>MVGT01002770.1:120817-138874 GCA_002174775.1 Macleaya cordata
TATCTTGGAGTCCCTTTACTATCTACTGGTTTATCGTATAATGATTGTCTTCCGTTGCTCGCTAAAATCAGGTCACGAATTCACTCTTGGAAGAGTAAGTATCTTTCATATGCTGGGCGACTTTTGTTAATCAAGGCTATTTTGAATAGTATGATTGTATATTGGACTTCATGTTTTGTGCTTCCCAAGAGGGTTTTTAATGAACTGAGATCGATATTTAGTAGATTTCTATGGTCAGGGAATGATTTGAATTCGAAGAAGGCGAAGATTAAATGGGACTCTATTTGTTATCCTTACAAAGAGGGAGGTCTCTCTATTAGAAACCTTGAATTGACTAACTTGGCTGCTAATTTAAGACATATATGGCATATTGTTAGTGATAAGCAGACTCTTTGGGTGATGTGGGTTAAGAAGAATTTGATTAAACAAAGGGACTTTTGGTCCATTAATGTTCCTCGAGATGCGTCATAGTGTTGGAGAAGAATTCTTTATGACAGGATTGCTGCTCGACGATTTGTATTTCATGTTATTGGTGATGGAGTGCACACATGGTTTTGGAAAGACAATTGGCATCCCTTAGGAGTTCTGGAGAATCGTTTCCCTATAGAACTCCAGTATGATTCTACTTTTCATAGTGCAACAATGGTAAGTGTAGGCATTTCTCAAGATCGATGGGATATTCCAGCACATATCTCTACTAGTCTTGGAGATATTGGTGATCATATTCATGAGGTTCAGGTGGATTCTTCTTGTGAGGATCAAATCGTTTGGAGTGCTAGCAGCAAAGGAATATATAGTCTTAGGGAGACTTATCTAGCTCTTCGTCCCATTCTCCCTGTTGTGCAATGGACAACGTTGGTGTGGTTTAAGAAGATGATTCCACGTCATAGTTTTATTTCTTGGATGGCCTTGAAACGGGTGCTTCGTACTCATTTTTTGTTGTTTACTTGGGGAGTGATCCTGAGCCCAAACTGTGTGCTTTGTGAGGTTGCTGATGAAGATGTTGAACACCTCTTTTTTGAGTGCCCTTATGCAGAATTTATTTGGGTACATCTGTTGCTTGATTTGAGTTATAGTCGTGCGAGTTCGGACATGGATAATGAACTACAATGGTGCTTGCAAAATCTTTCAGGTGATGATTCAGTTGCTCATATTAAAAAATTAGTTTTTAATGCTTTCATTTATCATATATGGGTCGAATGGAATAGGAGAATTGTCAGGTATGAATCACGCTTGCTATCTCAGGTTCTGCAAACTATTCGATTAGAAGTGCGTCTTCGTGCTTCAATGTTTGATGCCCCTCTTGTAGACTCAGAATATAATAGGCAATTTATGGATCGATGGGGGTTAAATGCTAGATTCCAGGTTCCCCAAATGATCACTTGCTACTGGCTGAAGCCTTCTCTAGGATTTGTGATGATAAATACTGATGGATCCTTGAATGATGGTGTGGCTGGTTTTGGTGCTATCATTAGAGACGAAGAGGGCGATGCACTTGCAGCAGTTGCGGGCAGCTCAGTTCCTAAAACAATCACATATCATGAGTTGCAAGATTTAGAAGCCGGTCTCAGGTTGACTACAAGTCACAATTATATGAATGTGCAGGTTGGGACTGACTCGACCACAGTCTTATCTTATTTTCAACAGTCAATTGATCCTCCATGGATAGCCATCCCTATAATGCGACGCATTCGTAAAATGATCCAGAACTTAGAGTCTTTTCAGAATCAACACATTTACCGACAAACAAATCGAGCGGCAGACCACCTAGCTAGTCTATATCCGACGTCTGAATTTCTCGAGATTGTTCCTAGCTCCTTTGCCGAAGATTTGAAGAAAATTGTTTTTGATGATAAGGTTGGAAAAGCTTATTACCGATGTATTTGATGAATATTTTTGTTCTATTAATTTATTGGTTGGGGTTTCCTTAACCCCAGCTCACCTTCCAAAAAAAAATAGTAATAACTAGTCTTTGTAGACCAATGCAAACCACAAATATTTTATTAATTTTAATATGTGTTGTTCTAAATTAAATATTTTATCTTAATTATAGATAAAGTTTATTTTTTAAAACTACTTTAGAGAGAATAAGAAATAAAAAAGTATTTTTAATTGAAAGTTGATATTGAAAATCTTGTGTATTAGGTGTTTGACAACTATAAGTCAAAGTACTTATGCTTCGTATAGAAGCACTTCTACTTTTGAGAAGTCAAAAATTAAGAAAAATTTGTATGGTAAAGTATTGACTTATAATTAAATAAGTTAGTAGTTTGTTGAAAACTATTAATTATTTAAGAGAGAAAAAGACAAATTTAATGCGCAATTCGAGATAAAAGTAACTTCTCACAAGTTAAAAGTAATTTTTTTTTACTCTAAGTCATTTTGTTTTTGCATTCCATATATGTTTTTCTACTTTTTGACTTATATATGTTGAAAATATATATATATATATATATATATATATGAAAGAGTTAGTTCATTAACGAAATAAACTTGAAATGCTAAATGAAAAGGTAATTAACCTGTACGTTATTGGTAAAGATTATCTATGTGGTGAGGAGATATTACTCACAAACTACTATATTCTAATATACTATAGGAGAAGCCTTAGGTTAACAAAACCCTCTCTTTTAGGTGTGGGTTAAAAAAACTTACATTATAAACATATGACCCAATCTATTATCTATTATTGGGTTAACAAAATCCTCTTTCTTAGGTGTGAGTTAAAAAAAACCTACATTATAAACATAAATTCAAATTCTAAAACAACTAAATTTTTTAATTATCTAAGAAAAAAGTTTTAAATTTTTTTTTTAAAAGAAGCCTCGTGCCTTGCACGGGATATGGAGCTAGTATATTTTAAAGTTTTAGAAGTTATTAAAATTGCTCTCATTATAAGTTGTTTGTAAGTAGAAATTTGATCAAAATAAGTTTTAATTATTTTTTTTGTCGCTTATTTTTTCAGTTTTTTAGTGTTAATTGATAAAAACAATGGAAAACTAGGAATAGATTAATTAACTGACACGTGTAGGAGATAAGTGGGTTCAGTAATGCTATATTGTTTCTTGTTTAAAGCTACGCGAAAACTGAAAGAAAATGATATTTTCCCACCAAATATTTTTCCTTTTTTATCGATCAACTATTTTTCTCTTTCTGCACTAAAGATTCAAGAACCGCAGATCTAGGGTTCTAATAATATCAGATTTTCGAGACCCTTATTCAGCTTCTCCAGTTTCCGAAATTCATTGAAGAACCCAGAGAGGTAAATAATTTGAAACCCTAGCTTCTCTTATTTTCACTTATTTGTACTTGCATGTCTGTTTACTTTGATGGAATCATTAGTGCAAGGATAATTTGGGGATTTATGTTTTGGGGATTTGATGCTAGTTTCAGAACAAAATGTCATGATATTGTGCTTGTTCCTTGTTCTCTTTGAAATTTTGTTTCCTGCAAATGCTAGTTAGCATTAGAAATCATTTTGAGATTCACTGGGTTTTATTACTCTTTTGTTCAAAATTAATAGCTGAAAGCTCACTCAGAACACATATATAGGTCTTTAAGGATTTCTTCTTTTTGTTTTTTTGAAGGGCCAGAAAGTGGAACTATTAGAATATTTGTTGCTTTCATCACCATAAGCTGATCTTGATTCTGTATGTGGTAGTTACAGCTGCCTGTGGAAATAAGTTGTATTGTTTTTTTTTTTTTTTTTCCCCTTTACTTTCATTGTCCATGCCTCATGGCTTAGACCAGCATTTCATCAAGGGTTTTAAAGCACACCTTAACTATTAACAATGGAAGTGATAAAATGAAAGAGATTTGTGCCTTGAGTTCTGAGCTTGAAAAAGGCTGATACAACAAATACACTTGCTAAATAGGTGTAAATTAGTTTTTGAAAACAAGTTTTTGGATCACTTACCAAGCAGGCTCTTAATTTTTTGTGTCTTCATTTGTAAGAAGACTGGTTTTATACATAAAAGAGTATGGATAAGCCACTACGAAGGCAGCGGGGCTACACAAGTGTAGATTCTCACTATTATGCAGTTATGAAAACGTAGGCTCTAGTGCACCTATTTACAGTTTTGACTTCCCATCAAATACTGAATTTTTAAATCCAATGTTCCAGTTGTCTTTGATGGTGTAAACCTCGAGTATATCTATGCTTTAATCTTGAATACCTTATCATCTCCAATGCTTCCTTTTCCCTAAAAAATCTGGTTGTTTCTTTCCTTCAGCATGGTCCCAATCATCAAGAAAGCAATATAGTGTTGTACATCATTACTTCTCTGTCAGTATCGAACGGTTGAAGCAAGCTTCAAGTGGCATGTTTCAACCAGCAATTCATAATTAGAATGAACACGATGTGCAATACTCATGACCATCATTTTTCATGACAATGACAATGAAAATAAAAATAGGAAAGAGAACTAAGATATCATAAGCTGGCACATTTGTGAGATATCCCACATTAATTGACATTATTATACCTGTTTAACCATGTTTGTATGCATTGTATTTGTAGGACTCTTCTTTTAGCAAGTCTCAAAGATCACTCTTGGTTTGCAAAAAGAGGGTAATCTGGAGGATTCCCGAAAAATGAGTCAAGAGAATCAAACAATGAACTCTGCTTCAGCAGGAAACATGCCTGTGAAGCGGAAAAGGGGTCGTCCTAGGAAGAATGAGAGTCTGATTCGTGGAGACAAGGCTTCTGCGACACCTATAACTGATGCGGTGAAGAGAAACCGATACAGGAAAGTAGATCCAAAAGCTGGTACAGATGATCCCATGGTGGGTCAGGTAGTTTCTGGTGTGCTTGATGGGTCATTCGATGCAGGATATCTACTCACTGTTAGGGTCGGCAACACCAATAGAGTTTTAAGGGGTGTTGTTTTTGAACCACATTTAACAGTTCCAATTTCTGGGGCAAATGATATTGCTCCCCAAGTTAAGATGCTGAACAGAATTCAGGTCTCACTGGAGAAACCAGCTCAGGTTCATGGTTCTGCTAACCGGGTCGAACAAAAGAGTAAATCACCCGTCAAGCTTCATCCGAGAAATGAGGGTTCTGTTCCAACGAAGGTATCATCACCAGTCAAGCACGTGCCTCAAGTTGCATCTGAAGTATTACTCCCTCATATTCAAACTGATATTCCTTTATCCTCAAAAGGAGTGTCCAATGACGTCAACCATGTTCCTCAAGCCACTCCTCAGGCCTTGCAGCAGGTAGAGATTAGAACTGAAAACCAGGTGGGTCAAGTTTATTCCCAAGCAACAGAGAATCAGATGCAAAAGAGAAAGGTTATTGAGGTATCACCAAAAGATGAGCCTGTTCTACTCCCTGTCACCACTGAATCCCAAGCTGTGACCACTCAACTGGTTGCTGAACTATCACATATGTTGCAAGACAATCAGACTGCGCTAAACTCAGACATACCAGTAGATATTCAAAACAAGTCCCTGATTGAGATTCCAAGAACAGATGAGACTTTGTGTCTGAATGGAAGGCCAAGTGAGGTCATGACAGCCACAGCAAGAGATGCAGAGTCTGAGCCCAAGACCAATGGACCAGTGCAGATAATAGAGATAGACGGGCATGCTGCTGAGCAATCTGTACTTCCAAAAGCAGCATCTGAACTGCAAATGTCTAATTCAAGTGTATTATCCAGGAGCGAAGATATTTTTATCGGGGATGGTGTTTCTCTAGTCCAGTCTCAGAGTGATCTGTTCGGTAACACAGATTCCGATTAGTAGGATAAACACAGATAAGGGCTTCACTGGATCCATCCTGGAGCGAAGCCTTGCTAAGTGGACCAAACTGCATTCTCTGACGGCTCACGATATTTAAAATTCTAACTCGTAGATTTAACGAACACACACTTTGTTGTAATCTTAACTGTTGTTGTTGTTGTTGTTGTTGTTGTTGTTGTTGTTGTTGTTGTTGTTGTTGTTGTTGTTGCCTTATTAATAGTTCGCGTTTGTGTGCTTGTACTCTTATGTTAACACTTGTAATGCGGCGTTCAGTGACTTACAGTTCTAGTTGATCCAGTGTATTTCATCCAAAATTCTTCTTTTGACGTGCTTTATTTTGGGGGTTTAATACGTAGAAAATTTCTAGCTTTCAACTAATTTTGTTAGAAAAGGTTGCTTCCTTTGTATAGATTTAGCAAATACCCAAAACTAGGGGAGACTGACCTAGTTTTTCACCTGAACTTTGATGTACAATCCTCTAATGCACATGGTGGTGGTGATGAAGAGTAACACATTGTTCTATGGAGGTGAGTGCTGTGGTAATTTCACCGTAGAGTGTATTGTAGAAGATGGCAGTTGGCTTTAGTGGTTGGAGGTATATTTTTCCTATTGGAGGGAAGTGTTATTGTTATACACCCATGGAACCAACAAGAGTAGGTCTACTGGTAAGACGGTGTCAAGAGGCCTTAAGGTCGAGTCTTGTTTGGTCACCTTGAGGGAGTTTCTCTCTTAAGCCCATCTTATTCAATGCTTGTCTTGTGGTGCTCAACATGGAGATGATCCATTGTCTAGGGGTTAGTTTATAGTTAGGTATGGACCGAAAGAAGTAGAAAACTGGATCTATCCCCAGGTCAAGCGAAGACAATAACCTTGGGGAAAACTGGATCTATCCCCAGGTCAAGCGAAAACAATAACCTAGGTCACCCATGGCGTGAATATACAAAATCAAAATATGGAAATCTGAGTTGAGTGTTTGGTATGAATGAAGTTTGTAAATTTACCTGTGTTGGTTGGGGCAGAGTTTTCTTAGAGGGCCTATAAAATTTTCTTTTTTGTGGGTCAGGTTATTACCATAGTCCACCACGTGGCGCGTAAAAGGAAGATGGGAGTTGGGGACTATATTCAACTTCCTGGAGTACAGGATCTAAACTCGATTCCCTGATTCTCCCTTCCGCTTCCATGTCATCGGCGTTGGTTTGCAGGATTTCTTCTCTTTCAAAAATCATGCAAAGACTAAATTAGGGTTTTCTGTGGACGTTTCTCGGCGATCAACTTCTTTTAAGGTTAGCCCTCACTCTGCTTAGTTCTTCCGATAGGGGTTTTTCTTTTTCCTGAGAAGAAGAAGCTCAGTGGAGAACTTAGTAATTGATCTAGACTTGTAAAATTTCCATTGACAACTCATTTAGTTGCTTGTTTTGTTTTTCTTGCTAAAAGGTGTAATCTTACAGTATAAAGTGGAAATTGAAACCTATTTGATGCTTTCCTGAACCAACCCAAAAAGGGATTGATGATGAACACATCAAAGAAACCTATGTTGATTAGATCCCACTCTCTCTTAGACCTATCTCTATGATTATTGTTCCTCTTTTATGCGCTTTTCGTTGATGGAGGTATTAGGGTTTTTTTTTTCCAAGTGAGGTACTAGTGAATGATCTTCTACACACTTTTGGTGGGAATTGGATATTTTACCTAGTTTTCAAATTTTCTTTCACAGATAAAATTTGCCACTGTATGTTCATTACTTGGGCAACCCATTATTTCTAACCTTTTTCATGGAAACCAAGCCTCGATTACGTGTAATGTGCACACCCAGTATAATACCAATGTATATCTGGAACAAACCCTTGGTCTCTCTGATGGATCCGTGGATCACAATGTACGGGTTTTTCAGTTTTTTTTTTTTGGGTATAACCATTAGCATTCTCATCTAAACTTATTCTAGAGACTCGTGGATTTGTTTGATAGATGCAAAGATTATATGTCCTTATTATATGTCTACTATTCATCTCAGGAATTAGAAGATAAGTTGTAAGATGGACATCATATCTCAGCTACAAGAACAAGTCAATACTATTGCATCCCTTGCTTTCAATACCTTTGGGACATTGCAAAGGGATGCCCCTCCAGTCAGACTTTCTCCAAACTATCCAGAGCCGCCTGCCAACCCTACAGAGATTGCTCTTAACATTTCAGAGCAACCCAAGCTCATGAGTGCTGCTCTGGTTAAGGCTGCAAAGCAGGTACGGAAAATTCTAGGGCTTAATCAAGCCAAAAAACAATAAATAATCAAACATTATCTCCATTTGGTGAATGAGACACCTAAGACACCCACCATCTACCGACAGGAGAGAAGGTATTGGTGATGCACAAGTGGGGGAGCCGGGAGTGTCTGGCCTTCGGAATTATATCATTCGTTAATCTTCAAGGCCGAAAACTAACCAAATTGAGTTGACTTAATAATTTCCTAAAATTACTTTCATTTTTAGGTTTTTATTATCCTTACACTGGAAAGAGTTTAATAAGATAGTAAAGGAGTAGGATAATATGACCTGGTAGCTCTTCTTGCTAAGGTCCATTCAATGTTCTGTGACTTTCACAATCTCTATGCATTTTTTGTTTTGATGCTGTTGATGCATGGCCCATAGAATCATCTTAATGAATGGTTATATATTTATTGTATTTCTGTTACAGATAGCTACTAAGGATTTACCTTTCAAAATACATCATGTTAAACAGCTCTAACATTCGATCGAAAAGCATCCGTCTTATCTGTTCCTATAGACAAGCTTGTTACCTTTTCAATTTCCATATTAGTGAAGCATTAGAATTTTAAAATAACCTATTGAAAGTCGCTTTTGTAAGGGAAATGTCAATATATGATTCAGTAGAAATAAGAATTTTTAAAATAGATGGTCGAAGATGTCCTTGTTAGGAATCTTTTCCACTTCTTAAAATTTTATGAATTTGCGAAGCAACGACAATTTCTTTTCGGTAATCTGGTTTCATCAAGTTGATCCCTGTTGGAACCTTAGAGCATCTCCAATGCAATGTGGATGTGGTAAAAAATGGATGCCACGTAGGAAAATACACTTTTCCTCAAAAAATTTCCTCAAATGCTAATGTGAAGATAAACTTTGAAGCTGAGTTAGCATTATAATGGAAAGGCATTGGTGGAATGAGAAGACATTGGCGTGGAAAACGAGGACATTGTGAAGCCCATCCTCTAATTCTACATGTTTAACTTCACAATGTCCTCGTTTTTCATGCCAATGTCTTCTCATTCCACCAATGCCTTTCCATTATAATGCCAACTCAGCTTCAAAGTTTATCTTCACATTCGCATTTGAGGAATTTTTTTTTGGGAAAAGTATACTTTTCCTACGTGGCATCCATTTTTTACTACATCCACGTTGCATTGGAGATGCTCTTATACCCCAGGTTTCGGTATCTATTCTCCCAGCTTAGAATCTAACTCCCTCTCTCACTACCTTAAATATAATATGCAGAACTTGTTTCCACTAACTGCTTCCTCACAATTTCTCTACGCAACTAGGACTTGATCCTTCTCCTTGTATAAAGAGATGAGATGTGGTTAACATAGACACCTAGCCTTCTTACAGGTTAAAATGGACACCTAGCTTACGTTATTACAGTGGCAGGCATGTGCATTGCACTTTAAGTACTGCCATTCTTTAAGTAGGTTCACGCAGTTTATCCCTAGTTTAGGAATGCATCAGTCAGCTTTGAAAGGTATAGAATAGTTTCTTTTCTTCTTCTTTTTTTCCTATTTATTCTTTGTTGATATCTCATTCCCTCAGCTTACTGAGAAGCTGAACAAGGTTGATCTTTTAAACCTTGTTTACCATAAAGCCCATTTTTATCTACAGTTTGATGTATTGGTTGCGGCACTTCCTGTGTCAGAAGGAGATGAGGAAGCTCAATTAAAATGGATCGCTGAACTTCAGGTATGGTTTGATAAAATTTACTATTTAGGTACCAATAATATTTGTCTCAACATGGGTATTTGTCTTACTCTCCTTCCCAAACTTACAATCCAGGCAGAAAATGAAGAAGTGGGACAAGAACTCCAAAGGCAGCTAGAGGCTGCAGGTAATTTCTCTAGCGTAAAAGTAAAAATAATAAAAAAATAAAAAATTTCTCTAGCCTCTCTGATCTTAAGATACGAAAGTGAGATCCAAAAATACCAATGAAAGAAGAGAGTTGGTTTGACCTGTTCTGGTGAATGCTTGATCCGGGAAAAAAAAGAGATCTAAATGATTAGTTTTGAGCTGTCTGTACATTCAGTGATTATAATGCCTCATTTATGTCTAAGCATTCGATGGTTTCTTTCTATGGCTTCAAATTTGTGTACACTGATGGTGGATATTTGTGATTGCAGAAATGGAATTGAAGCAGGTCCAAGAGTTGTTTAACCAAGCAGCAGACAATTGCTTGAACTTGAAAAAACCTGATTAAAGCGCAGCGAATCTGCAGACTAAGATTAGGACACTAAAACTTTTTTCCCCAAATCCAACATTGTAAAGATGGTTTGGTTTATATTGTCACATTAGAACATGATATATGCACTGCAATTTCCTTGGTTAAGTTAGCTGTTCTATCAATTCTGTGGTGATACATAGAGATGTTAAATGAAGCAAGAGCAGATGCAGGGTCATGTGATACTCTTTAACATAATATGATTATTGAGCATGTTTTATTTTGTTCTGTCTTATACGATCTCCCGATAATTTAGTCAATCTTAAAATTTCAAAATACTTCCAGAATTTGTTTAAAATTTAGATTTCTTGTCAATGGGCATTTAATTAGTTTGCAGAATTTGCAATAGGAAATAGTTGCAAGTAAATGCATGATTAAAATGTTGCAAGCAGAAATCTGAATTTAAGAAAATAAAAAGTTTGTTGTAATTGCGATACTGATTTATTTTTTAGTCGTACTACCCTAGGCTATAGCTTCAACAGAAGTTTCGAAATGTAATTTTAGACTGCACCGTGAGAAAGTGAAGTAAAAAAAACCCACGCTGATGGTACCAAAATATATATATATATAATTACCACTTCAAAATCCAAGGGCTCACTCCACTTCACTTTCTCATTCAGTAATTCAAAATTTTACAGCCCCAAACCACTTCACTTTCTCATCTAGTAATTCAAAATTTTACAGCCCCAAACTTCCTATCCAAGTTAAACGCGCGTGTAAATAGTTACGATTTCAAGATAGAAAACGGTGACGTTTTGTCGTCTTTTTCTCGTAAAGTGAAAACAACATGAACGTTTTTTTCCCCTGCGGCCCAGCTGAACCCGTTTTTAAGGCTATAAAATATAAACCCTAAACCCCTTGTCAATGCAAAAGAGTTCTCCTTGTATCGTGTTCTTTTCCTCTGTATATTCAGTAAAATAAAACCATTTCGAAATTTCTTTTGCTTTCTTCAAAACCCTAATTCATCTCTCCCAACCCCCCCTGAAAGCTCTCGTAAATTTAAAAAACAACACTTTAATTCCCAATGAAGAAACCAAAATCTAAGAAATCTTCCGTTCGCCAGCAAAAACGGCTTTCTGAGGTTCAAGAAATCGAATTACTGGAGTCATGGATAGAATTTGGAAAACCAGATTCGGGTTCCAATCCTTTGTCGATCAAACCATTGCCTTCCGATGCTCCGGTGGGTCGAATAGACGAGAATTCCTTCTCTCCTTATGCCGGCTGCAGGAAGTTCAGTCAGTTGCCCATGTCAAAGAAGACGAAAGATGGATTAACCAAAGCAAAATATACTAAAATGACTGAAATTCAGCGAGCCTCATTACCTCATTCGCTGTGCGGACGAGATATACTTGGTGCTGCGAAAACCGGGTCCGGCAAGACTCTCGCTTTTATCGTTCCGGTGAGCTTTGTAAACTATGTCTCTGTTTTGATCACTTAGGGTTTGTTTGTCCTGATTTGTTAATTGTTTTGAAAAAAAAAATGTTTTTTCACCATTTAATTGAAATTTTATTATGTACAAATATATATTTACTTGAGAGAACTATTATAATTCAATTGTTTCTCTAAGGTGGAAGAATGTTATTGAGAAGGGTGCTGAAGTAATATTTGATATATTTAAGTTAAGTACTTACTACTTGATTAGTGATGAAGCTGAATTATCCCTTCTTTTGAAACTGCATGTGGTTCATGTTAGACTTCCAGTGTATTTATCACATTTACTACTCAAACAAAGATTTTTCATTTATGTAGACGAGTCATACTGCCCCAAGGTCGAGTGTTCCACTGCATGTTTTCAGATACACTGCACGAATGAACGCGGTTCGATGTTATCTTGCGATTTGTGCAGAACGTATCCCACAGGTCAGAAACTGTGGGGTCAAAACGGTTGACTGTGGGTTGGAATAGCTATATATGTTGTCGCATCCTTCATATCCATCTATGTTATTGACTAGTCCAGTTTGCCTTCTCATCTTTAGTATTCTCTATAGAAACCTCTTAAAATGCGTTCACTATTTTCACAATGTTGCAGCCTCTTTTATTAGAATGTTTAATGTTTCATGGTTGACAAGTTTGTATAAATTTATTAGGTTGCGTGAAACTAATGAGGGAGTTGGTTTTTCAGATCTTAGAAAAATTGTATAAAATGAGGTGGGGTCCCGAGGATGGAGTTGGCAGCATTATAATAACCCCCACAAGGGAATTAGCTGGTCAAGTTTTTGATGTACTGAGAGAGGTAGGAAAGTTCCATGGTTTCAGTGCTGGACTTCTAATTGGTGGCCGCAAAGATGTTGAAGCAGAGAAGGAGCGTGTCAATGATTTGAACATCTTGGTGTGCACCCCTGGTCGTCTTCTTCAGCACATGGATGAGACTCCAAATTTTGATTGTTCACTGCTCCAGGTCAAGATAAAATATTTCTTTTGAAGGTTTAGGGGAGAAACTGTTCTTTTCTTATCTGCCATACATGTGGCATACCCACACTCTGATTGTAACCCACAATTCTACTGGTTCCAACTAGGAGCTCTTCCAATCTTCTTTTTTTAAATGACAATTGGATGATCCTAATTATCCATGATGACCCTTTGAGTAAACTATGGTTTTGTGATTTCTTTTTGAAAAAGGAAAAAGTCATCTAGACTAGTGTTTTGTTTTGTTATTTTCACCAAACATTGACCCATAAAATCCCTCTCCACCAAATTTTGTGGTGCCTGCTTATATAATTAAAAAAAGGACGGCTTCCTCTTATACTTCTCAGTCTTGAAAATTCATCGTATTTAATGAGATATTATTCGGCTACTGATTTGGGTATGTTACTAGCCAGGAAACAGGTTTTGGTGCTTGATGAAGCAGACCGGATTCTTGATGTTGGATTTAAACAAGAATTGAATGCTATCATCTCACAGCTCCCAAAACAGCGGCAAACCTTGCTTTTCTCGGCAACTCAAACAAAGTCTGTTCAGGATCTTGCTAGGTTGAGTTTGAAAGACCCAGAGTATCTCAGTGTGCATGAGGAGTCTGTGACAGCCACCCCTACTCGCTTGCAGCAAACCGCAATAATTGTTCCTCTCGATCAAAAGTTTGACATGTTATGGAGCTTCATAAAGGCGCATCTGAATTCAAAGATTCTTGTGTTTCTTTCAACCTGCAAACAGGTAATTCTATAAAGGTGACAGGTAAACCATTGTTTGTTGGCACAGACCTAGATTTGTTTTAGGCAATAGTCAAAGTGCGGACAACAGGATGGAAGGAGGCAACATGCTGGTGCAGTAAACATGATGCGCATGTGTAAGAAAGTTTCAACTAAATCAAAAAACAAAAAGTTACAACTAGAAGTTTGTATGGTCCAACTTAAAGTATCTCAGAAATATATATTTTGAACTGTTGGTGCAAAATAATATATAGCCAATCCTGGAAGAACTGTTGATAGTGAATGGTTGGCATTGTCCAATCAGAATGATTCTTGGCTTAGGAGATATTCTAGGTTGGATCTATTACAAGCTTTAGGTCTAACACTGCTCACGTGTCAAGTGTGGCTAGCTTGCTCATACAACCCTCCTGTTCTCTTATCCTGTGACAAGTATTGTCATTTTCTTGATTTATCGAATTTTCGTCATTATGAAGTACTACAGTTTACCTTATCTTTCCTCCAAACATTATTGTTATGTCTTCTAAATTCACCTTTCAACAGGTGAAATTTGTCTATGAAGCATTCAAGAAAATGCGTCCAGGAATCCCTTTGAAGCATCTACATGGACGGATGAAGCTGGAGCAAAGAATGGGTATATGTTCCCAGTTCTGTGAGGAGAAGCGTTCAGTCCTCTTCTCAACTGATGTTTCATCAAGAGGTCTTGATTTCAACCAGGCAATTGACTGGGTTGTCCAGGTGAGATTATTAATTATTTTTTTTTCAATCGGTAGTGTTCCAGGTGAAATTTGTTTCAACAAGAAGTGATTTTTGTTGGAAGGGTTCTCGGAGCTAATCGGACATGTTTGTTTAGGTTGACTGTCCAGATGATGTCGACTGTTACATTCACCGAGTTGGTCGTACTGCTCGCCATCTCTCTTCAGGGAGGTCTTTGTTATTCCTGACACCCTCGGAGGAAGAAATGCTGAAAAAATTACAATCAAGAAAAGTACCAATACAAGTTACAAAGGTTAACTCTTTTCTTCTTTCTCTTGTAACTCGATTTTTAAGTTTTGTTCTAGTTGAGCTCAGGACGGCTTCAACACTGCCTTCATTGCCAATTTGATGCTTGATTTTGCTCCTAATGGAATTGAGAAGCTTATTGCTATACTTTTTTTGTTATCTAAGAACCGGCTCACCTTTTGACATGCCTAATTATTGCAAGCATATGTCTGCATCATTGTATATCATCGGGGACCAACTCTTTTAGCAGACAGAAATGTGTTACCCTTAGCCCTTTGGGGTAGTATTACCAAACCAGGTAACAACACTTATTTGACTTACAGTTCTTATTTTCAGGCAAACACAAAAAGGGTGCAATCAGTTTCTGGATTCTTGGCATCTCAACTGGTTATGCATCCAAATTTGCAGTATCTTGCCCAAAGGGCTTTCACTTTATATTTGAGGTCTATATATAAACAGGGAGATAAAGAAGTCTTCGATGTTACAAAACTCCCCATTGAAGAGTTCGCTGCATCATTGGGTCTAGCTATGACTCCGAAAATCCGCTTCTTGAATCAGAAGACCAAGGCAAAGGCAGTGCTTGAGGAAGTGGTTCCTCAACAAGAGAATGCCATCAAAGGTGATGTAGCAAAGATACTGAAAAAGAAGGCAGCTAGTGCTAAATCCAAGGAAGAAGAAAATGATGAAGAAGAAGCAGAAAATGATATTTTATTAGCAAAGGAGACTCAAACAGACAGAGGAAATGAAGCTGAAAAGGAAAACAATGTGTACGTTGCAACTTCTTATCAACAGAAACTGAATGTACCTTTGTTCATGCATAATGTAAGGATGGTCTATCGACACATACTGGTACATTGTTGCTCTCTTATGGGAGGGATCAAACCTGGATACAATAGGTCCACCCTAGTATTTGTACATCTTCACATCCAAGGTTTGTCAAATTAAATGATTGTCACCATCAGTTCTTGACTTCTCATACTGTCTAGAAGAGCGCAGTAAAGATTGGACGACTTAGGATCATTTATGTGGTGTATACCAGTTGTGCCATTGATAGACCATTCTTACGTCACTGTTTCTTTTTCCATCCATCTTTTATACTAGGGTGAATTTTCTTATTTAGTAACTGTTGTTTATGCAGCCTGGCAACCAGGGTTTTGAAGAAAAAGAAGCTGAAAATAAATGTACACCGGCCAGTAGGGACAAGGGTTGTCTTCGACGAAGAAGGCAATACGCTTCCTCCACTTGCAGCATTATCCGACACAAAGAGTGGGAATGGCGTGCTTCAACTTGACAAAGGTAACAATAGTTAACAAACTTACTTGGTGACCCAGGAAGCTGGGAAAAGAGGTTTAATAGTTTAAAATGTGGACAAGATTTTATGTTGTAGATTCAAGGAATGTAATGGTGGATATATGTAGGAAATGAAAAATTAGAACACCTCTAGTGAGCACGGTGTGCAAGGAACCCATTTTCCAATGCTTGACCTCAGCTAATCCCGGTATTAACCTGGTACTGCTTCTCTTGCTAAATTACCCACAAAATTGGAGTCTTATAGAGAAGAAGAAACTTGACCAAATCAATGCTTTCTTTAAACCTAGCAAACCACTCATTTCGTTGGTTGGGTATGGTTGGGTATAGCATAAAGATCGTCAACTCAGTCAAGTGAAGTTGAATAGTTATGAATGCCCCAATGGTGTTCACCTGCTCATTCAAGGTTTTCTCTCTGTCTTTTTCAGTTATTCACTCTGGTTTTGAATTGGTTAGCATCTATTTTTTTTTTTTCCATTCTTTCTTTTATCAGTAAAAGAACGATATGAGAAGCTGAAGGAAGAGATGAAAGAACGAGACAAAGAAGACAAGCTTCTGCAGCGCCAGCGTCTTCGAGAGGAGCGAACTAAAAAGAAGATGAAGTTAAAGAGAGGAAGGGAAGAAGAAGAAGAAGAAGAAAGCGACGAGGACGGCGAAGCTATTTCTGGGTCAGATAGAGAAGAAACTGGTGACAAAGCGTCCAAGAAGAAATCAAAGATATATTTTGACAGTGATAGTGAAGATGGTGAGAAGGGAAAGAAGGATAAAGTTGGTTTTAATGCCGACTCAATTACTCTGGCAGATCAAGAAGCCCTGGCGCTCAAGTTATTGAGTTCTATGCATTCTTAACCTGATTGAGGTTTCATGCATGAAAAGATTGCAGAGTTTAACTTTGGAGTGTAAGGTAACTTCTACATGTAGTAGCCCTTTTCTTTTATTTTTTTGGGTTTTCTACTGCAATTTTGAAATCTTTGATTAGAGGGAGAGAAAAAAAATTATGATATATGAGCTTTGTTTTAATAGTTGCAAAATATAAGGGCCTGTTGTAGATCTTTGTCAGTAATGTAGTCAGAACTCAGTATTTCTTTCAAGTGTTACTTCTCGTTGCTAAATCTCTTTATGTTGCCATCTGCAAATAGATTTTACCTTTCTCTTTATCATGCATCCTGTCTTCAAGTTTTATATGGGAAATGCTATTTGATGCTGAAAAGATGGCCACATATACAACTAACTTGTCATAGCTACAAGCTTACATACAAAATCATAGCTTTAGTAACCAAAACTGTTGTAAAGAGGTGATGCTGCGCTCCCACTCTGCCTTTTGTTACTTGGAGAACTCATGATATATCTATGCCAGTTCTAATTTATGGGTTCATGACTGCTTGCTTAACCCTTCTAAAAATATCTTATATTGAACACTGTTGTCATGACTGAAGGTCTCAGGTTGGAGTCCAGGCGACGCCACAGTTATTGTTTTTGGTTTTGGCTCTTCTATTTTAATAACTTGTTGGAGTCCAGGCGACGCCACAGTTATTGTTTTTGGTTTTGGCTCTTCTATTTTAATAACTTGTCACTATTAAACAGCCGGACAAGACAACATGATTGAAATCATGTTTTAACATACTGAAATTGTTATGTCAACAAAGTGTAGAGCCAAAGATCGATATAACCTTCCAAGGATTATTGTCTTCTCCCTGGATAAAACTAACAGATTTTGCATGGCCTTCAATTACAAACTGTGAGTTGTAAACAAAGTAACTAAGAGTGAGCGGAAGCGGGAACGAAGAGCATGATTTGGAGTGGAAGCGTCCCTACCTTACCATGGTTCTGGTTACCAAGGTTGTAAACGCTAAGCAAGTTGTGTTGTTGTACACCAAGAAGAAAGTCCATGGCCTCCGGAGCGTAATTTGGTGTGGGAGCATCGCCACCTTACCACAGTTCTAAATCTGATTATAGAACGTTAAGCAAGTTGTAGTGTTGTGCGCCAAGAAGAAAGTCTTCAGCAGATGTTGAAGCGGAACTACTAGTACCACAACCTTTTAATGCTCCCATATGGTCTCGGGCATAGTAACCAAAAACGCCTAAGTATGCTGGCGTTTCGCGGTTTGGGAGCGGGAGCGTCTTCGATCCGCGGTTCGAGAATTTTCGGAGCGCGGTTCCAGTTTTGGGAGCGCCTAATCAACAAAATGTCTATTTTTTTTTGGTTAAGTTTGTCCAAATGGACTAATTTTTTTGCATGTATGTTATTTATACTATTTGGATCATATTTTAAAAAAATTAGCTCAATCGGAGACTTATATCACTACAAACACGTAATTTAGACTTTATAGTGTGAATGAATGGCTGGCATTTAAAGTGATTT
>MVGT01002770.1:148340-238027 GCA_002174775.1 Macleaya cordata
GGTTCGGTGTCAGCATTCGCTTGAAATCATAAGTTAAAGCAAATCAATATCGAATTTGTTAATTTGGGTAGTACCCAATAATCTAGTTCAGTGAATTTCAAAATTTTCATTACATTGAGGTTGTACTAAAACTCTTCAATACTAATAGTCACATATGAATCAAACTACAAATTTTCTCTCTTGCAGAGAAATTCACAACCAATTCTTACTCTCTTCTGCACTAATATTTTTTTCTCTATCTAGTTTTCTAATCTAGTTTAGTGAACACTAAGTCTTCAGTTCTTTAATTCTACTTCTTCCAAAAAGAAAAAAAAAATTTACCAATATGAAATAATCAAAGAAAATAACAAACCTTAATCGTTCTCTTCGATATCAAGAATCTGCGAGAGATCTTCATCACTATTCAGAAAATCATCGTCTTGAACTTCTTCGTAGTCTGCCATTACGGTTACACTTTTCAAAAGTTCCTCTACTGAACTTTAGCTCGTAGCCACCATTAAACAGCTTCGAAAAGCTGGTCTAAATCGTTTCCAGAGCTTACTTCAAACAGTAGAGAGAGGGGGCTGCAGATGTTACAGCCTTACATGGAAGGAGAGGCAAGCTGGTTGTGTTAGTTTTGAGTTTTTAATAAATAGAGGGAAGTAACAGAGGGGGATTAGCGGGGTTTTAGGAGGAGTTGAGGTTTTAGGGTTTTTTTTGGTGGGGGAAAATGAGAATGATAGAAACCGGTCATCCTTTGGGAATAATTGGAGTGCTATTTGGTGGACCTCGTTTTAACCGGGGTGCAAGTTGTGTTGTGCGCCAAGAAGAAAGTCTTCAGCAGATGTTGAAGCGGAACTAGTAGTACCACAACCTTTTAATGCTCCCATATGGTCTCGGGCAACAGCAGAACTTGCTGATCCAGTAGGAAGAACAGTGCACCATCCACTTTGATTTTTACAATCAATCGCCACGGATAGTAACATCAGCATTCAGACCTTAGTAAAATCAATCGCCACAGCTGGTAACATCAGCATTCAGACCTTAGTAACCCGAATGTTCCTAATCTGGTTAAGTAGATTCAGACGAATCAAACCTAATAATTCACGTATGAAGAGCACCTCCCCTTTGCCTTTGGGATTGATACCCCCATAAAAAAAAAAAAATAAGGGAATTTTGGCCAAAAACCCCTACTTGAAAAACGTTTTAGGATTTAGCCCAACAAACGTTTTCTTTTAGTCTAAGGCCCAAGGATAACTGACTGAAACCCTCTCGGAGAGGGTTTCACTGAAACCCTCTTCCTATAAATTACACACACTGAAACCCTCTGACTGAAACCCTCTGACTGAAACCCTCTCGGAGAGAGTATAGCTGCCTTTCCCTGACAATGGCCCAATAGGTGCTGATATTGCACATGAGGTTCTAGTTATGGTTTGCACCGATCCTTGTAATGGGTTGATGCCAGATATAAAGGTTCAATCAAATCCGCTAAAGGGTAATCGAAAGAGGCTCTTAGATCTCATGAAAAAGCTTAAGGCAACAGATATTGGTTACCACAGGGATCTTCTTTTGGCTATTGTTAATGGGAGGCCCTCTTTCGGTTCGGCCTACATGGATGAGTTCCCTTATAATCTCGAGCCTCGTTCATCACCGACCTGGTTAATTTTTTATCTAAGATTGTTTCTACTTTTTTATTTTTTGTTTGTTTATTTCAAGAATGCTAAAAAGCAAGTCTATAGAGGGTAGCACATATGATACTCCATAAAAGACAAGAAAGTCTCATTTTATTCAATTATGAGAAAAGAATCCCTTGATTCTTGTGCAATGCATTAATATATATATATATTGTCTATTACGGAGTAGCATACGTGCTACTCTTTTAAGAGTTACTTGCTAGCATTCTCTTGTTTGTTTTCTCCATGGTTAAACTCATGTGGTACTTAAACTGCTTTCAGGTTTGCTGCGGTTTCTTTGGTGGCAGATTTGGTTTCCTCCGCAAGCACTAGCTATAATTTTGGTTCTCTTCCTTCCCAGAAACATGACCCACCTACTTTAGATAGTTTCGAGGTTCAGTGCATGTTGAAATGTATTATTCCTCGTGCTTTTAGTCGGGGGGTCATCAATAGGGGATTGCAGCATGACGTTCTTCTCGTGAGGCATGGTTGTGTAAGGTTTCTTTTGGAGGCATTAAAGTTGTTAGACAACTTAATTAGTGCGATAGATTGCATTTCTCATTCCAACAATTCAGTGGTCAATAATTGGTTGTCTCTCAAGCAAGACATTCAAGATGAAGCTAGAGCTTTGCTGCCTGACCCTCAAGTTCTATTTTTGTAATTTTAGAAAAATTTATAAGTTTTATTTCATAATTTAGAAATTAAATATTATTTTTAAGAAAATTTAGGAAGGTATAATTTGTAGTTACTAGTTAGTACCTAACTACCCACCATTCACGAGGTCACCTTTCTTTTTAAGTTTTAATGAATTAGAATAAGTAGAAAGATTGATACAAGCATGAATCTCTAAACAAATTCAAGGTCAACTGACAGCATGCACATAACATTCTATACAATGCTCTCCCAAATCCCAACGTCAGCTCGAGGTGAAAGTACTACAAGTCTTGGTCAAGGTTAGGATCTTGGAATGTGAGGTCTTGACAAAAAGCATCAATAGAAAACCTCATCTAATTGTTTACGATTTGTGGGCTCTTTTATTTATATTTTTTCTATAAGAAAAATATGAAAAATAAGAAAAATATCACTATATCTTCGAGATGTTCACTGTGGAACGATCCCTCTCCCAACGTACTAATATTGTTCATACTTTAACCACCGTAAACACATGATGTGATATGATGTGGAATTTTTTCAAAAGACTTCACTTTGTAACAGTCCTTTCATTTGGATGAAGCTGTCGATATCATTGCCCCATGGAAAAAAAATTTCTGATGACCGAAAAAAAAAAGGCTCTTATTCTATTCTTAATTGTCGTTACAATGTACTAATCAATATTTTGGCAACGACCAAATATTATATTTGTTTCATTTTCTTTTTTGGATTCTGAAATTTTTTTAAACCACTCAGGAATAACTTCCTGATGTTGCACTACATCTCTTATTCCGGCCTTGACAAATCCTGATTTGATTTGAGTGAAGACGAAATGAACCCAGTTTTGCATCCAATTAAAATACAGAGTAAAGTTTGTCAACCAGTTGTTTCGGGTTTAAGTTATTCCAGAATGGGCACACGTAATAGAACCGGTTTCAGTCGGGTTCGTCTACCCAGTATTATGGTTTCCATACCAGGTATCTTATGTAGGTATAATCAATAAGACGAGCAGTTTGAAATATAATCCAGTTCTGGTTCTTATCAATTTGGTTCCAGTTCGGATACATAAATATCCAGAACCACAATTCGCTAGCAATTTACTGAAATATGTAAATCTGGAACTAGGTTAATAGGGATTCCTGTTCTAACCAGGGATCAGGTAATTCCATTCTTGGCGTTCCACATGAATCCGATTTGCTCATTAAAAATTTCTAAATTTTCTATAAACATTTTGAGAGGATCATGTTCAATGAGTTCGTCGCCATTTCTCAAAATCCACAAGTTCTATTTTTTTTTTCACCAACATGCGTAGAAAAGAGACAGTTACTTACCTAAAAATAAAAACCAAACCTAAACCAGGCCTCTGCCATTAATTACCTAAATAAGGTGACAAGTAAAAGTTAACAATTGACAAACATTTTCTGTGTCATTCTGATGTTTTTCTTCTACTTCTTCCTCTTCTTAGGTGGTTGCAGAGATTCTTCTTCTTCATCCTCCTCATCGTCCTCCGGTTCCTCTTCTTCTACAACTTCTTCCTCATCTTCTTCTCCACCATCATCGTCGTCGTCGTCATCATCGTCGTCGTCGTCGTCATCATCGTGATCTTCACCATCTTCATCTTCTTCTTCTTCGTCCTCTCCATTCTCCTCTCCTGCTCCACCAGCTCCTCCTTGGGTCCCCTTCTTGGCGTTACCATTGTTGCTGTTGGGATTCTTTTCATAACCTCCTCCGTCTTCTGAAGAAAGCTCCTCTTCGCCTTCTCCAAAGTCACCATCTCCATCAGCATCATCGTCGTCATCATCATCTTCACCGTCAGCATCTACCGGCTTTGATTTGTTTTGGTTATGTTGGTCTCCTTTGCTTTCAGTCTTGTTGGGTATCAATAACCCAAATGGATCCTGAAACTATTTGAAAATGAAAGTTCCATCCGTAGTCAGATTGGCATGCAAGAGAACTATAGAAATCCAATGATGGAAAGATGCAGCAGAACAAAACTGATTCATTTCAATGATTTGAGTTATAGTTTGGAGTTGCCAAGTTAATTTAAAGAGCTAAACTGTCTATAAATTGAGGTCACAAGAACATGAAAAATGACCCAAACCCAATTGTGCACAATGTACTATATGTAGTACTCATCTACGGTGTGCCGTGCCAAGAGTAAGTAATGTCTGACAAGTTCACAACCCAATTAGATTTGATCTGATAATGTAGGTGGATTTTTTTGTGAACCTAATATTTATATAGTTGGGTTAATAGGATCGGGTCAACTAAGGATCCGATCCGATTAGGAGGCCTAGTATCAAGGAAATAGACCAGTTCTGGGTCGACTATGTTCCGAATCCTGATCCTGTAGGGACCAATATCCTATAACATATAACTGTATAAGAACATTTATGTAGTTGTGCTTAAATAAATGTATCTGTGGTGACCGTTTTGATATCAGCTATAGATTCAATTCAATAAAAACTTAATCTAATAAGATGTTGGATTGGATCTGGATCCAGTACAAATGTTCTTGGATCATTCTGGGTCCACTAGACCCAATCCATTGACAACCCTAGTAAATTATGTCACTAAATTCTCTCAAAAAATTGGATCGACAAATTCAAAAATTGACTAACTAATTTGAATCTTTCACAAGAATAGAAGTGTTGACTTTCTATGTATCAGGGGAATGACTATGAAAACAGTCACATTTTAAGAGGACAAAGAAGCTAAACAGAAGTAGAAGCAGAAACAAGCAATACCAGGTATTCAGCCATGTTAGAATATATGGGGCAAATAGGGCGCTTATTTTGATGGCAGAGGAATGGCTCCCAGTAAAAATCAAAAAACAAAAAATATCCTAACAGCAAATTCAATTGTTCAAACATCAGATTTTTTTCAAACTGTTCAATAACTACTGTCACTGCTTTAGAAAAATACCCCAATCTATTTATTTGCTTTTAACAATGATTAGCACCAACTTGAAAAGATTGTCCAAAGAAAAAGTCAGGAAAAGATTGCCCAAAGACTACCACATCTGATAGATTGACAAAGCTTTGACGGGGATGGGCTCCATCTGCGCCCACGTACATGCCGTCAGATGACGGACCTCAAGATCTGTGTGATTAAGATAATCACACAACATGCACTTGGGGGGGTGCAGATGGATCCCACCCCCAAGCTGTAGCTTAGGAGGACATGTGTGTGCATGACTTGTAGACAGGCAGATCCCCTAAATGAGAGACGGGAGCAGTTGGATTTACCACGCCCAAATCCAATCACTCCCTCACTCATTTAGACGATCCGACGATCCACATATCCTCTAAGATAAAGCTTGGGGTGACAATTATTATTCATGTAAAATATTTTTGATCAGCTATAAACAAGGAATAAACCTAAGCCATAAAAATCAATTCCTTAATTGAAATTCACTCATGAATGCACAAGAGAAACTCTCTAAATCCAACGACTAGAAAACACCAATCAGGACAAAGAGATTGACCAAACATTCATTGTGGAATCTTGAATGTTAGCCAGTTAAGTAAAGTGTCCCACAAACTACAGGATCATTTCTACTTTTAATAAGAACCCACTAATAATTCATGATCAGATTAAAATATAGGCAAACTTTTCCTAATCACTCAGAGAATGATGACCCCACCCAACTTTTGGATTCAAGGACCATCTCTCTCAGCTACCCCAATTCAAGAAAAGTAACCGTTCTGGTTCAAAAGATAACCCCATGTAATAATCGATCTCCCATTAGTAGACCATCTCTTAGGTCTACTGTAACCCCGAAATAACATAACAATAATAAAGAATGATTATAAATCGAATGTGGGACCCATTTATGCAAGTAACCGGAACTCAAAACAAAATTATACAACAAAAAATATCGCAGTTTATATTTTTTTTAAGTTCCGGAAGGAAAATAAAAAATAAAAAATGGAATCACAGAATGAGATTTTTCAGAACTTCAGATCTAAAACTGTAAATCTTAAAATCCAAAATTTTGAACAATGATTTACAAAAAAAATAACTTACCAGAGCTAGGGTTAGCAAAGAAGCAAGTTTTTCCTTGGCGCACGTTAGTGAACCCTGGTTAACAACCATTATCTGAACTTGATCCTGGTTAGATTTCATTGTACGGTCTTTGATAACAATCCTAAGAACAGTAAGATCAAAAGACAACCGTTAGATCCGTCAAGATTTAAGCTTTAAGCGGTTAGATCTGGAACCAGAAAATTTCGTCATATATGGAATAAAATAACGAATTTTTTCTGTAAACGTGCACAACGATGAACAGAGAAAAGATTACAAAAAAATCGGGGAGAGAGAGAAAGAGAAAGTATTTGTTTTTAACTGAATTTTTTTTAGAGAGAAGAAGACAAGAGGCTTCTCTCGAAAACCAGAAAGCGACAGTTTGCCGGAATGTTACCGGGAAATGATTGAAATCTTAGGGTTTTAGAGAAATTTTGGACACTTTTGACGGGAAATGAGAAAAATTGAGCCGGAAAACGAGAAGAAAAGCAAGGAATTACGAACAGAAAGCCAAAATTTCAGACAAAAAGAAGTAATCACTAAGCAGTGCCAAATTTTTCCTCAAAACCCTAAGTTTCCGTCATTTTTCGATGAAACTCAGTGAAATGATTAATCCGAACCGAAATTAGTATGAAAAGAAGCAAAATCACTCAACAAACACTGAAAAAACGTCAGATCAAGCTCAAGAAGCAAGAAATCAAAGAGGTAAACAAAAATTCACAGACAAAAATCAGATAAAGCTCAAGAAATTAGGAAATCAGAGAAGAAAAACGTACCTAAAATCGAGATCTGAAAGGATTGTTTAGCAGATCTGAGGTTTTTCGGCTCTAAAACATGGAGAAACAAGCATCAAAAGCTCCTTTCATCCTCGACCGTCCGATTTTAATCGTAGAGTCCTTAGAAACACAAGGAGAGATATATAGTAGAGTTAGAGAGAGAAAGGTTAGAGAGAGAAAGAAAGAGAGTAGAAGAGAGAGAGGTGTCAAAGTGGGAGTGTCTACTGAGAAACTGCCCGTGAATCTTCACGCAGGTTTACGAGAGAGGCCAAACGGGCAGCTAGGGCAGCTTCATCGACATTTGGAAAAATCATGCTTAAAATCTGCCCAGAAATTTCAAGTTTAAAAAAAAGGTTAGGAATTTCGGATTAGTTAAAGAAAACCGTAACGCCTTCAGTTAAGTTTACGCAACACCTTTTTGGTCTTGACACGTGTCTTCTTGATTTTAATTTGGATCCGGATCCTATGTTTCATGGATTTAGGGCTATATTCCAACCTGAACCTTTTCCATCAGTATGAAACAGGTGTTTTATAGACACCAGTGTTTTGGATTTAAGCCACCATAGAATAGGATTTTGAGCCACTGTCCAAATGCACCTCTTGCTTGGTGTATTAGGCAAAGTCTACTTAAAGCAAACTCGATAACTTGATGCCAAATCCTCCCATAGCACTTGTACGCGCCAATCAGCACAGCTGTAATGTCTGATGTTGTTCACAGTTTACATGGATCAATTCTCAAATATTATCAGTTCTATCCTTGTTTGTTTAGACTTGTACTTGGGGTGTGTGAATATTAACATATGAAAATGTAAATATGCAGGACAATGTGTGTTTGCGGTTGTCCATTCCTCTCCCCCCCCCCCCGCGTGGGTTGGTTTTCCTCTAACAAACTCAATTTTATATCTCATATGCGCGTAGCGTGAGAATTAGTAAATTATATGGTGCGTTATTTGGTTAACCCATTCACAAACCTAATCACTACACAAACTATTAATGTTTCTCTAGTAACAATGTACTTATTCATTTTTTACACTATCTCGTGAGATTCTCATGAGCAGTGAAGATCATCATCATAAAAAATTAGCCTTTGGATCAGCTCCATATTTCCAGTCATATAGATCGAGTAATCATTATAGAAATATGGTTGCAGATGGGTCTATTTAGAGAAAACCACAAGCTGATATAATTTGAACATTGAGGAGATCATCTTCACATAAAAATCAACCATTGGATTATAATTTAGTGAGCCTAAGAACCGGTGTAAGTGGAGTGTAAATGTTAAGTGAGTTTTAAGAAAAAGAAGACACTAAAGGCTTTTTAGCAAAAGAGAACGTTGATGAGATCATGGTCACAAAAATTATCCCTTGAATCATCTTACATAGTGAACAAATATGTGTAAGTAAAGTGTAAGAATAAAAAATATATTAGGTGGGCCCACTGATGACAGTTTATATGTTATTGTTATCTAGACGTTGAGGAGATCATCGTAAAAAAACCAGCCCTTGGATCAATTCCATATGACCACGTACATTAGTAAGTGTCATTTAAGTGTAAACAGATAAATAAGGTATTATGTGGACCCACTGATGACAGTGTATATGCTGATTAGGGGTGTCAACAGGTCGGTTCCGGATCGGAACCTAAAGGTTCCAGATCCGGTCCCATTAATGTGAAGCGGTTCCGGATCCTTTCGGTTCCGGTTCCGGAAACTCAATTGGTGGTTCCGGATCCGGTACCGCAGGTACCCGATACCCATTTTAAGTTATTATTTTTTTAATTTTTTCACACAAAATCTATTTGTATTTTGTATTTTTGTATTCTATTCAATTATAAAATTTGTTAAATAATATTCATTGGTTTCTTTTTTTAATTAAAAAAAAGTTAAAAAAATTAAAAAATTGTTATATAATAGTAAATTAAACTATAAAATTATACAATTTATACGGAACAGGGTACCCGTTGGGTAGATCCGAAAAATTTCGGATCCAAAACGGGTAGATCCGAAATGGATCCGAAATTTATCGGATCCACAAAGTGAGGTCCCAGAACCGCAAAAAACGGTTTCGGTACCGATTCGATTCTGGGTTTTTGGGTACCAATTGACACCCCTAATGCTGATGTGATCTAGACGTTGAGGAGATCATTGAAAAAAATTCAGCCCTTGGATCAATTCCATATGACCACATTAGTAAGTGTAACCCAAGTGTAAGCAACTAAGTAATATGACAGGATATATTCGGTATTTCTTTAAAAGAAGTTAAAAAAAAAACACGCAACTTCATACACGGCTCCCATGTGACTCAAAATAAGCCGCATAGGAGCCTCATTATATATAGAGATATATCCTAAACCCTAGTACTATACATCCTTAAAAAAAAGTATTTTGGTCCGAACAGAATGTATGATCTATATCTCGTGTATTTCATGCCTTACAATTAATTCACGACGCATTTTAGCCTCGACAAAATTCTCCTTTTATTTTTTTGAGATATTTAATATTTTTCTAAATATTTACATCACAGTAGAACCTCGATAAAATAATAATTTTATTAAATTAATACATTTTATCGATCCCAACTTGAATCTAAAAGTGAAAATTATTATTCGATAAATTAAAAATATAATTATTTAATAGATTTTGTGGGTCCGATTTTATTAATTTATAGAGGTTTAACTGTACTAATATTATTAATGAGGTACAACAATTTCCTTTGGTAATTAATGATAGTAAATATTTATTGTTACGGCCAATTCATTAGGGTACGTGTACCAAGCTAGGTCTAAGTCTCTGAATAATAAAATTAAACTTATAAGTTTTACTTATTAAAATAAAACAAAACGGGCTCTTATAAATAAAAATTTAGACCTTTAACAAAACGGGTTATTGGATATACATAATCCATTGACAAACCATTACGTACAGGATTGATTGCAAAACAAATTAATTATGGTTAAACACTTTTATCCACATACCAAATTGAATCATAATCGATTCGGTTTAATTTTAATTTCCCCTCAAACTTAAGCAGTTAAGACGTGTTGGATCTGAACTAAAACCCGATTAAGATCCAAGGTGTTTGGTGACCCGCTAACCCGAACTGAATTCTACGTAAATAAACTATATATATAAATGATAAGAATATTCCCGGAATATTCTTGTATGAGAAAAAAAACAAAAGCTAATCACCAATCTGACCTAACCTAACCTGAGTTGTTGAGGAAGGATTTTACAAAGATCTTTATTAGTATATATAATTTAAATAGGAAAATTTCACTTCCATCCCCACCATTTTTATACACCTTATTTATTTACTAGCATGGTTCAATTGCTCATAAAAAAAAGGTATTCCAGTCATTTAGCTCGTAGGAATTAATTGTTCATTCTCTCCACACGCTTCGCGCGCGTGGGTTGAATGTCCAAACGCGCTACGCGTGTTGCCCCATGCGCGCTTCGCGCGCACCCACAAACGCGCCCTTGGATCCACTCCATGCAATTCCACCGTCAAGTGTAAATCATGTGTAAATAAATAACTATGGCCACGGGACACATCCGATATTTCGTAAAAGAACATAGGGCTATTTTAGTCATTTACTACGCCAACGGGACACATCTGATATTTCGTAAAAAAATAAGATTATTTTGGTCATTTGGGGTGTGGGATTCTGTTGACCCACCATCAAATTTTTATTTTTTAGGGTGGGGTAACGGTCACCCACCCCCTTTGTCTTTGTCCGAGTCATCTTATGTACCATTCTCCTTTGTTATATAGATATTTATGAGGCCACCCCAAAAAGATGATCGTTTTTTGGAGGATTTATACACTATCAAAATCATCCTAAAAAATAAAAAAACATATTGTTTTAAAAATTCTTGTCCCACCAAAATTTAATTAAACTTACATACTTTACAGTTAAACCATTCATTTTATGATAATTTTCAACTTAATTTGATGGATTAAAAGTTTTAGAATGATTTTATTTTTTGCGAGGATAATTGAAACAATGAGATGCTAGATCATCAGAGGAATAAAAAAGAAATTCACTACACACCCCCAATAATTCATGCACGTCGTTTACACCTATCCATGGCCTCAATGGAAATAATCGAAGTGATGATTATTATTATTTTTGGAGGATCATCTCCTCAACGTTAATAACGTCCTCATAAAGAAAAAAAAACACGTTGTTTTAAAACATTTAGCGCCCATAATATTAATTAAAATTTTAAGCTTAATTAATTTTATTTTTATTTTTTGATGATGACTGATGATTTAGAAGGTAAAGAAATAATTTTTTTATGATCTCCCAAGACAAATGTAAACAAGGTGTCAAAATAAGTGAAGTGTGCCCATAAAAATTATAGGGGTGGAAATATGATTTCCCCCTTTAAATATCGTAGTCAAAGAGACAGATATTTTAAACTCCCCTATTAGTTAAGCTAATTAAAAAAAAAAAAAAAGCAAGTAAAACGAGACAATTTTTATTTGTTTTAAAATATTTTTTCTTGTTTTATTTTTTGTTTTTCTTTGTTATACGTGGCAGATTTAGAGACGTGATATTAAATAATAAATCTAACACCGGACGTACAGGATCTTTAAAGAAAGCTTCATGCGAAAGTACGACCGAGAATTGAGAATTGGATTCCTGATTTCAGAGTCTTCGTCAGACGATATCTAGCCCTAGGGTTTTAAGTTTTAACCATGGTTAGTTTTAGAGTTTAAGACTTAATACTACCAAACTAACTAGAGTTTGTTGGGGGGGTTGGGTTAAAAGATATTGAAGGCTAGTCAATTGTCTCATTATGTTTTCTAGAAGTACAGTGTTGTTGTTGAACATTAAAAAATCTCATCTCTTGCCCGTTCGGAGAATTTATTTGTTGTATTCATTCGTCATAATCTTATCAGTCTACGTGGCCTTTTGCCGTTGATATTAGCTGCGAAGATAAACCAAAAAAAACCCTAGTTCATAAGGAGGCACGTCCAATGCATGTGTATTGGTATTCCAGTGTGACAGGTAAATAGGGCAGCCCTTGATTGGTTCTAAGTAAATATGGCAACCATAAACCCTAAACCCTAAACATCAAGTTTTATAGCAGAACCTATAGTAAGGTGCATTTGTGGAAATTACACATATGCACTTTACATTAGGTAGGTTCTGTTGTAAATTTAATATCCGACGATGGATGTTCAGTTTAGTCATGGGACAACCTAGTGGAAGTCAACCTTGGTCTCTAAAATTTTGACCAACAAAAACACTTATCTTTGATTGGGGGTGACCTTCTTAGTCAAAATCTTCAAAAATGAAAATTAAGGTTTAAGTTTTGGAGACTCCATCCCAATAATCCATTGTTGAATGATTCTACCTCCAATCTTTCTCCACCTTCGTTGCATGATGCTTATTTTTCGAGCAATGCTTCTACAATGTTTAGATCGCCATTTAAACACATGAAAGAATAGAGACTCCATTAATGGACGAGTATTTATAAAAATATAATTTGAAGAGGAGATAAGGTCCTCGAATCCTATTAATTAAAAAAATACACATTCACAACATTAAGAGTTCATGTGACCATAAAGAAATGGAGAGTTTTTGTCTCGAACACGATAAGGTTTTTCAAGTTCACATATTCGAACATTTATGTTCGGATGCAAATGTCTAAACATTTACAAATCTGTGCATTGGGGTAAGTTCGAACTTGTAAGAATCAACATACTATTTGGACCTGTAAGTTTGAAAAACTTCATTGTATTTGGACCTGTGAGTTCGAACATATACAATTTTAGATCAAAATTGACCGACAACAAGTCTACGTTGAAAATTGCAAAAAAAAAAAAAAAAAACATCATAAACGCTAATAAGAATAAACATTTGGAAAAAGATTGCACAAATAAGATAAATCTCAAACAATTTGGTGTGGTGGCAGATTCAAGGCTCCTATAATCACCAAACAATTTAGGATTCAAGTTTTGGACAATTAAACTTATAAGTAGAAAACTCAAAATTTATCTCGATCACGCTTGATTTCTCCTCGTATTGGTGGGAAGAAAAGATAGGTTTCCCTCCCTCAAATTCCAACACTTTGGGAAATACTGATTTTTTGGGTGAATAATTTTGACGATTTGGATGGAATATGATATTCCCCTATCCTAAGCGGGGCAACCCCTTAGAGATTTTCTTCAAAATTGAGCTGCCCCATAACCTAGGCCGGCACATAGAGTTTTTGAGGGCAGTAATTAGTACCAGTACTTTTTTAAATTGGCAGAGTAAACTGTACCACATCAATGAGAAGAGAGAGGGTTAAAGTTTAACATCATTTAGGGTGGACGTTCTCCCTAGGGTCTTTACCGTAGGATGTCAAGTTGTCTGATGAGGCCTGAGGCTGAGGTACGTAGGAGGAGATGCATTTTAGTCTTTATTCCTTAAATGTGGGACCCAAGGGAGAAAACAAATAAGTAAATAAACACAAATAGAAAACCCTAATGGGAGGAAGAACCGAAGAACCGTATTCGCTTTGCATTTGTTCCAAACAAATCCCAAAAATTGATTTGATTCGTTAATTACGATTCCCTTCTCTCTGGGCCCACCACATTTGTTCCACGTGGCAGAATTCCATTACATCTTTGCTACATATCTGTGACCACGTGTGAAGCTACTATTCGTCCAGGTGTGAAGCTGTAACTTGCAAGTCTTCCATAGATATGCAGTTCTATAATTCAAGTAGGGAAAGAAAAAAAAATTGATGAGAGTGATAGTTACAATATTTTTTTTTTATTATTATTATTATCAGAAGAAAAGAAATTTTTATAAATAAATAAACAGATGTTGGAGCTCAACAAGCATTAATACTCAATCATAACTTCCCAACTATGTTAGTACCACAGAACTACAACGCACGAAGGAACAAGTTAATGAAAATCAATAGCACTCCCAAAAGAAAACTCATTGATCAAAGAGAATGGATCGGCTTACAGCCTTATATGTATATGTTATATGTACAAGCTTGTGTGGGGCCCATATGAGGTTGAACTAAGAGCTGAAGTTTTGTGATGATGTTCTCCTTACCATGTACATTATCTATTCTATTCTTTAAAGGTAAGCGACCTTAAAGGTAGTTATTGAGTCCCCAAATTATACTTTTCATATTCTATCCCTATTAAATAAGAAATTTCCTTATCAAATAGAAATTTTACGGAATACAAAAATAAGGGCACAATTAAAAATTTAAAATAAAAGAAGTTACAAATTTTACAAGTAGTTATTAGTTACACGTCGATATGGATTCTCCTCCAAAACTGCTCCACTAACATTCTTACAACATAAAAGATATCCTCAAATCCGTTTAAAAAACTAACTAACTCAATATAATTCCTCAAACGAGGATGAAGAATACAGAGAAAGAAGAAAACCCATTTCTATTACTTCAAACATTAGAGAACTTCTATTCAACCATATTTTTCATCTTATCGATCTCTCTTTATTTATTATTTTTAATTGAATTTTGTTGGTTTCTTACTTTTTTTGTCGTAAAATTCTGAGTTATCTTGGTTCAATTTTTTGAATTGCAGGGTGATTTTAAGGGGTTTTGTATTAGATTTGACTATGAAAAGCGTAGATGTGGAGGTAAGCGGAGTTTTTTACTTACAACATGTTAAATTTCTTGAAAACTAATGTTTGTGGATAACTTCTTTCTGAATATTTTCTATTATTCTAAGAAAAATGTATTTTTAATAAATATTTTATTTTATTTTTTAAATTCTAATTATACATTTATTTATTAATTATTGTAACAAATTTAATTGTTAAAATGCGTTAGGCACACGCAAAGCTGTGCAAGAGGTCTCGTCTTCACAAAAAATAAGTATATTCTAAAACTTCTAGCCCCATTAAAAATTAATCCGAAGTTGATTAAAAATAAACAGTGAAAAATAAACGATGAGAAAAGGAATTAATGTTTGATGGGGTTAGAAATTTTAGAATGAACTGATTTTTGACAAAATTGATCTACATGATGTGGAAAACATCCTCACAAAACCTCAACCCTTAGATCAACCTCGTGTGGGCCTCACAAAAGCTTGTACACATAATCTGTATATATAAGGCTGTAAACCGATCCGTACTGATTTCTGGAAACCAAACTCTAGTCCACTCCGCCATGATCGATTTCACTTGGATAATAATCTTATTAGTTTACCACCATGTCAGTTAGCATTACCCCTTGAACTTTTAATTTACTTACCTCCACTCCTTTTTTAACTTTCCAACTTTCATGTACATGCCTACTTATTCTTTCACTTTATTTAGATTGACTAATGAGCCCACATATTATAATCCAAGGGCTGATATTTTGTGAGATGATCTTACTTTGTAGATCATCCTCATAAAAAATTACATAGTTATAATATTTACAACACAATGAAAATTTAAGCTTTCTAAACAATTGATTTATACTGCTAAAATTTCAACACTTTTTAAGGACTTAGAAGTTTCAGAAATAATTTGTTGTGTGTTAGAGTGATCTACGATTCTACATGGTTAAAAGATCATCCCCACAAAAAAAAAAAATCAGCCATTGAGTCATATCTATGTATTCCTACATTTCAGTGTAAACAAAGTGTAAGAATAGGTAAAAAGAAAGAGTAAAGTGAAGGTCATAAGGAATGAGGTATATCCAAAATTACCCTGAAAAATAACTTTCAGTAGTTGTATGTGTCTGCAAGCCTATGCAACATAATTTTCCAAGTACCAAAAATAACTATCCAAAATAACCCTTAAATCAACAATTACCAGTTGAGATAAGGTAAAACCACCTTTGATGCAAGGTTAAAAAATAAGTAAAATAACTTTCCAATGACCAAAAATAACCCTAGGATCAATTGAGATCAACTGTTGAGGTGCAAGAATTAAAACTGCTCAACACTGTAATCTGTTTTGAAAAAAAAAAATGCATCTGTACCTTATTTTTTATCACCATTTAGTTGACAACATAACTGATTAAAAAGAAGAAAAATAAATAAATAAAAGAAAAAGAAAAGAGAGTCAAAGCTGGTAATGACCATTAATCAATAATCATTAATCAAAATTGAGAATGTTGATCAAATGGCAACAAATAACTGATGCTTACAGAATTGCTAGAATCAAGCTTAATGAGATCTCTAAGTTCCTTAACTGAATGCAAAACAGTTTAAGGCCAAACAATTTTATGTTAAATGAGACTTGGGAAAGAGCAAGCACCTGCTTTCAAAGAATGAGGAATGAAACAAACAAATGAGAAATTTGTACAAAATCTAAGCTCTGCTGAAAATTGAGGTCCAAAGGATCTTCATTCCTTTGGACTTTTTATGATGCGGATGAGTGTCGGCTGAATCTCCTCTCAGCCTTCACCAAATAATAATGAAACCCTTTTTTTTTAAATCCCCGACATGGGATCCTTGAAAAACCAATGCTCTTACTGCAAAACCGGCACTGGAACAGATCTAAAAACTAATGAACTAGAAAAAAAAAATGGATGAATTAATTATTTATGGACATAGGCATTTCTTAGAATAGTGCGGATCTGGTGCGGCGAAGTTGGTATTTCTTCTTTGGATCCGGTCGTAACAGCATCTCCAGCATCTGTTCAACAGTAGAAAGAAATTTAATGAACCATCTATATTCTAATTGAAATGAAACACAGTAGAAAGTACTGAACATCTGCACCTTGAACTACATCAGTGGTATTCTAAATTAAATCATGGTTGTGATAGTATAGAAGTTCCATTAGATCTGTGGAGAGACTAGAATTCAGTAGACAAATACAAATAGCAATTGGGAATGATGTGTTCTATACTTCTATGCTTTTGATATAAAAGCATATCTTAATGTCATTAACAACCTACATTCCCTATACTTTGCGCGTGCATCACATAATATTAGCTACAGATGGACCGCCACAAAATTCCCAACCAAAGACAAGTCAGGTACACTTCATTTTATACGTTTAGAAGTTCATTGTAATATAGCCAGTAACGTATTTAGATTATTAGATATACTGATATACATGAAGTCATAAAAACTAAATATAAATAATAACTGAAAAGCAATATCTAGATAAAAATAGATCCATTTAAAAGGTGTCTGAACATGAGTCTGCACTTTGTTGAACACGGCACATTTTTACTAAACTGATTTTCCTTGATACATAGATTCCTTAATGGTACTCATCCTAGGCTATCATAATAACTACTTAGAAGAAGAATCCTATACTGAAAAGATATCTTCCAAACCAGACACAACATATAAAAGAAGAAACAAATCTTTGAAGAAGGGGTCCTTTCAACCAGACCCTTGTAGGATCTATTGTAAGTAGACATTCCATTTTTCAAAGAAGATAACAATGTCGCAAACCGGTATATACATTTAGGAATAACTAGAGAAGTGGCATGTGTTATGCAAGTAATATTTGCTCATAAAAAAAGTAGCACGTCATGTTTAGGAGAGATACTTGTACTTAGACTGAGTACTGAGTAGTATGCTAACTTTAACTGGATAATCTAAAGAAAAATTACACGGCATGCTTATATATATACATATATATGAAATAGAAATCATATTAGATATAAAATTTAAAATCATATGATAACAATAGATATAATAATGAAAGAAAAATAAATAACAGTAGGTACTGCATTTGAAAGGTCCTGGTAAGACATTTTCATTTTGTAACTAAACCAGTTTACAACAGGACTTGGAGATTGAAAATCACAAGGTGAAAATCGTAAGAGTTCTACACCAAATATGCATCATAAAATGGTGCGATATGATGTAAAATTATCGGAATGGTGATGTCATGACAGTTGTAGATTGGTGAAAATGTATAGGAAATCATCAGTCTCACACATTTCTATTGCTTAATCCATGGCCGTATGGTTGTTGCAGCACCACAGAGAAACATGGGCAACAAAGAGGTATATAAGGTTGGGTCGTTGACAATCATATGGTTATGCTTGATTTCTTCCATGCACAAGTATTGCACAAGGTTCTCTCTTTGGTTTAGATATGTTGTTGAAACAAAGGAAGTCCAACTTGAAATGATAGTGAAGTGGAGGTGTTGTGGTGCAACAAGAATGATGCTGGCACATATGTGGTCTAAGGTTGAGTAGGCATCAAAGTACACGTCTAAGATGCTCTGCTGCCATGGCAACTAGCTTGACAACCTCACGAAAGATGACTAGGGGGACAACATAATTTGCACCTAAATTGCCTCATGGGGTTCATTTTTAGCTTGAAGCCCTACATCGATCAAACACATGAAACAATGTGACATTGTGATCATGACAGCACAGACATTGTGATCATGACAGCACATGGACTTGACCACAATTCAGACCATGATCTAAAGTATCATATCAATATTGCGTTTTACAATACATATAGGAATTTAAAGACATTAATACGATACATAACACGAATAATCATTTCATCATTGTCTCGGTACGCTTTGTTTGGGGGAAAAAAAAAGGAGACGCCCAGAAAACAGCAGAGATTTAATTGAAATTTGAAATTTAGGGATTAAATATAAAAAAATTCAAAAGTGTGGAGACTGGAGAGAGAACTACCAGCTTCACATGTTGCATGCCCACGGTCTCCCATAGCTCTGTCTATTGCACCTCTATTGGTTAAACTCCAGTGCTCCTCTTCATTTTTTATTTTTGTTCTTTAATTTTGTTTAGTTTGGAGAAGAGGATGGCAATGAGATGTTTTGGGTGTATGTTAGTGCATCCAAGTTTGATGCATCTGAATTGCAGATGAAATAAAAAGAGGAAACTTGTTGTATACCTGATGTGTATAATAAAAACCAGTGAAAATTTTCATTATATAATGGTACATCAAGTTTTTGATGCACCACTATAAAACTGAAATTTTTTTGGAAGGTTTCGTTTCATTTCAGTTTTTCAACAAACCACATTCGATAGAAATGAGATTTTGATCGTTGATTCCAACAACATAGACCTCTATTTTCTTATGCATCATATCATGGAAAATATTCCTCATGGCATGTTGGAAAGTGGTGTCACCATTCCTTAGACCTAATGGAAACATCTTGACGTAGAAACTATCCAAAGATGTTGAAGGTAGTTTTTTAGCCGTCCTGTAGAGCCATCTTTATTTGATGGTACCTCTTGTACCCATCCATAAAGAGACATTTTGTGCCTTGTTGTGGCATCAACGACTACGAGCAGATCAATGTTGGGCTACAAGGTCATCTTTCTCGCATATGCCTTGTTCACCTCTACAGTCCATGCAACACCTAATCATATGCTTAATGGGCTTGATGAAGCCTAAGTTAGAAAATTCTGAATTTCAACTCTGATACAGATCTTCAATCCCATGTCTAAATATCATAAAGCCTATATGACAGGTCACGAGGAGGGCACTAGACACACTGTTGAACTGGTGAGCCACCAATTTCTCATAGAAACCTAGCATCTCCTTGTACGTTCATGCGCAGACACATCCTTAAACTTCTATAGCCAGGAAATGAGGAGTGTCATTCAAAGGGTGACAAATTTGTGTTGATCGAGATGGATGGCAGCTTTCTCCTACCACTCCAATAGTGTAGTGCTGTAAATGTGGGACTAGATGCCTCCTAGGAATCCACCATGTAATCATAAGCAAAGTCTTACATGTGACTTCTTTGAGGATGGAGGGTTGCTTGAATGTCAGGATCCAAACTTGTTGCCCTTTTTATCATAAACATTGTAAAATGCTGATGGTTGTGAGAAATGGTTCGCTCTATTTGAAAACTAAACCGTAAAGCTATAAACATTAAAAAGCTTATCTATACAAGGGATTTACAATCAACAAGTTAGGAAGTTCAACTTAGAAAGTTGCTGCTGCAGAATCTAATATGAATCATCAGAAGTTTTTTTCCTCGGAAAAGAAAAAAAACAGCTTAAGAAAATGATTCAAACTCCACAACAGGTGCCCAAATTTTTCCAGTTATAGACCCATAAAAAGTCCACCGTACAAGCAATGGTGGGACGCAATTCATCCATCTGATAAAAGGGACCAATTTCCTCAGAGGTTCTAACTTTGTCTAAGCACACTTCCATCCTTTATCAGTTTTGGATAATCCTATGGCCCTACATCAAGAAACAGAACTAGAACCAGGTAACATATATTGCGTGAAATTACCAAAGCCATGGCTAAGGGTTCCAATGGTTAGACTGGAAGACCACGTCTAATGTTCTAACTTCTACAGCAGAATGCTTTGAACATTACCTCAAAAACGCTAGAGTATTGAATGTTGTCAAGAAGTTCTAACCATACAGAAAGCTCAATAAAGTTTGAGAATAACTAAGGAACCAAGATTTAATTAACCCAGAGATGGACAAAAAATGTGATCTGGACACTGAATGAATTTAAATTCCACAAAAAACTCTAACCCACAATATCTATTGTCATTCACAGGTACTGCTTTTTATATTAACATATAAATCTATAATCCAGTCTAAAACATACAAGTGAGCTGATTCATCAACAAAATATAAATGTAATCTGTTGCTTCACAAAATATAAAAATTAACAATCGTGTATCTACTATCATACCTTCTCCTTCATAAGTCTCTCATTCTTTTTCTTCAGATCTTCCACTCTACGCTTCAAATTGTTGGTATATGCCTATGATCACAATAACAAAGAAAATGTGGATTAAAAAGATATCTTTTCCTTATAAAAGAACCCAAGGGCAGTAGATCTTCTCTTATCTGTTTCCTAAAAATCCTAGTAAACAATTAATAATCAAACAAACCAACCTGCTTCTTTGCCCTCGACCTAGCTGCCGACTCCCGATTCTTGATCATCCTTTTCTGCCTCCTCTCAATAGTCTTCTCCATCATTTCATCGGAAAATCGTCTCTTCTTTCCGGCTACTGCCTGTGAGTCGGATGAAGGGGCTCCACCCATTCGCATTGGTGCAGATAACGATAACTGATTATCCGCATACCCAACATCCACGACCGGATGATTCCCAAAAAATGATCCAGAAACAGGCAAACATGGCATAATTCCAATCTGCTGTGACATTGGGAACTGCAACCAATCTGGCTGTTGTTGCGAAACCGCAACCATTGGATCAATACTGACCAATGGCTGAGGATTATTAACAACAATATCCTGATTATTATTCACTGGATTAATAGCTCCATTGGGGATTAAAAACTCCTCAATCATTTGATCTCCTAAATTATTATGTCCTTGCAACTCATCATTATTTTCACCAACAACATTGCCCTGATTTTGCTGAACTATTTCTCTCCACACTTCATTAACAGCTTTATTACTAAGTTTTCTGTTCAAATTGACAGAAGCAGAAGACTGCGGAGGTGATGAAGAAGAAGAAGAAGATGCATTATTTACTATGAACTTCTGGTTAAATTTTTGATCATCTTCTGTTGTAACAACACTTTTCAAGTAATCATCTAATGGGTTCATATTAGAAGAAGAAGAAAGAGGCTTACCTAGATGATAATTGAAGGGGTTTTGGGTTTCATCGATGTTGTTGAGATTAAAAACAGAGCCTTGTGTGGGGAAATGACGTGACCCAAATCTGTTTGTTGTAAACCCCATCGAATGAAACCTAAAACCCCAATGTTGGATCAGAAACAACAAAAATGTTTATCCAAAAGAAAGCAAAATAACAAGAACATTTCAAGTATAAATTCAAAATGTTGGAAATAAAAACTATAATAAAGTAGCATTAGGGTTTTACAAGAAACCCTATAAATAGAGAGAAGAATGATTTGAAGAAACGTAAATAAGAAGAAATTTCAGTAAAATTGAATATTTGAATGGAATAAAGATGAGATTAGGAACAGAAAAAAAAAACCAGTTAGAGAGCCCGATTCTGTATACGCGGATTCGTTGGAGGAGATTCGGATTTCAGAGCAAAAAGTGGAGAGAGAGAGTTTTAGAGAGAGAAAGAGAAGTGAAATGTCTCTTCTCTTCTCTCACTCTCTTTCTCTCTCTAGAGACATGTAGAGAGTGTCATACTGTCATGAACTAACTGAAACAAGGGACTCCGCATGGAATTTGGAACTAATTTTCAAATAGGTTTTACTAAAGGCACTCCTACGTTAGATAGGGCGCCCCATAGAGCAACGCGTTCGGAGTTGGACTCACTGAGTTGACTCTGTCTTCAACCAACAACCTCATGGACCAACGTCGAAACTATAAACCACTAAACCACTAGTCGACCACAGTGATGGGTTGTAATAGATTACATTCCAACACTGATATCCATTTAATTAACGTCAGTAACTGATATAGTCGTTGGCAGGTTAGTACCAAATGCGAGCATGGCGTCATTATGAACATAAGGTCTCAAGGTATGGAACTCCAAAAAGGATTTAATAGTTTCTCATGTGATGTATTGTGATAAGATCTCACATTGACCAAGTATGGGATTGGTCGTGGGTATATAAGCTTTTGAGCACCTTTTCTTTGTAAGTCGGTTTTCAACAGTGAGTTATACCCAAAGGTACTTAATAATATGTAACTCAGCTTGAGTAACAATATGTTACTCAGCTTGAGTAGTAAAGTCAAGTGGAATGGTCGGCAGCCACCTTCTCTATTCAAAGTGGTTGTAGTGACTCACAAGGGCACCAACTATGTTAGTTTCTAAAAATATTAAACTATTGCTGACAACTGTGCTGCTGACACAACCAACAGTTTGCTTAAAATCTGACGTTAAAGATGGAGTCAACTCAGTGAGCATGAGTCGCACTGAGTTGGCTCTGTGTGGTGCTTTCCTTCAAAAAAGAGGCTTTTTTAGCAACTCACATTTCAAAAGAACCATTTATTGATCCAAAACAGGTTAGAATCATATAGGTAAAAAAAATGGGATTTAAAGGAGATTTGATATCTTAGTCCATGGTAAAATTTTATATACCAAGCAGCTTAAACAAAAAATATTTACTTTAGTCCACCTCAACTAAAATTTCTGGTTCCATCCTTACTACTAAGGAATAAAATATTTAAAATCAGATTCTCATTCGGTTCTGGATCTGACTCGAGTTGAAGACCCGTTTTACCTATCCCGATCATCTTTTGATGTTTCGGGTTAGACCTTTTTGCCTTGGTGTTAGGAAGGTGGTGGTGGTGATGAATGATGGGATAAGATCATTATCTTTAAGTAACCCATTTTACTATACATAATATATATATATATATATATATTCCTTATCGCGTCCTAAACAAAAGGGCAATGATAAGATATTTTAACTCCTAAATTTTATCAAAATCTTTTGTGAAAACTTTGGGTCCAAGACCCTTTTTTAAAGTGGAGGGATATTGCAACATACCTACTTTTCTGTGGGGTTCACATGGAGATGATTCAAGGTTTAATTTTTTGTGAAAATGTTCTCCTAGTCATTAAGATCATCATATCAAAAAATCAGCTCATTTGGGCTATTCTAAAAAATTCTACCTCAATCAAAAGTATAAGGAAAAAACAAGGATCTTAAAAAAAGACTTAAATTTGCTAATTTTTTATGGTTTGATGGTATTAGAAGTTTTAGAATGAGTTGATTTTTTTATATGATGATCTTAATGGTGAGGAGAACATCTTCACAAAAAATTAGACCGTGAATCATCTCCATATGAGCCCCATAAAAAAGTATGTTGCAATAGAATTGCAATTAGCTATATTGCAATATCCCTCATCTTTCAAAATATAAGTGAGTCATGATCCTAAGACAAATTTTGATAAAGAATTTTGACAAAAGATCTGGACTCTTAATTGCAATCATCACTTGACGATATAAAATCAGTGCAGATATTTGGACGGACCGTTTTACAAAATGGATGCCCGATACTTATGACACCCCTCAAAACACTTTTGGGAAGAGAAAGGTAGTGGGTCCCACCATACGACATAAGCGTCGGTCATGGGTTTTGTAAAAGCATCGGTACAAAAAAACTTTATTGATATAAAATTGACCTATAAATGATCTCAGCATGTAGTAAATGAAAGGGCCATGTTGAAATGTTGTATCAAAATCTTTTTGTCAAAAACCTAGGTCCAGACAGTGCCAAAAATCAAGGGATTGCTTCTCATTTTTGGAGCACTCTCAACAACTTTTATTATTTGAAGACAGTGCCAAGAATCTCTCCAACGGCTTTACTTCGAGTTTCTTCTTCTAAGAATTGACATTTGAAGTTTAGGAATGTTACGTTTCTTTTTCAACAGTAATTGGCTAAATCTTAACTCCATTTATATTGTTTTATTTACAATCTAATGCCACTAATCAATAATCCTTTACTACTTTCAACATGATCTTATTTCATTATTCTATGCAGAATTCATAAGAATCCTTACAAACATAAATCTCAAATCTCTCTATAAGTTTCCCAACAAATTTTAGGGGAGGTGGGAGTAGAAATCAAATTAGGAGATTTGCTAGAATTCTAATTTTCCTAGGAAACATGTTTCTAAGGATTCCTTGCAGCCAAACAGACCAAGGAAACTAGAATCCCTGGTCCCCACCAAATTTCTTCCCCAAAATCCTTCATCTAAACAGACTATTAAGTTATTTACAATTGCATGCCACTAAATTAGGCTCAAAATAACGCTACACATGAGGGGTAAGTTGATTATAGTCCTACATAGAAGATGATTTAAACATTTAAAATAAGATTTTTCCTTTAATAATCAACACTAGAAGGTACAATTTCTTCCTAAATGAGGGAATCTTGCACTTCAAACCAAACCTGCAAACTAAATGCAGACTTAGAATCGACTGAAGAGTTTTAGAATGATGTTATTTTTCGTGAGGATGATCAACATGGTGAATACATCATCCTCATAATCGTGTCCATAACATGTCTAAACCCTATCCTAACCTAAGTAACCAGAGCGCGGGTTGGAGCGGGAACGAAAGTGGGAGCGGGAGCGTGGGAGCGGGAGCGTCGGAGCGGCCGATTAAAAAATGTTCTTAGTTCTAAAATACCTTCGGAGCGGGAGCGTCGGAGCGTAGTTCGGAGCGGGAGCGCGAGGTTCTGGAGCGGGAGCGTCACCCCTATACCAAGGTTTTGGTTACTAAGATCCTAACCCTAAACTACAACTTTTTAACTTTTCAATGAAATGAGAGTTTGGGCATATGAAAAAGAAATAGGAGAGATCGTTTTGGTGTTTTCAATGAAATTGTATACGTCTCTGTTTCCAGAGTTGCTTAAATTAGAAACCAATTTTCTGATTTAATACCATACGTGTTTTCAGATATTAAAAAGCTTTTGTATACAATCCAGATTTTCGGATTGTATCCAAGTTCTTGAATTGTCGTTTCCAGATCCTGAACCAAGGTTCTCTGCTTAACTATTTCACATGTTTTTACCTAAGTAACCAGAGCGCGGGTTGGAGTGGGAACGAAAGTGAGAGCGGGAGCGTCGGAGCGGCCGATTAAAAAATGTTCTTAGTTCTAAAACACCTTCAAAGCGGGAGCGTCGGAGCGTAGTTCGGAGCGCGAGCGCGAAGTTCTGGAACGGGAGCGTCATCCCTATACCAAGGTTTTGGTTACTAAGGTTTTTACAACCACCCCTCTCCCACCAAAATACTAGAAAATCTAACCTGTACTTCACAAATACAAAGTTCATGCACCTCAATAGTAAATACTTGAAATGTATACGCCAAATTGCAAACGAGACTCCAGACCACCATTACTCTTCGGGGTTCAATGCTCAACACGTCTCGAAGGAAACATCGTCGAAGCTGTTGATTGACAAGAGAGCCGTCCATTGAGTAAATCAAATCTGGATGAGCAGCCCAGAAAACTGAAAACCTTTCCTTCTTTCATTTTATGTTGTTTTTGTCACAGCTTGGTACATGCTATCTGAAAGAGTAATGAAGCTGAAGACGATGATACATAGTCTATTTTTCTTTTTTACTTTTACATAGCTAAAAAAAGGAAAGAAAATGAACTATGATGCCTCTGAAAGAAAATCCGTGAAAAGCAATACCGCCTCCTGTAGATGACAGGATCGAAGATCTTCCGGGAGGGGAGCGTTAACTACGGTGTCAAAAGAGCTCAATTGAACCTCACGAGTAGGACATTCTTCTCCACTCGATAGAAGTAGACTGCAGATCTCTTCCGCCATCTTTGAATAGGTAGCTCTGCAACACAAATTTTTAAAGAAACGGACTTGCAGATGCTTAAAATTAAAAATGAAAACTAATTAAGCTTTAGACAGACAGAAAACGTAGACAAGGTATACTTGAAATCAATGACAATAAGTTAACATGTATTATTGGTACCACAACATAAACAACCATCCCATCAGTGATTGTTTTCCTAGAACTCTAGAAGCTTAGATGTAATAGTACAAAGGGCCCAGAATTGGTCAACTAAAAAAGCAGCCAAAACTCGACGGGGTGTGCACTAGCAAGTAGCAAGAATAGATTGCTGGAACCAGATTCCTGTAGCCAGTTCCAGTATAAATGGGAATATTGGGATAAGATAGTGATTATAATTTATAATAGACAATTGCAGAAGCAAGATTGTTCATGGAGGCCATGAGATGGCAAGAGAAGACCCAAAGGGGAACTCTGAGAGGGAGCCCAGAGAGTACATGCATCAGTATGAATGTGATTTTGTGCTGAACTCAAGCCCAGGATTACATACCTGGCATCGACAGGTAATCTGTTTCCCCAAACTGCCAACGACTCTTTTAAACGGCCAAAGAAGTCTCTACATGCCATATTTTTGGTTTCAAGAGAATCCTGCAAGAGATAACACGAGTTTATAGGATTCTGAAGAAGAAAAAAAAACATTTGTAAAGGTTAAAAGGACTAGTCATACAAGTGGAGCAGAATATTTCAGGAAACTGCAATTTTGTTCCTTAAATGAGATTATGATTGCAAAGGAAAAGATATTTCTTAGCTATTTCTGGATGAGGTTAAAAAACAGACGTTCGGTAGGTGAGTTGGACAGGAAATGCATCCAACATAGCAACATTTTTCTTTTAAGTATGAGCGTATAACATAAAAAGAGAAAAAAAAACGAAGAAATAGAGAAAAGGAAAGAAGCTTTGAACGGTAAATGTAACAGAAATGTGGCTGACTTCACATAAGTGGAAAAGAAAGAAATGGGAGTGAAAAAATGAGAAGACCCTCGCTCACCAGTCACCACAACATTGGGGACCAATACAGAGGCTAAGTATGAGCGTAGTTCAGACAAGTACATACAGTAGTAGAATAGTTTGTGAGATAGTCCTCAACAACATAAAGAAGCCAAAAAATCAGGAAACTTCAGGGATAAATGCTCTTGAACATTTTTTTATCTGATTGTAATTGTCAGTTCGTGAAAATATAAGCTATGATTCGCTCTGCCAAGTTACAGATGGCCAAACTTCTGAAATTCACTAAAAGTGCGGCTAGGTCTAATACCATGAGCATGAAGACTATCTATGTTAGAGTTAGAACTGTTAAACTAGCAACAATATAGAAACCAAAACCTCATAAGCAAACTCTTAGTCAACACTACCAAGCAATTTTACTTGAGCAAGCAGAATACAGAATAGATAAAACCAAGTCATTTTAATACTAGTACTTTACACGTCTATGAATGAAAATTGGTGTTTATGATAGATTATCTTACCACTTCACTCATGGTATCCTCTTCTTGAAAAGAACCTTTTAGAAGGTAGAAAGAAATATAAATTCCAGCACCTACGTCCCAATCTGCAATTTCGGACTTGTGCTCTTCCATGGAAGTCGCAAGCCTCCAAACCTCTGAATGTTTAGCTGCATCAGTGTATAAAATAAAAATGTCATATTTGGAATAACCAAATTACAGTCAAATGGACCTTCTAAGTTTCCAATTCTCATTACAAAGGGACCCAACAGGAATCCCTCATCACAAGACCCTCCCCAAATAATCAATTAGAATATTACTTTTACACTACAGGAAAAACAAAAATGTTTGAGACAGCTAACTATATATAGTATTAGTATATACCAAATATATCAATGAGAAAGTGCTCCCTAGTTATAGGATAGCAACCTTAAGGTAAGAACGGACTCAAAACAAGCAGATAAGATGAAAAGTTTATATTCTTTTTGTTTCAGTTAGTGGAAAAAACATATTATTTCGTCATCTGCTAGAGGTGTGCACCAGTTTTCCAAGCTAATCTAGCCCAATCCTAAAGATTTCGCAATGGGGTACAGCTATTAATATAACCTATATAGTAAGACCCACATGGAAACTACATAGGCTGTCATCGATAAAGGCTTAAGGCTTTTATACTTTTATGCATGGCGTTTGTCAAGGTTCATACGACAAAATTGAGTGGAGGAGCATTCACCCACAAATGAATAATGTCCACAGGTGTATTTCAGTTTAGTCCCACCCCTTATATTGCATTGCAACAGATCTATCCATTAAACCTGAAGAACAATTTCAAAGTATCCGTTGTGTCAGACGGCGTCGTACCCAACTGAAGAACACAAGTTATCACCTTTCCAAACAATTTGTAGCATACTCAAGTTTTGTTCTCAGCTAGTATGCAGATATTACGTGTTTGATTTTAGAGTAGGTCTTATCTCCCTTACATTCTTGTCCAATAGAATCATTACTACTACATTCCACGTTAAGTACTTCAGAAAACATAACTTCAAGAAAGGAATAAACTCTGCAGATGTGTCAGTTGATCGGGCTTTAGACGGTCAGTGTACCTGACACTTCGTACCAGTGTCATGCAGCAGCTATAGTTACCTGACAAGAAAAGTGAATGAGCCACCGAAGTCATGAAAAGTGAGTGAGCTTTTTGCCAATTAGAACATTCAAGAAAATGTTCAAGGGCTTCTGAAAGATCCCCATGGTAGTGGAAATATACTGCCTGCATGGACAGGAAAAGAATATAAGAACGATTAATGGCCAGTAAAAAAGTGCCCAGAAGTTTATTAAGAGAAACTTCAATATCCATGATTTTTCAGCGAAGTATGGTGATCACAGGATAAAACTCCAAGGTGTTTACATAGAGCCTGGAAGTACAATCACATGGTAAGCGTCTTGATACAGAAATACTGAAGGATAATAACATACCGAAGCCTCATGTAACCATGCTGACGGAACACCTAAGTCTTCAATAAACTTGCGCTGTGTTTCTTGTGTACTCCAGAACTCACAATATTGGAACAAGATTTCCCTAATGACGCTAGCTTGGAGATATGGGAAATCCTCATGGTAGGGCATGTGAAGGACCACATAGATGGCCCAATGACATTGTCCGAGACAGAGCAGCTGAGAAACAAGACTCATGTCAAGAACATAGAGATCATTCGAGCTGAAAGCACCGACAGCCTCCAATATGCCACGTTGATGCCAGATCATATGGTAATCAAGTGCATCATGGGTTGAAGAGAAAGCACTGAACATAGTCTTCAGAGCCCCAAACTCCCTCTCTTTATTAGCATGAAGGAGCATAAGATAATAAGCTAGGTCAAAACGATCCCCTACGCTCCAATTTACAGCCTCTTCAAGTGTTCCCTCATCGATGTAGACAGGCACTGGATATGGAGCCTTTCCTTCATCAAGAAGTTGATCATATGTGTCGACAATGGTAGGCAGCGAAGTATCAGGTGGTAGTTGATACCACATCAACAACCCTAGATACCTTTTCCAATCGAGTTTTGAATCATTCAAAGCACCTTGAATATTACCAGCAAGTAACTCATACAACCGTAACCTATCCTTCTCAATAAAATTGAAGTCCAGCCCATTGATTCTCCAAAGGTCAAGCTGCTGAGAAACATCAGCTCGATTCACCATGGACCCACCAGCCTGACTCAATAAGCAACTCAGTCTCACATCACCTCTAGAAGCAGCCAACTCCACTGATGCATCCAGCTGTCGCCCAGTCAAAAGTAAGAATATATGTTGTAACTCATTGGAGTCATTCAAGGAACTTATTTCATCTTGCACACGATGGCAAACACTCTCTTGCAACCAATAACTAAACTCTGCTCTTCGCACGAAAGGGAGTGCTTCCGGGTCGATATCTGGAGAACCATCCTTTTCATGCATCATGTCTTCTTCATCATCAACATCAATGGGTTTTGTATGTCCACTAATCTCCCTGGCTGAAAAGAGAACTTTTATCAATTCCCAAACCATAACTTGGTGCATCAAAACAGTACGGGCAGAGGAAGATAATCCAGGAACATCAAGCTGCTTCTCGACAATCCCAATATAACCCCGGCAAATCTCTTGAAGCATTACTCGATTGGATACAAGCTTTCGAAGCTTTATTTTGGAGGACCCCACTTCAACATCTGTTGTTTTGTGATCTATCGACTTGTGAAGATTTAATGGGGAAGTGAAACAGAAATCAATAAGCTCCTTTTTCACTTTGCTATTTTCATCCCTGACTACTTTGTCAATGGCAACCTTTTCTATATTAATTATAGAAGATAACCCCCTGCCAGGTTCTGTTTTACCTACAGGTGTACCTGTGTGAACAAGGACACCATTTGGACCCCATCCGACCCTAAATGATCTTCCCATAAACAATGCGGCGTCAACGACGTTGCTGGAATGGCTTCCTGTTACTGGAGTTTCGCATTTCAGATCCAGTTTGAAACCTTCTACTTTTGTTGTCCTAAGCGGCATGCCTTTGTTTTGCGAGGTCATGAGAATGGTTCCAGGCAGGACTGAGTCAGAACCATTTGTATTGTATTCAAGCAAAGCTTGCGGGGTTCTCCGGATAGTGGGTGGACTAATTCTCTGACTCATTTTTTGAGCAGAATACTGTTGTGCAGGTCGTAGATACTCTTTACCAAAGGATTGTTTCTCGTGTGAAAATGGCCCATCAAATTCTTCCACGTCCTCCTCTAAAGGAAACATCAACATTCTCATTTCTTGCATTTTGATCGGATCAAGCCCAAGGTGAGCAGGAAGGGAATGAGACAGAACGGTTCCCGCCGGACCAAAAGAGAGTTCCTCATCATCTTCTGATACTTCGTCGTCATCCGTCTGCCCAGCATCTTGAACTGCATTAGCATCATCCATGATGATGTCCTCTTCATCATCTTCAGTCAATCCAAATCTGCTAAAATGGGGAACCACAAATTTCCATTCAACTTTCAATGGGTCAAATGAAATAAAGCATGCTCCCTGTCTTTCAGTGCTGCTCCTCAATTTATTTATAACATTATCCAGATTAATCCCTTCTAAAGCTTGTGATCTTATTTGAAGAAACAAACTTACTTCAGCGGCCTTGTTAAGGCCCTGACCAACTGCAGGTTTGTCCATTTCATCTTCGTACACCACAATCTTGTGCCTATCAAACTTGACAATTTGATCTAAATCCAACCATCTAACATCAGTCTGCCCAAGAAACTTAACACAACCATAACCAACCCTACCAACCACGAAGTCTTGAACTCTGCAGCAGTACCCAGGATCAGTGAGTTCCCGTGCAGCCAACAGCTCTAAGGAAGGTTCCATAAAATAATCTGATGAACGCAATATGGGTAAAGAAGCTTCCACTTCGCTGGAAATTAAAGAATGAGAACCCATGTTTGGAGAAATCTTTCTTTTCTTGAACTGAGATGAAATGTTTAAAACAGGCATGTTCATGTCGAATTCACGTTCCCAAGGAGTGCCAAAGGAGATGTTGCTTCTCATACTATGAAGCTTTACACAAGTCCCTAATCACAAAAAAATATATATTTCAGTATGACAGACAGATATAACTTACAAACTCAGCTCAATTTCCATAAGCATGACCCATTGTATCACAGAACTGTTTCATCATGTGGTACATCTCTTGCCCAACAAGGCTGGCAAATGAGAGTAGAATTTTTTTCACCTGCATTTAACATGGGTGAAGAAAACCCCAGGGTCCTATTGGTGGGACTTAAATGGTCAACCGTCAACCCCACCATTCTACTGACTGTTTATGTCCCAACCAATACAATGGTAGGGGGTGAAAAAAATCGAACTCGGTGAATGAAAAATCTAATCATCTAATCATTTGCTTATCAAGAAGAAAAAAACAAGTTACGCTCCGTTCAGGGATTCCATATCACTCTATTTTCGGCTATGGACCAACAAAGAAAGGTTTCACCAAATGAACAATCCATATCCATGACCTTAAGAATGGACCATGCTTAAGGTCCATTCTACTCACTACTAGGAACATCAATTTCTATGGTACGGCTACTAGCTATCACCCAAGATTTCCTTTGAACTAACTTGTTTGATGAAAATTCAAAATAGAAATCCATCAAACTAAACCAAATGCAAATGCAAACACAAATACAGACACAGTGACACCAATCAAAACCTTAAAAACCTCTACCAAGTGCAAATGCAAACCAAATAAACCATATAAGAGCTATTTGAATGCAGTAGGGAAATTGAACTAAGTTCGGAAAATAAACTATATATGAACCACTAGTAGTAGTGAACTAAATTAACTTGTTTGAGCAAAACAGAAATTCTCAAAACTAGACAAAATGCAAATACAAATACTAATGAAAACCCTAAAAACCTCGGTGAAATGCAAATGCCAAACGAAATACACCATAGAAGAGCTACTGAAATTTAACTAACTGGAAACTAAACTCTATTTGAAAAACTAGTGGAGCATAAATTGACTTGTTTGACCTAATCAGAAATTCCTCAAAACTAAACAAAATGCAAATACAAATACTAATCAAAACCCTAAAAACCTTGACGAAATGAAAATTGGAACCAAATAAATGATAAATCATAGAAGAGCTACTTGAGCGCATAGTGAAATTGAACTAACTGGAAACTAAACTCTATTTGAAAAACTAACGGATAACTAAATTGACTCGTTTGACCTAAATAGAAATTCCTCAAACTAAAACAAAATGCATACGCAAATACTAGTCAAAACCCTAAAAACCTTGACGAAATGCAAATCGGGACCAAATAAATCATAGAAGAGCTAGCGAAATTGAACTAGGTTAACGGAAACTATAACTCTATTTGAACAACAAGTGGAGAACTAAATTGACTCGTAAGTTCAAAACAGCAGTTACACTCAAAACTACGCCAAATGCAAATACAAACATAAATTGAAACCCTAAAAACCTCAACCAAGTGAAAATGCAAACCAAATAGATCATATATAAGAACTAGTTGTATGCAGTAGTGGAATTCAACTGAGCAAAACTGAATTTACACTGTTGAAGCATTTGAATCCACTGAGTAGAGTAGGAACAGAATAATTTCAAAGAGATTCAAAAGACTTACCTGCTTGAGAAGTTGACGCCATGATCGAGCTTCAGGAGAAGGGAACAGAATATTAAAAAATTAGGGTTTCGTTTAGAGAGAAGACACTGTTATTTTACAGCGATGGTGGGAAGGGAGCTTCTTCGAATAGGAGGCGGGCACTACTGAGACGGACGGGAGTACTGAATGTGGGTAAAATTACAATATACCTTTGATGTACACACCAGATGTACGACCCTCTAATTCTTGTAGGCCCCGCCTAGAGCCTTGTGGAAATGGACGGTCAGGATGATAGATATCGGAAACCTGTGGACCCTATTTTTATTGCAGCTAAGTCAACTGTCAGGCGTCAACGGTTCGGTTATTGAACTACTTGAAATCGGAACCAAATCAGTAATAAGTTGGATTTGGGTTTTCGTTGGTTCCAGTTCCGGTACTCAAATAAGTGGCACCAAAATCAGAATTAATTGGTTCCAAATTCTGATTTATCAGGCCTTTGATTCCGGTTCTCTAATATTTAATTCTAGAACCCTGGTCCATTGGTCTGTTCTTTTGATTTGAGGTATCGAATGAGTTGTTTGCTTATTTATAAGGGATATATCTGTCTAAATTTTTGCATGTGAAGCGTATTAAAACTAAGCCGAATATTTTCCCTATGGCAAATCTTTGACTTGAATTTTTTCGCTTTTTGACATCTTTAATACCGAATTATACTCGTACTTTACCGTGAGGAGAAAGAAAAATATTTTTACGGTAGTTTTAAGTTCCATCGAACACCAAAGTACTCAGAACTGTAAGTACTAATAGTTTTGATTCCTAATGAATAATGATTCAGTTCTACTACTAAAATATGTGGATTCAAAACTTTGAAAAAAAAAAAAAATTGAATTGGACTTAAATTAAAGATGAATCCCCTTTCTGGGACTCGATACCAGAACCTACAATTTGGACAACCATGTTTCCAACCACTCTAACAAGTGGTCTTCCACAAAACTTTGAAAAATTGGTATGCTTCAATTCTTCTATAAAATTGTCGTTTGATTTATATTATTTTAAAACTATGTTTGAATAGCGGAAATATGATTTATGAGATAGGCGAATTTGCATTCCATTCTTTTCGGATAAAAAAAAACTTTGCGTTCCCAAAAATATAGAATTATAAGTTTAATAAGCCAACCAAACTCTGAATAAAATCACATGTGATTCCATTTCCATCATCCAAATATGACATAAGAAGAATTCAAATCCGATCAACATTGAGCATCCATACAAAAAAAATTTACACCTAGGTCAACAAAGAGTTGTCTAAAATCAATCACTTCAAGGCACAAAAAATTATTATGGGCCTTACATACTGGCCCACATTAACTACGACGAATTTTGGGTACGTGCATTGCACAAAACGTGACGTGTATCTTGGGCCCCTTTTTGCAGCCTCTTTTCATTTGACCTATAATGAGTCTGCACTCTGCATTCATCCAAGCCATCCAACAAGATTTTGGAGGGTGCCAATAAAACTTCCCTTAAGGTTTTCTAATCATATGTTAGAGCTTTATGAAGAACCAATTTTAAGGGTGTAGAATAGATGCTAACTTGTGGGCCCACTAAAAACATTAATAATTTTCCACCATTGGTGGCTTCAATTGCTTTGACCCTGGAGCCCGCCATCAAATATTTTGTGCCCACTAATATAATTTCCCTGGCATTATCATAGCATGTTTGGAATTAATCATGGGCCTGTTCTTAAAGCCCATAATAATAATGCCCAAATCCAAACATAGAAATCAATGACCAGGCTGATATCCATTTCACTTTTTTGCTTGTAAAAGGGGAAGTAGAAGGCTTCAAAACGACATAACCACTGATAGAAAACCATTGTGGTAAACCCTACCATCAAAATTATCTAGTAAACTATGTTACTGTTGGGATTGTGGCATAAATAAAGAAGTCCTTGTATGTGGAACTAATAAGATAGAGTGGTTAAATTGGGGATAATATCAAAGTTATCAGTGTAGGTCCATGTGTTAGGAATCTTAATTAACCTCCACAAGGATGAAAGCAAACGAAATACAACAAGAAAAGAAGAGAAATTCACACATACAATATTTTCGAGGAAAAACCTAAAATTGAGAAAATCTCTCAAGCAACACGAATCCATTAAAATCAGAGAATTTTGTAATACAACTCTTAGCACTGAGACCCACACACGTACACTGTGTCATATACTAACACGAGTGACACCGAAAATAGCCAAACACAAGCCAAACAGGAAAACTAATTGCGGGACCCACCGATGTCCGGGGGTGACCGGCTAATCTCTCGCTCATCGTTCGTTTTCTTCGTCGTCCATCGTCTTCGTCGATTTGTTAATCCTGCCATTGTAACGCTATCTTAGGCCTTAGTCCATTAAGTGATCAGACTCCACACTCATCAACCCCACGTCCTCTGTAAGCACAACAATTCGTACCCCTTCACAATCTTTTTCCAAGGGTTTATTGTAGGGATATTTACCACAACAGTTCTACTTCAACCCCTTAACCGTTGCTAAATTTATAAAATCAAATACTTTTAAGCGTTTCCAATACCAACAGTGCCCTAAGAAACCGTTGTCAATTCGCACAGTTTTTTTTTCTCTCTCTTTACACACATTTGAACTTCATTTAAAGCCATTGCTTTTCACCATTTCTCTGATACAGTTTGTGTGCCATATATTGCCCCAAAATTCACACACTGCACATGAGATGAGACTCTCAGAGAAGTCTCTATTTATTTATATATATCCAACAATATATTCTAAATTTGTGACCCTTAAGTTTGGTGGTTGGCACCTTTTTGTGGAATCACTTTTAACAACAGTGCCCAAATAAAATTGCAGATTAAAGATAACACCACCTTGTCGGATCCCATAATTAGATGCATGGCTCAGGTTCTTCCATTATTCTCCAAAATGAGAGGGAATACAAAGGGTGGGGGTGGGGGTTGACATGTATTCCCTATATTTTTATTTTTATTTTTATTTTTTATTTTTTATTTTTTATTTTTTTATAATTAATTTAGAGTATTTTCCATCGTTTTCAAAAAAAAACTAGACATACCTTAAACCTTGTTTGAATAACATTTTTATTAGCAGAATTATATCATTAGAGTCACATAAACATTAGTTTAAAACTAAAATAAAAAAAAATAATTTTTGATAAATAAATAGTGTTAAGGTGGTGTTTTTATTTTGTGATTCTTATTTGTTTGAATATCTGATTCATTAATTTGGAGTGATTTTAATTTATTTAAATATTTATTCAATTAAAAATTGAGTTGAAATATTAAATGAAAGTCTTATTGCATACACAATCTAGCAGATGAGTATCTTTTAAAATTCTTTTGTTTGAAGATCCTACAAAATATATAGAAGGTCAGATTCATATCCCTAAAAAAACACAAATCCCACCTAATAATTTTTGTTTATTGAATAATTTTTATAGACAATCAAAATTTAATTAAAAAAAATGAACAAGAAACAAGTAAATATATATAGTACTAGAAAGCAACCACAATTATTGAAAGCCTTTAAGCCTATGTGCACATCATTGGCATCACGACTTCATCATTAAATATAACTTTAGACAGTTTCTAACTAAACATCCCCTCCATTTGTAAACTAATTACTAAAACATCTTATACAGATTTCTAATCTTATGTACATATATATTGGAAATATGGACATTACTTCCTTCAAAAAAAAAATGGACATTATTTACATGTACTTGTATAATTTTTGTCACAATAAAAACTATAAACAAATTTAAAAACTATGAAAATATTAAAAATGACCCATGTTTTTTTATTAGTTTGTTCAAAAGCATTTTATATAATATTATTAATAGATTAGGGATATTGCAACATACCTTATTGTAACATATTTTTTTGTAAGGCCAATGTAGAGATTATTTAAGGGCTGATTTTCGATAGAGGTGTTCTCCTCACCATGTTGACCCTCATATTTAAATATCAACTCATTCTAAAACTTCTAACACCTTCAAACCAAACCACTAAAAATTGATAAATTTTAGTCTCTTATTTTAAGACCGTTGATTTTTGGTTAATTTTTTATTGGGGTGGAACAATTGGAATGGCCCAAATAGGCCGATTTTCAGATATGATAATCTAAATGGTGAGGAGTATCTTCACAAAAATCAGACCTTGAATCATCTCTTTGTAAAATCCACAAAAATGTGTTGCAATATATAATATTGTGATAAGGTATGTTGCAATATCCCTTCTCATATTAATATACTCAATGTAAAGCATTATGAAATTAAAATTTTACAGCTTTCACTATAATAATCTAAAATACTATTCTAAGAATTAGTCGGATGGTTTAAGATCCTCGATATCTCGGTATTAAAAAAAAAATACAAGTAAGAACTTAACTTCCCTTTTTTTGGCATGGATACATATCCGTAAAAATAGTAGTCAAAAAATGATTATAACTGTACTTATTACTTAGGAAATGGGGATTCTTAGCGAGCGAGCAAGAGTGTGATATAAGTGGAATAACTTTACCCAACGGGAGGGATACTCATCATCAACTTATGTCAAAATAGGTATAAAAGCCATCAATAATTCTCGACCATGTGAAAAAGTGAAAACCCTATTTGTGTAAGAAACACATTGCATATATAGCATATTTTTCAAAATAGTCACTTTTGGAATATTTTCTTCTCAAAAATGAAAACAAAAATGTCATTGACTCACATCAAAAAGGGAACCAAGTCGTTTTGGATGAAGAAATAATGCTTATCTCATCCTCCTTTTTAAAGGGTGACAAAAATTTAAATGATACCAAGAGTCATCCTAAGAATGAAACCATTTATAAAGGATGACAAAAATTTAAATGATACCAATATTACTATTTTCAAATTTAAAGGGTTTGAAGTTTCAGATAAATATAGAAAAAAAAAAATGGGGTACCTAATAAAACTTCCCTTATTTGATAATGGGTTCTTTTTTATTGGTTGATGGCACAAAAACTACCACAAACGTACGAATGTTAACAAAAATGATTTTGGGATCGACCCAATGATTTATCTTGACAGATTGAAGTGGCACCTCACATCCATCATCTTTTGTGTATATATGGGCTCTATAAGTACACAATAAATAGTAGATATTGGTGCCACCTCAATCTGTAACTGAACTGATAATTGGCCGATCCCAATAGCATCTTTTGAATGGCAATTGAAGATGGCAATTGAAGAGAGGGTTTTTTAAGGCTATTGTTGGAGGACAAATATTTATGTTTCTCGTACTTTTATAAAATTATTTTATAAGGGATCTCTTGGGGATGCTTTTAGGATTGCAAACCAGTGATAATGGGATCACAATTTATATAATGTTTTTCTTTTCTTTTTTTTTTTTTTGAATTAAATTTATATAATGTTTTTCGACCGTTAAAGATCAATGAAGGGTTATTTTTGAAATCTTAATGTATACAAGAGGGTGTATATAGAACTAATTACTTTAAAAAAAATACCCTACACTTGTTTTTTTTTGGAACCCTAAACACCCACTTGTTATTATATTATTCAATAAAAATTGATGTTGTCTAATTAAACTTATCATCTAATTTCTTCCACTTTAGTATATAAAATAAGATAAAGACTCTCTACTTTATATAGTGTAAGTGATGGGAGTTAGGAAAGTTGATACCCATTATAGCCCTAGCTCATCCCAACTAAGAAAAAGAAAGAAAGAAAGAATCCAAAACAACTGCACAAAAGCAAAAGATAGTTGCTATAAATCCTCTCTTTTAGTTAGTTTTAATACCTAATTAGGAAGGATAATCAAACAATAGATTCTGGTCTGGTCGATAGAACAATGTAGGTAAGGGAAGTCTTAAAAAAAAAAAAAAAAAGCAATAGATTCTTAATCACCCTTTTTCTACCTGTTTGGAACACCTAATTTATTCCATTCAGTTAAATTTGATTCGCGTTATCGACACCGTAGGTTTGGATTAGGGGCACCCACCAACATAATTTTGAATTTTTTATTTTAAAATTCAGAAATATATTTTAATTTAAAATCGATATTTGCATTATTTCCAAGTCAAAACTAATTAATAATTAAACACTCGGTAGTCGTCGGTATCATAATGATGAGGTTTGTAAATAATCATGAATAATGCTAAAACGTACGCATATTTTGGGGGATTTTCTTCTCCCAAACCCATCGTAAGGCTATTATCACCTCGTGATTTGAATCACATCCTCGAGTTCCGTCTTCTCCAAACTTCAAGACATGGATCACCGTCCACCTCAGGGAGGGATGTAAATCCCCCCAAAAGTGCGTGCATTGTAGCAGTACTCAATAATCATATACACTGGCCTTAATCTCAAATTATGGGTCTTAGTAACACTTTTTAAAATCATCATAACGACTAAAACGTCAGAGAATACGTAGAATAATACCCAATTTTGTCATCAATGTCGTATACCCATTTATTTTAAATAAATTGCATTTGAAAATTTTGTTTTCTATGACTAAAATACCCTTATATACTCTTTTTTTTTTCAAATTAATTTTTGTTAATAGAATAATAGTTCATATATAAGTTAGATAAATAACCATTATTTAACCATACATATCTTAAAATCAGTAGTCTATATTTGATCAAAGGGTCAGGTTATATAGCCCCTTATATCACCCCACCTTTGTGGGACCCACATGCAATGTGTCTAGGGGGTGATTTTTTTTATAGAATGATCTACATGGTGAAGAGAACATACTTACCTGAAATCAGCTCATTCTGAAACTTCGAACTTCAAATCCGTCCGTTCTAAATTAACGGTCAAATAAAGAGTTGAATAGTTACCAATTTTTTAAAGACTAATTTGAAGGGGTTAAAAATTTTAGAACTAGCTAATTTTTTAATATGATGTTATACATAATGAGGAGAACATTTTGTAAAAAAATCAGCCTCTGAATGCATTGCATGTAGGCCCTACGGGGGCATGATGATATAAGGAGCTATATAGCCTTTTTCTATGGAAGGTTAAAAGAACAGATTTTTTTTAATATTTTTATTTTATACAAATGTTACTATTTATTTTATTACAAATCTAAAATATTAAAAATGAAAACGATCCACACAAGTCCAGTCTTGATCCCATCGTTTGAATTTTCAAAAACATTGCCATGCACGAGAGAGATCTTTTCGTTTTTTCTTTCGCGCCATGTAAGGGTAGAGTAGAATCATACAAACTACGAACAACTACATACCAAGGGCACACGATAAAGTTAAAATTGTAAGATTTTTTTTTATATGTTAGACATCATTAAATCAAATGAATTTTTGTAGGTATAATATTAGCTTAACCATGTATCTACAATCCTTCAATGTTAGACGCTCAATCATGGTATTGAATTCTAAATCAATTATTTATGATGATAGGGTCTATGATTGAATTGATTTTTTCTATACGATTCAAATAGTGAAAATAATATAGAGGTTATTGCACCCCTCTTAGAACACCTTTTTATAACGCCCTCACTTGTGGGGCCCACATATAACACATCTAGGGGATGATTTTTTTAGAGGATGTTCTCTTCATTATGTATATCATCATATTTAAAAATCAATTTGTTCTAAAATTTCTAACCCTATCAAATAAGTATTTAAAAATGAGTCCGGATTAGAGTACAGTGTTATTTGTACATTTTATATGTACAGTAGCATGTGGGGCCCACATGCTGTTGATCTAAGGGCTGATATTTTTTGATAATGTTCTCTTCATCTTGTACATCATCCTCACCAAAAATCAAATTATTCTAAAACTGATAGTCCCATTAAAAATTGACTTTTTTTTCATCGTTCGTTGTTCACCGTTAATTTTTAATCAACTTCCTATTAATTTTTGATGAGGTTAAAAATTTTAGAATGATATAATTTTTGGTAAGGATATTCTACTCATCTTATAGATCATTCTCACAAAAAATCAACTATTGGTTCCTCACTATGTGGGTCCTACAACTAATGTAAAAATAACGATGTACAAATAAGGCTGTACCCGAATTAGTAATTATTTGAGGGTCAAATAGTGAATAGTGCCCCTAAGGGGGCAGACGTTAACAAAATCCAATAACAAGGGCGCAATTTAAAAAGCAGAAATAATCAGTGTGAAAGTAGGAAACAGATCACACGCATGTTGGACTTTTAACCCCAGATTCTGACAAGCGAGCTGACGTGTTAGTGCAGTACAACAACTTCTAGATAATCTATAATAATCATTAAAATATTAATCATTATTACTAGCATCCACCCTAGGTTGATCAACAGTATAGCACATCATCCCGTATAAGTAGTTCTTGATTTTAGGTCTAGGGGTGTACGTAGTAGTTAGGGATGGCAAAAGAGTGCGTCTTTTTTTTTGGACATTAAAAAAAGCCGCCTAAATTATTTAGAGGATAAATGATGGTGAGCAGGACAAAGTGGGAAGAAATGAGAAAAATCTGACCCAAGATAAGAAGCGGATGGAGATTAAAAAAAAAAGAGTTTTGCTAGAATAACACCCGAATTTGACACTAAAATATTACATCTGCTTTTTAAAAGTGGTACGAGCGGCTGAAATGGAATTAATATTTTTTCAACAACTGTTATGATTGGTTTCCAATCAATAAAGTATTCAGATGTAATCTTTGAAGTCAAAATCTGGTGTCCCTCGAGTAATGCCCTAAAAAAATTTATCTCGAACTCGCCTAGTTTATTTTTGTCTAATTGTATATAAAATTATTTTATAATTATTTAAGTATTTAGACTTCAATAATAAGAACGGTTGTCAGGAGGTGACGTTCCCGCTCCACAACCTCTGTTAATCGCAGAATCTCACTTCTGCTTTCAAATCGCGCTTCCACAGTTTTTGCTCTAAAGGTTTTATAAATTTAAAGCATTTTTTAATTAGATATTATAGTGCTTTCGTTCTGGTTCTCGCTCTTGATTTTTCCGGTACATAAAAAATGAGGAATGCAGCGGGTACGGGCCTACTGGCAATAAAAATAGTGGCGGGGACAAAGATGGAAGAGGCATCCATGCATTGACGTCCCTACGGGATGTGAAGAAGTGTTTTATACGGACCCGACCGTTGACATACGTTGACTTGACTGTCAGTCATTGGGGCTGACGTCTACCGGATCATACGCTATCATCAACTGTAAAATATTATTACAACTTCCGGTCCACCTAAAATTTATACAAACACTTCAAAAGTCCTGAAAAAAAATTATTAAAACAAATTCCCCCTCCCCCTCCACTTCCCACCCTCAAAAACACCCATGGAAATTTCCGGTCAATTATCTGACCGGAATCTGACGTCACCGGTAGAGATGGTGGTGGTGGTGGTGGTGGTGGGGTGCGCAGGTTAAGGGAGAGAGAGAGAGAGAGGAGAAGACAGTGGAGTGACCTGGTGCGCATTTTCATAAAATTTTGTGTGTGTGTGTGTGTGTGGGGGTGTGGTTATAGTGGAAGTATGACGAAAGTTTTTGTTTATATAAATAATTCGTTGACTGTAGATGTGCATAAAAGGGCAAGAACTTCAAAAAGAAATTTTTATTCCGTTTTTTTTTTTATAATCTCTCTCTATACTTTCTCTCTCTACCCTTTGTTTCTCTCTCTAGACTTGTTGTTTGATTCTTCTTTGAGGTCAAGGGAGTAGTTATTGTGGTTCCCAAGAACTAGGGTTTTGAAGCTGAAGAAGAAGAAGAATAAGAAGTAATTGTATTATTTGTATTAGAATTTCAAGGATTTTTGATAATTGTTGCATGGCTTCAAAGTACGATTTGAGATTTGAGCGGGAAATTCTTCTTCTCCAGACTTAAAAGGTTTGATTTTTTTGAACTTTTTAGTACTTATTTGCTTATTTAATCAACTTTTTTGCTTGAGTTTTGAACTTTTTAGTTCTAAGATTTTGATTATAAACCTAACTAAACTATCCAAGTTTTTTGTTTTGTAGCTGAATTTGTGTTTCCTGTAACTGACTGAATGAAAAGTATGAACTTTGATGCAATTAAACAAGTTTAGTTGATTTTTTGTTATTGTAGTATATAATTGTGTTTGGGTTTTTTTTCTTTCTCAAAATCCATTCTGTATTTTATTTGAGATATTAAAGCATTAAGATATGAACTTTGTTGGGTGCATGGTGGAAAATAAAGTTATTTCTGTGTAGTGTTTAGATGTGGACAGAGTCTGATTCTGTCTCAGAGTAATATGAGAATGTCAGCAATATTAGTTTCTGTTTAAATAAACAGATTTCTTAAAAGAGAAACCACAAAAATAAACTGATTGCAGTAACCCTGGTATGTAATTTGAAGTGAATGATCAGCAACACTAATCTTAATCAAAATAAATTTGTAATAGACTTGATGGTTTTCCAAGAAGCCAATCGGCCACAAGCGTTATAATTGCTTTTCCCAAAGGTAGAAATCACCCCCACCAGCTCGTATTTGAGAGGCCGAAAGGCTACTGGGTCTGGGTTTCTATCTCCAAGATTTCTGGCGGGCGAAGGTTGACGGCTTGGCAGATGAAGGTTAACAACTAATAGTGTTTTTGTGTTGCCACTCTGCTACCTTATTTATGTTGTTAGGGAGAACTTCAATCTTATGAGATTCGTGGAAGCACCTTTGAAGAACTTCTCAAAATGTGATTAGATGGAGAAACATGAGTTTTGTCATATCTTGAGATTGGTCTTTCAAGTAGTTGAGGTTCTATCGATTCACGGACTAGTAAACTCAGATCTTGATACCTTGTGAATGGGAGGATAGAAAGGATGAAATTGTGACAAGGAATTTCACTTATAAAAGTTGCTACATTTAGTTCTTTCTTTTTGTTAGTTTAGTTATTTACTTACTCTTTTACTTTTATTAGAAGTCAGTTGAAATGGGAGAAATTCTCTGGCTTGTTGGAGCTTGCTTCCTTATTGAAAAAATTAGTGGTCCTGACAGGTTGATCTCACAACATTTAGTATACTAGGTCAAGTATGCTACTATTTGATGAATGGAAAATCAAATTAGTAAAGAGAGTGTGGTATCAACCTTCGTGGATTTGGCAACCCACACTTCGCAAGAGGATCATTTGCTTTCTATCCTTCGGATATTTCAAATTTGTGGTGAGATGCATTCCAATGGACCAATAGGGTTGGCCAAATCAGCAGATTCTGATTGTCAAGGTGAATTGACTGATTCGGCTCAATCAAATTGGTCCAGTAGCTAGAAGTGGAAGAAACCCTAAAAATACTAAAAAGATGGCTCGTTTGAACCATTTTGCTGACAATCCTCTCTTCCATTGAGTACCCAACTCTCAGAAGCCCAAAGCTCTAGTTCTACTCCCAAAAAACTGAGCGTTTAGGCATGATTTTGAGAAGAAGAAAAATCAGCTTCAAATACGATAATACTGGTATTTTCATTTGTAAGCCCTATGTATGTTTAGTTTCCAACATTCATAGTATCAGCCCATTGGAAAAGTGACTTTCGAAAGGTAAGAAGATCAATGATTCTGAGTCAAAGGGACCACCTAGTTTACCTTCTCTTCCTGGGGAAAGCTTCTTGGTCCTTTTAAGGGGAGGTCCTGTGACTTACCAGTAAATGTTGTATTTTCTGAGCCGATAAAGAACCATGATATTAGATTTCCTTCTTGGACTGATTTCAGTGCATGAAAGAGCTTCTTTAAACTTAATACTGGCTTGCTTTCATATGCAACCAATTGTTAAAATCAAAGATTATAAAACAGTATTCAGAATTTCTCTCTGAACAGTTACAGCCATATATATGTTGCAAAGCAGTGTCATGTAACTTTTGCCTGAAACTCTGTTGTTTTATACTCCAGCTATGCCAAGCCATGTTCCATAAGAGCTGCTTTACTTCTTTTTTTAATCATGTTTCCTGCCATAAAATTTCTTTGCTACTGTTTAATTCATTAATTAAGTTTTGAAGGGTTAACTTCTATATTATTTTATATTGGTACTTATTTGGTACTCTTATATTTTCGGTAATAATAGTTGTTCAATGCTGCAGGCATAAAATAATTAGTTAAGTTCCTATTTTCTGTGTCCAGTTCTAAGAGTATGAGCTCTCCATCAACACAGTTTGCCACCTCAAGAAGGATGGGTATATATGAACCACCCCACCAGGTTAGCATGTGGGGAGACTGCTTGAAAGCCCTTAATGGTCCAAACATAGACCCATCTATGATTGTAGAGGTGGACAACAAGCTTGACAGCAACAAGGTGAGAAGGCTTTTAGGAAGTTAGGCCTCTCTTTTTCTGATTTGTATGCTAAATCTCATGATCTAATATATTTTCTTCAGTCTGATGATACTTCTCAAGGAATAGTAGGATCATCGAAGAAATATGATCAGGAAGCAAACAAGCCTGTTGAGAAGGTAATAGTTTTGCGTCTTGGATGATTTTGTTGCATCTTTTCTCTGATCATGATTAAAATACATGGCCAAGTTTCTCTGCTGTTCAAATTGATTATAGCAGATAATTGCCAATTTTGAATTTTGGTGAAGTAGCCCTGTTCTCTTATGAAAATTGAAACCCTGCTTCTCATACCACAGTTTATGGATTTGGTTTTGGTACCTGATGTGGGGCCATTATCAATTTGATCGAGGGTTCATTTCGTAAAACGATTCCACATTTATATGATATTTATTGTGTCCAATAGTGGTGGAAACAAGCCAAGCTGAAACGTTACCTGCTGGGCTTGGCCCAGTTATATTCTTGTACAGTGCACTTGAACCTAAATCCCACTAACAGCTGTAGAATTGGCAAAAGCTTCTGCATACATAGATGTATTCATATATATAACATGTGATACTCTACTAACAGCTTTGCTAGATTCTGCGAGCACCCCCAGTCTCAGCTCAAGCTTTGGTGATGTTATTCTGAGCTCGTCTCTCCTGGACAAACTTTAAACACTTTCTCATAAATGAAGTTATTAATTCCTTTTTTTTTTCTGTCCTATGAATTTGTACATGGTATACTTTTGCTTAGCAAGTTTGTATTTTATAGTAAGGGTGTATTTTGTATGAGAGCTAATTTAATCTTCAATATTGCATTGGTTGTCTCCTAATCGCAATTCGCGACAGAGGTTAATGTTTTATTTATTGGAAAATGAGATGATTGTGTCATCTCTGCTACCACTATTCATCTCTACCTTAAGCAACTGGCCAGACATAAACTAGTGCACACCTAGCCTTAATAGGTATAATGGTCTGGAATTATGTTGTAGAGTTTTGTTTTTCTACGATTGCTTCGGTCAACTATCAATGCCGGGCCAGTTTTCCAATAAATGCATCAACTCATGTACAGGTTTTAAGACGTCTTGCACAAAATCGAGAAGCTGCACGAAAAAGTCGTTTACGGAAAAAGGTAGGAAGAGCTATGTAAGCAACTAAAGTCTAGCTACGGGAGGTGCTTATTGTTTGGATTTGACTAGTTAACATGAATTTGTATAGGCATATGTTCAACAACTGGAAACAAGTCGTTTGAAGCTGACACAATTAGAGCAGGACCTTGAGCGTGCTAGACAGCAGGTTTGGGGATTTTTTTCTTTCTTTTTGTTAATTTTTATTGATAAAGCAATGACCATTTTATTTTCTCATCTAATGGAGCAGTGAATGTCTTACTGCAGGGTGTATACGTTGGTGGTGGCTTAGATACTAGTCATCTAGGGTTTTCTGGAACTGTTAACTCAGGTGTGTTTCTGGATGTGCCTGTTGCTATCAATTTTTACTGAGAGCATATCTGCGTACGATGTTATTTATGCATTGAGTGTACATTGGCCTGTGGGGCCCACATAGAGATGATTCAAGGACTGATTTTAAGTTGGTGTACTTTCCTCATCATGTTGATCATCCTCACAAAAAAACATCCCATTTTAGAACTTGTAACCCATCTTCCATTAAGTGAAAAAATGAATAGCTCAATCACGGTTTATTTTTAGTGATTTTCAATCACCGGATGATGGGGTTGCAAGTTCTAGAATGTGTTAATTTTTTGGTAAGGATGATCAACATAGTGAAGAGAACATCCTCACCCAATAGCATCACTTGGATCAAGTTCATGTGGGCCCCACAGGTAATGTATAAATAACGATGTATGAATAAGAATGTATCTTGATCCGCTCTCTTTATTGATATCCTCATTCTTCTAGTGTTGCTGTCAGTAATAAATATTTCATCTGAGTTTGCGTTTTATTAGCCGAATTATTTGGAAATACATCTCTGCAATATAATGAGGCCCACCCGTAGAGCAATACAACCCTTGAACCATCAGTTTTCAAAATCATCCTTTTGACATGTATAAGTATTGGACCAATGATATGAGTAATGGGAATGCAGTTCTTTTACTCCTGTTAGCTAATTCATTTGTCAATTATAAGCTTTTTGGGCCATCCATTTTACAATTACTATTCAACCAACTTTTGATGGGGTTAAAAGTAAATGATGTGATTTTTTGTGAGGATGTTCTACATGGCGAGGAGATCATCCCCACCAATAATCAGCCCTTGGATCATGGGCCCAGTGATCATGTGTTATTTTATAAGCCACATTCCATAAGTCAACAGATCCCTTCCCATATATATACACACACATAACTTATCAGGGGGAAAAAGTGGCAATTCACTTGTCTTACATAATCTAATCTTGAAATGTGATTGCTGGTGGTGTCTGAACCAGATGGTATTTCTGTGTCTTTACTTCCTGCAGTGCCATATGTTTCTCATATTTTTAAGTAGATTTACCATGTTGCTTTCTTGAACTCCTATCTTCTTACTTTCTTGATATTTGATACTAATGCTTATTGGTAATTTGTTTCCTGTAGGGATTGCGACATTTGAGATGGAGTATGGACACTGGGTTGAAGAACAAAATAGACAGATACGTGAACTAAGATCTGCCTTGCAAGCTAACATAACTGATATAGAGCTCCGCATACTTGTTGATGGTGTCATGAATCACTATTTCGATCTTTTCCGCATGAAAGCTACTGCTGCAAAAGCTGATGTTTTCTACTTGATGTCGGGCATGTGGAAAACATCAGCTGAGCGGTTTTTTCAGTGGATTGGAGGATTTCGACCATCAGAGCTTCTAAAGGTTAGTGGTTCAGTTCAATCTATTTTTCTAGAGATTCAGCTTCTTTTATTAAATGAATTATGCACATGTTCCTTTGTACTTCGTACTCTTGTTTAACTCAGTCATTTAATGAGAAAGGTTATGCTTATTCTCCAGTTTGAAGTACTGATCAGTTGACAGCCCTTATGTTTCACAATTACCTTCATTCTATGCTTCTGTATTTTTGTAGATTTCTCAGTTTGTTTTACAAGAACAGAGTGTCATAGTGAATATTGATGCTTAGTGGAGGTGCATGGTGTTTTTTGTCATGATTCTGATCTTTCATGTTTTATCCTATATTTCTTCAGGGTTTATTTCACTAGCTTCATTTCCTTAGCTTGATTTTTTTCCCCAATTCCAGAAATACAATATTAACCTAGAAACATTTCTGGAAACCATTTTTTTGGCTTGCCCAACCTGTAGCTGCATTTTGTATTAAAGCTCACTTTTTTCTGTCACTCGAAATTGTTGATGTCGCATACAATTCGATTCCCTGCTAGAATGGAATATCTGTACTCCTCTAATATGGGTATATAATATAAGTCTTATGTTTGAAATCTCTTTATATGTTTATGGCATCAATTTTCTCATGCTTTGGTGTGAAAATTTTCTCTTCTGTTATGAAATTTGGGGTGGCATTCAATTTACTGAATTTCTGATAATTCGTATTCCATAGTTCCTCATGCCGTTTATTCTGTTATGAAATTTCGGTTGGCATTCAGTTTACTGAATTTTCTGATAATTCTTTCGGTTATTCCTTAGGTCCTCACGCCACAACTTGATCCGTTGTCGGAGCAACAAGTTTTGGATGTATATAGTCTACAACAATCATCTCAGCAAGCAGAAGATGCTCTTTCTCAAGGGATGAATAAACTTCAGGAAACTGTTGCTGATACTCTAGCAGCTGATCTGTTGGGTTCAGGAAATTATATGTCACAAATGGCTGCAGCAATCGGGAAGTTGGAAGCTCTTGTGAGCTTTGTGAATCAGGTATCTTAATTCTCCTATCAATTAGATCGTCATGTACATTTTTTTTCTTTATATAGTTAATGATTCATTATTATGGTGGAAAGGGTCCACAAAGGCACGAGCACTAGGATTTATTAGGATTTTGTAGAAATTATAATTGAAGTTTGTTGGCAGATTAATACCTTCAGGAATGATTATCATGTCGAAATGTGTTGCATACAGTGTTTTTTTTCCCTCCTTGCACTTGGTCCTTAGATGTCGCATGTATTCCATGTGTTCTTTATCCTGTTTAGACAAGTATTCACTTTTTATCGAACTAAATGGTTTTTTACCACGTATGTTTTATTGACACCTGCTGAAGGGACTGATGATAAATGTTTATACTCTGGACAGGCCGATCATCTTCGCCAGCAGACCCTGCAACAGATGTCTCGTATCCTAACAACTCGCCAGGCAGCTCGAGGACTACTTGCCTTAGGAGATTACTTCCAAAGACTTCGGGCACTGAGCTCCCTCTGGGCTGCTCGGCCACGTGAACCAGCATAATCCATACATGAATGGGCTTAAAATCCTCAACTATCTTTCAAATTTGATCACCAGCTAAGAGGTAGAACTTAAGCAGCAAGTAAAAACATTGTTAGCTTATCAGAGTCACCCTTGGTAAGTGGTTATTAATCTGAAAAAACCATATTATAATGCTGCTGAAATTTTTGAAACCTTTTTCCAAGATGGAAAATTGTATATATGAATCTTCTCATGTCCCATGTATCCAGAGGGTTGGCTAATTGACCCTTACATTTGTATGCTATATTGCCACAAAAAAAATGAAAAAAAAAATAAAAAATGGTTGAAGTGTAGGTTAGCTGTTTCAGTAGGACTTGTTCTGTAAAATTGTTGATGTCAGTAATTTCTCTGCATTTGTGTTTGGGTTTGTATTGGGAGGTGAAATATTGTAATGTACATTAATGTATCTATCAAAAATCATTTGCCTTAATAATACATGCTTTGGAAGCCTCCCCTGGTTTCTGATCAGCAGAAAACAAAAATTCTGTGCTGCCCACACTTTTTCTAAGTTGGTTCATCTGCTCTTATTTGTATCTGATCATGGTTTATGTTTCTTAACTAGTCTCTCATCATTGGGCTTAGTTTCTGAAGGACACGAGCAGTCGGTCATCTTCGACGTTGATGGAGAAGCAGAATCAACATGGAAGAAAGATAAGAATAGAAAGAGAAACTTGGTGTGATAGCTGATGGGTATTGAATTCTGTTGAGAGCAGATCCTCTGTTCCTATTTTGCATGTCTTTTTCTTGTCCCTATGCTGATTTTGGCTTGTGGGGCTCACATGGAGACAAACCAACGGCTGAGTTTTTGTGAGAATGTTTTTCTCACTATATAGATCATTCTCACGAAAAAATCTATCAATTCTATAACTTTTGGAAAATTCTAAACTCACCCATGATTTTCACCCACTAAACTTACCTGCTGATGTGAAACCAATAAAATCTAGAGAGAATGTGAAATGTTTAATGTAGGATCTTCACTTGTCTTCTAATTGATGACAAGTCAGCGAGTAAGTTTAGTGGGTGAGAAATTCCGGTGAGTGTAGAAGCACATCAAAACCATCAAAAGTTGATTGAAAAATAAACAAAATTAGTCATTGGTTTGACTCCATGTGGGACCCACAAGCGAAGATCAGCTAGGGGACAGGGGAAATGTTGACAGAGGATCTGCTCTCAATTCCGTTAGGCTAAAAACTTGAAGTTGTAGTAGTAATGTAATATCTGAATCTGGGCATTAATATCTCAAGATGAACAGAATTAACAGGGTATAATTTCAGAACTCTCTCTCTCTCTCTCTCTAAAAGTCGATTCAACTACAAATAATGGCAGTTACATTTCACAGCCCATTTGTCTCTACATGTCCAGACGTTAAAATTCTAATTTAATTAGAGACAATCAATCCCACGATTAACATGATAATGGTTACATGTTCACTCCTCTCTATATATATTCCCAGCCTCCAAACATTCCCCCTCACACATCTCTCTCTCTAGAATATCTCTCTTTGATTAGAAGCAATGGCTCTCAACAGCAAGTTGGTTCTTCTGTTAACACTCTCAGCTTTCATTGCAAGTACTGCAACAGTAGTAGCGGCAAGGGAATTGGCCATCAACAAACCCAGACATAACCTAGCAACCCGGCTCAATGCCGAGGGCGGTGGTGGCCTCGTAGAATGCTGGAACGCGCTTCTGGAGTTACGTTCGTGTACTAATGAGATTATACTTTTCTTCCTGGATGGAGAACAGACATATCTAGGACTTGAATGTTGCAAAGCCATACGGGTTATAACTCATCAATGCTGGCCTTCTATGCTTACTTCTCTTGGTTTCACTTCTCAAGAGGGTGACATTTTACGTGGTTATTGTGACGCTTCATCGTCCGTCCCAACAGTTGCACCGGTGCAATCTCCCGCTCAATCACCTCTTTTGGGTCCCAATCCAGCAGTGGTGGTTGGATAGAGGAATAATATTTGGGAGTACTAGTGGTAGTAGTAGTTCTACTAGAACTAAAATGATCAGTTTGTTTTGTTAATTAAGAGTTGTTTTAATTGGATGTCAATTGTCAAGTGGTGTTTTTAACTATTAAGTTAGATGCATTAGGGTTATGAGAGCTTGTTTTGTTTGGGTCTTAGTTCCTCTTGTTAGGTTTGTTGGTGTTCAGCATCTGGTGTGTGTAAATCTGAATGCATGTTTGTTTGATCTTCTCTCTCTCTCTCTCTCTCTCTCTCTCTCTCTCTCTCTCTCTCTCTCACATTTTCAATTTTATTCCTGTTTGTTTCAAATTAACTTCAGTTCTCTTTTTTTTTTTTTTCTCATCTTCTATCGTACTTGCCAGCAATTTTTCAACTTTCTTGCCTCTTTCTTACTAACTTACAAGCTTTAGCCTTGTACAACTTACTGAATACATAACCAAGGGTGACTGGGTCTTAGTAACCAGAGATGACGCTCCCGCTCCACGCTCTGGTTAGTTAGGACTGGGTTATGTTTTAGTTGTGGGGAGAAGCAGGAAGCTCTTACGATACAAACTTATAACTCTTTTCATCTTCCTCTTTTATTTGGTTCAAGGGGCATATTTACATACAACTTTTTGCTTGTTACGCCCAACTTAAACCCTCGCCAGTGTGATCCACTGCTGATTTTCATGATCTCATCATTTACACCATCCCGACAACAAATCACATCATTCTAGAATTATTAATTCCATAAAACATGATTGAAATCGTAAGCTTTCTGAACCATTCATTCTTACATAGTATTAGTCCTTGGATCATCTCCAAGCCGGCCCCACAAGAGGATGTAAGGGGAGTTTAACAATAAGTTGGATTTGGTGCAAACTGCAAACATCTGGCCGTGTAAAGACTATTACTACAACAAAGTGATTTCAAGTGAATGTAAATGATCTGTTCAAAGTTTAATTCTTTTTTTTTCTTTTTTTAATTATTGGTTAGAATTGAAAGTACAAAGAAGAGATCTCTGTTTATTTCTGAGGATCTGAACCTTTTGGTTGTTATGCCACCACATTTTTTGAAACTTCAGACAAATCCTCACAGCTTTGACAGGGAATAGTCCAATGCATCCACCAGGAAATCTGCAACCCGGAGAAAAGAGTAAGAAACGCGAAAACAAGAGGAAGAATATTATACAGACATGAGAGGAATATATGGCTTCTTTGTATCACATGGCTTAAATCAATCTAATAGGATAAAAGTACAGTTATAGAGAAGCTGAAAGGTAAGAAAAAGAAGCAAAACTCAAATTGGTAACGTGTCGATATGTTAATAAGGATTGAATACCTAATTATGAAGCTAGAATATAAAGATTGAAAATACATAATAAGTCATAACACCAAACGATGCTCACGATTGACGTTACTAGTTAATAAGAACCCAACAAAAATAATAACCTAGAATTTTTAAAGAATACCTAGAGAAAGTTATTAAACCAAAAACCCAAGTTATTGTTATTAAAGTTGAGATCATGAAGGAGAGAGAGAGAGAGAGAGAGAGAGAGAGAGAGAGAGAGAGAGAGAGAGAGAGAGATTACCAGCATCATCTTTGGAGAAACACATGGGTGGCTTTATTCTGAAGACATTTCCATGTAGGCCTCCCTTCCCGACCAGCACTCCCAGCTCTTCAATTAAGGAAAAGATCTTGTTAAGGAAATGTTACAGAAAAAGAAAGCTTTTTCCTATTTGAGATGGTGTTGTTTTACCTCGAAGCTTCTCAAACAACACTGCTGTTTCTGCCTTGGCAGGTGTCTTCTCTTTCCTGTCAGTCACGAGCTCTACCCCCAACATTAAACCCCTACCTCTTATATCTCCAATTACTAAGAAAGAGAGCAAATGGATATGAGATTTACATAATAGAATTCATTGCTCCACAGTACATAAAGATGCATTAGATCATAAGCCATGCAATTGTAGACTCATTTGTTTCATGTCTTCTAGAAACTAGAAACATTCTATCAATGACATATTACATGAAACAACAAGCAGAGGTGGGATTCATTATTCAACAGCTCCATTTTCTGAATCTTTTGAGTTAAAAATCATATTAAGCTAACCAAGAGATCCATTTGGAATCTTTTGGATTGTAAGCAGACACAAATGTTCGAGAAAAGTACCCATGATAAGATAAATTGGGAGGACTTAAAAATTCAATGACACTTTCTGCTCACCAACTTTGTTTCATGTTAACAACAATCTCTTCCGAAATTCCTAGCACAACAAATGTTATACTATAATCTGGATTTGAACACTCAAGACATGGGTCTAATCAAAGTGATCACACGGTTAGGAATAAGTTAGTAGATAACAAGAAAAGTGGAGTACAAAATTCATTTCCACCAATCCTTCTTTAGCACCCCTTATTGTTAGCAGACATAAAACTCATGATTCAAGTAGTTGGTAGTTCAGTGTTTTGACACTGTTGTTCTGGGAAACTCAGGCTTGCCATTTTCAGTACCAAAGTATAATTGCTATTATTACGTCAGAAGAGATGAAATAAATATTCATAAAAAAGGAAAGTGTTAGTTGAAGTATGGAAATTAAAGAAATTTATCTAGAAATGCTAGGTTACCAGATGTTTACTTTCATATCTTTGCTGAAGATCTCTCAAACGCGTAGTTAAGTGGGAGCCAACATCAGCACAATGTGCTTGACGCTTTTCTTGGTCAAGAACCCTGAGCACTGCAAGCCCACCAGCCGAACATACAGGGTTCCCACCAAATGTGTTAAACTGAATCTTCCGAGCCATTACACTTGCTATTTCAGGTGTTGTCACAACTGCTCCTAATGGTAAACCATTGCCAATACCCTGTACAGTACAATTCATGAAAATTCACGACTGATTACTCAAACTGTACAATTGTTCACTTTTGTGATTACCACAATATTAAATGCTTTTCAAGATTAAGTTACAAAAGGTTACTAGGGATCATCGAAGTGACCTTGGCCATAGTAACAATGTCAGGAATGACACCCTGTGTTTCAAATCCCCAGTAATGGCTTCCGGTGCGACCAAATCCAGTTTGCACTTCGTCAGCTATGCAAACACCACCTGCCTTACGTACAATATCATACACCAGTTTCAAGTATCCAGGGGCCAACTCGACTGCTCCTCCAACTCCCTAAAGTTCATTAGAATGAGAAGTTACTTTGAGCATATAGTGATACCATTGTCCACATATAAGTGGTTACAAACACTAAGCTAAATCTTTCAATGAAATTTGTCAACTCCAACCTGAATAGTTTCTGCAATAAAGCCTGCAACTTTTCCCGAAGTTCCATAGTCAATGTGATCTTGTAAATCTTTGGCATAGCGGGTGGCATCAGAGTCAAAGACCCCACGATATGGATCTGGGTTTATGACATGATGAATTTCACCCTGCAGAAGTTACACAGAAGAGATGATATAAGCATAGTCAATATGTCCAGATTCTCTGAAGAGTACCTCTTAAATATGTATTTCAGAGTATCTTTTGTAAATTATCTAAAAGAGATTATTATGTTGAAAAACCACTGAAAATAAGTGAAGTAAAAAGGACAATATGGGATACGAAAACAAGAAGACAAAACTTTTAACAATTTAAATAATAAAAAAGCGATGACTGAATATTGTGGAGATCAATAGAATCAAGATATAACAACAATCTAAAGGATATACAACAAATTCCAAAACCACAAGGAGAGTTATAGAATTAGCACATGGTGATTGTAGTGCTACTAACATTCATGATGGAATACAATGCAGCCTAAGACCAACAAGGATTATCAATTTATAAACGAAGCATCATGAAGAAGGGATTCACACACAGAAGTGACATATCAGACAAGGGTATGAAAATGACACCCATTTTACATCACAAGTAGCTATAATATTGAGCTATTGTACACATCCTTTTGGAAATTATATTGCTAGTCAAACAGAGATTGGAACAGATAACATGTTATGCCCTGTTACCTGGGTATAGCATTTTCGACTACAAAGTGAAGTTAATAATTCAACAAACAATTCCCAAATAATCATCCACTCTTAAGAAAAACAATGGAAAAAAAATTAAAGTTTAAAGATTATCCTCATAATTCAATCAAGCACCAGCTACTGTGCCGAACGATGAATAACAAATGGTTATAGTGAAGGATTTGTGCCATGCAAACTAACCGATCAGAAATAATCATGAGATTTTCAATAGATATGCATACCTGTGGTATTGAGTACTTCCAAGTGCTCAATGCCGTCAATCCAATTGTCCCAGAACTTCCACCATGATATGCATTTCTCAAGGCGATCATACCAAGATTACCACTATATAGTCGAGCCATCAACATTGCTAATTCATTTGCTTCAGTTCCCGAATTGACGAAATATACAACCTGCATAAAATGGAGATTATACATTGAATCACATATCCTTGAATAATAACAGTAAATCGACTTTGTAATTTTTATTTTTAACTAGCCACAAAAATTCCCATTATTTTTAAAAAAAAATAGTAAAATGGATGCCCATATGATGGTTGCTGGTGCTAGATATAAATTTTGCCTGAAGTCGGGCAATTCGGGAATCAACAAAGTGATATGGCGCAGAGTCACGCATTCTAGTATAGAGTTTGATCTACTTGTATGCTACCATTTGAACCTGAACTTAATTTTAATAAAAATAGAAGTGCTTCATCTAATTTCAAGATTTTATGCTCAAGAATTTTCCAAATTTAGCACTTCGAATGCATGTAAGGAATCTAAATATTGGCACCTTAAGGTTACCGGGCATTTTTGATGCTAAAGCCTCTGCAAAATCAGCTATTGCATGATGCAAGTATATTGTTGTAGCATGTTGTAGAAGCTTGCTTTGCTCCACGACTGCATTCACAATTTCTGGATGACAATGTCCACAAGACACAGTAACTATTCCAGCAAATGCATCAAGATATCGCTTGCCATTCTCATCAAATAAATATTGCATCTTCCCTTCAACAATATTGAGCTGAACATACGAAAGTATCAGAGTTAAAAACACAAAACAACCATAAGTGATCTGAGCAACATTCATTACAAAAAAAAAAAAAATTGAACTGCAATATGCTACTTTTATCCCCAATACATCAAATAGAGTTGCAGTATTTCTCCCCATGTAATTCTGTTAATAAACTATCTAAGATAACTGGAGTCATCATCTCTAAATTTGTTTTCACTAGCAGATATCTGATACTTAAAATCAAACACAGTAATATCAAACAGGGCATTAACACCGTCATTTTACTGCACATTTATTTGCAAAGAGCTGAAAAACATTCTTTTTGGTGACTTTTAGGTTTTGATGCCTTAATAACTGGGATATTATGCAAATGAAGTTAAAACCCTATCTAGATATCCTTCTCCACATGGAATTTCAGAGATCAACTTTGATGGTTACTCTCTTAGCAACAACAAACCTACTGGCATCGATGGTATCTAAAAACTGTAGTGGAAATGATCAAAGTTTTTTGGGCAGAATCAACCCAAAAAACATATTTTTTTTTCCATAAACAGAATCAACTGTACACCCTAAACATAAAATTTACCACCGGAACCAAAAATTAAATATCACAAACAGAACAGAACCGGAAAAACTGAAGAAATTTCACTTTTTAAGAGTTTTAAACAGAATCTTCCAAAAAAGCTCAAATTTTAGCAACAAAAAACCAAACAATCCCAAAATGCAAAAGATCAAATCATGAAAAGAACAAATCATCATCACTCGACCTAATCTGAAAACCCTAGAGAACCATCGAATTCCATAATAACTCCCAAAGATTTATAGAGAGAAACAAATAGTTATGAGAAAGAGAGAGATCTCACGGGTTTCTGGTAGTAATGAAACAAAGAAGGGCCAAGAAACTTCTTCCTTTTCTGAAGAACTTCATCAGCTAAAGGTCCTTTGTACGGCTTAGGTTCATAGTCGAAAGGAGGTAGATTTGGAGCAGAAGAAATCGAAGAAGAATAATTACAGAATAATAATCGCTGAAACTTGTCTTTCGATTCAATACTTCTCTTACATAGATTTCTATACAACGCCATGATCAAAGAGAGAGATTTCTTTTAACTTTCTCTCTCTAGAAATGATTTTCTCTCTCTAGAAATGGTTTCAGCAGGTATGAGTTTCGGGGAGGTTGAAGAACATTTGGCGCCACTTTTATACAGAATGAGTCTGTAATCCTGTAATTCAAGGAGTTGGATAGCTACTGAACATCGGGTTACAGTATTACGCCACGTGGACTTACACATAAAGTATCCCCACTTGGATAAACGCGTTAAAACTTGAGTTAATATCCGCCAACCTTTCCTATTTGCGAACCCCACGAATATTGTACTTATTTTGTCCCAAAGTAACTAGGATGGGATATTTAATCCGGGTCTTAAATGCCCCTACTAAACCTGCATTTTTAGGGCTTACATTAAGAGTTGATTTTTCGTGAGGATGTTCACCTCACTATGTAGACTATCCTCACAAAAATATCAGTTCATTTCTTAAAAAAATTTACCCCATTAAAATCTGGTAAAAATACTGTCCATTTTACTTTATTTTTCAATCATTTTTTGAAGGGATTTTAATGGGGCTAGAGATTAAGAATGAACAGATTTATTTTATTTTATTTTTTGTGAAAATGATCTCCAATGTTGAGGTGAACAACAACTAAATGTTAGTCCTTAGATCATTCCATATGAGAGCTAAAAATGCAGAGGGCTTAATAGTAGCTTTTTACTAAGGCCCGAGGTTAAAGTGTCCCCTCCCATAGAAAATAGATGTTTTGTTTTCGGTGGTGCTATGGGACTGAACCCAAACTAAATTGATGTGGCCCATGTAGGGTCAACTTAGATTGTATTTGAGGGTTGAAATTTGGTGATGATGTTCTCACTATATATAGATCATTCTCACAAAAATCATCCATTCTAAAACTTCTAATCCTATAAATTTTAATTGAAAGTCTTCAAAATTGATTTTTTACTGTTGATTTTCAATGAAAGTTCTAAACAATTATGAAGTAAAGAAAAGGAAAGATGGGTTTTTTAAAAGGAGATTTTAGCCAAAAACTCCTACTTAAAACGTATTTTAAGATTTAGCCCAACAAACGTTTTCTTTTAGTCTAAGGCCCAACAAACGTTTTGTTTCGGAGAGGGTTTCAGTCCGTGTAATTTATAGACTGAAACCCTCTTCAGGGTTTCAGTCAATTATTCAGGGGCCTTAGACTAAAAGAAAACGTTTGTTGAGCTAAATCCTAAAATACGTTTTAAGTAGGAGTTTTTGAATAATTTTTTCTTTTTAAAAATATTACCAAAACTTAGGGTATGTCTATTTTTTTTTTTTAAATGAGTGAGGGCATGTCAAAATTGCCATAAAATAAGGGGTATGTCTGTTCTCAAAAATAAATAAATAAGGGGTATGTCTAAAAGACTAGTCCTTTCCATTTATCCAAAGAACGTTGGGGTGCCCAAATTGGCGACCTTTCATACGAAAGGTACATTCTTACTTCTACCAGGATGGACACGTGGGTACATAAAAGAGAATGGGAGTTGGATAGCTAAGTAACCCTACGGAGTACGGGATATGGACTCCAGTTTTGGTGAGTACAGCAAATGCTGGCGTGGAGTATCTATTTTAGTTTATCTTAACGAGGATGGATCCGAAACAAAAACTGGAAAAAGATTCTGTATATCATTGGTTTTTAGGTTAATTATTCCTTTTATTAAAATTACGAAAATGTCCGATTAGTACTGATAAATAAATATGAACTTTTTTTGGGAATGTTGAAAATATGTGTATATTTATATTTTTTCAAAAAAATTTATAGACTTTTGAATTTATTAAGCGGTAGTTGGAAGCTGAAAATGGGATTTAACTTTTTCTTAAAATAGAAGGATTTAAATATAAGGTGTGTTTGTTTTTGCTGACTCGGAGATCTGAAATCTGATTCGGATCTGATTCGGGTCGAGTCAGATTTCAGACTGTTTATTTTTTATTTTTTGAAAATCTGATTTGCTAGCTGACTCAAATAAACATCTGACTCATAGGTGATTAAGATGTCTCCCAGTCAGGTATAATTTTATGCCTGACTCATCTCATATTAATCTGAGTAGAAAAAAAGACAATTATGCCCCCACGATTTTAAAGACAAAAAATCGAAAATTACAAACTTTCCTCATTTCCTCCATCGTGTTTCTCCATGAAAAACCCTAGGGAGCTCCATATGAAGCCCTAGAGCACTGCAGATCCGATCTTCGAGCTCCAAATGAAACCCTAANATACAGAAGGGTAAAATTGTCAACAAGAAGATGAGTTAGATGAGTCAGATGAGTAAAAAAAACAAACATATTTTTTTAATAAGTTAGATGAGTTAGATTCAGATGAGGCAGATTCAGATGAGTCAGATCAGATGGGTCAGATCAGATGAGTCAGATTTTTTTTAAATAAAACAAACACAGCCTCAGTCTAACAGTTGGTAGTATAGACTCGACAATACAAAATGTTTTAGAGCAGTTTGTAATGAAATATCCATGCAACCAATTTAACGTGCAACATGTTTAGTGTGTCTTTAGTGTGTCTACATAGTCTTAGTTATTTTTATTTAGTTTAAGTAGGTTTTTGAATTTTATTTTAATCTCTAGTTAGTTTTAGTTTGTTTTGTGTCAATAACTTATAAATTAGGAACAATCTTCTGCGGGAATGACCCTTGCTTACTATTATACTCAATAATGATCTTACTTAGTGCAAGGATTTTAAGTGATACACTTTTTAGCGTATCAATTCGAAATCCTCGGAATCGCATCAAATTTTGCACACTCTTTCTAGGTCCTATAAAATGATGATAGACTAACGAAAATCAAACCTCAAACTAAGGTGTCAATAGACATTACCAGCTATGCTAATTGGCACTAACTTTGTAATTGTATTATAAACTCTGCATAACTAATAAATCATTTTGTATCGATGGAACCAACAACTTGTGCTACTAAATTTGTAAAGAAGTATTGGCTTATGTGATCTCAACAAAGACTTTATGGTTTGTTTGGATCGGAAATTTTAAGTAGGAATTTTATGGGGACTAGGAATTTAGTAGAAAACTAGTTAGAAATAATGTTATAAATCTAACTAATTTCTATCAATTGAGCCTACCACGTTTGAAGATCGACTTCTTCATTTTGAAAAATGTAATAGGGTTAAAGGTTTTAAAATTTCATTAACGGCAAAATAACTTGATCATACTGTTTTTTTTTTTTTTCTCCAATGATGATTTTGGGTTTTTGTTTGCCAATGATGCAAACAATATAAATTTTTTAGACATCGATTTGACTAAAAGGTCGATAATTGCTTTTCAGTTTCATAATTGACTATCTGAATAAGATAATAATTACACCTAATCAAATTTTTTTTTAAGATAATCATTTGGAACTAGTTTATTAGTTAAGTGGAGTGGGATCCCGGCAACCAAAGTATGTAGCCAATTTTTTTTATATTGGAAGAAATTTTGTAGCCAGACAAGGCTTTTATAGGTCCCACATGAAGATGATCCAAAGGTTTAAAGATGATTTCCGCACTGCATAGATCATCTAGAAGTTAAAAGCAATAAGCACATAGACAAGTACATAATTTTTACCAAAAGGAAGATACAAATGTTCTTATTTTTTATTTCTTTTATAGGAAGGACTAAATTACAACAAGGCAGAGATACACCGCGGAGGATGTAGAGAAGGGCCAAACCTTGTGGCAAAATCACGGCTTGCAAGGTGTCATAGGGAAAGATGCAAACCAGCCAAACAAGTGGTTCGTTGCAAGATACAGTTGTTCTTATTGATCTTTATCATCTCTTTGTATCATATAATCAAAATTAAACTGAAGCAGCTGAAGTGAATTTGGGAGAAAAATCTGAAAATTCACCATACCCGTTCTACGCTTTGCCTTGTTAATTTGTTGTGTTGGATTCCTGAATATAAGTTGAGTGTCTCTCTTCAAGGAGTTTGATGAGAGGATTCTCTACGTCGGCATCAGCCTCGTTCTTGTCTCTGCGAACTGTAATTCTTCCGCTACTTGTGACAACGGTAACTTCCTCTTTACGACTCAAAAGCTCATTCGCAACCACCATATGCATCTTATACTTCCTCAACGCCATATCAGCCTTCTTCAATAAAATGTTCGAATCTGTCTCTAGCTGTTGGGTAACGAAAGGAAAATCAACACTCTGTTAGAGCTAAATCAATTGATGGAATGATTCTGACATACAATTAAATAGGGGTTTTTATGGATTTTTCGCCAAAGTTTTTCAACAGTGCTGTTAAAACCTATGACATTGATTAACTGAAATTGAATTTCCTATTCTATCATCTCCTTCTACTTCTCTCCCTCTTCTGGTTCTACATCACTATGAAACAAGGACACTCCATTTTACAAGAACTTGCCATGTCAGACGCCGTCTCACGAACATGTCAGACAAACGGCAACACTATTTACCAAGTAAAATGTTAATTTATTCAAGTATCCTATTTTCAGCTACTAGTAATATAGTATACATTTTTAACATGACTTCACTTTTATCTCTCTACTGTGCATACTCTCTTACTTTCAAACATGTATGGACGTGTTTGAATGGTTTCTGAAGGCCAACTGTTTGACATTTCATACCCATGTCAGATTTAGAGGTTTGTTAAATAGCTTGCATGGATGAGATGAGGGGACTTCATGGAACTACCATGGCAGAAACTAATGGATCTATGTTTACAATGCACATAGTATTCTAGGTTGCATAAGTAATAAGTATACAGAGGTATAAATTTGCATAAGACCTTGAAAGATATGCAGAAAGCCATTGGAGCCCATTCTTTCCTCAGCATTGAGAGCATTTTTGGAACCTGAGCCAGTCGCATATCCAGAGGACCAGATGCAGACTGAATCTTGTGTTCGACCTGCAAAATAAAGCAGTTAAGTTGCAAACACGGTTTGGTAAATGGTATGTGTCGCTTCATGAGGCTGACTGTAAAAGAAGGTGGACCCGTCAAATACAAGGTGGGTCCATTCTATTGAGGGTGCTGCCCATTTTATAGTATAATGCCTCATGAAGTGCGGCTCCGCATTATAGATATTTCCCATGCATGCAGAGGCATATGTTTGTCAAAATAATGTTTAAGGCAAATTTTACATGCTCAAGTGTAAAGGACCATCCAAAAGCTAAAATGGAAAAATGAAAACGCCATCATGGAAGGTCATTTTACTATTTTAGATGGGATAAGCCGGTAAAATGGGGTCAATTTGATAGACTGAAAGCATTCTCACCATGCTCTCCCAAGGAACGTAGAAGTCAGATACTGCAGCAGCAAGATAAAACATCCCACGTGACCCAAGAGACTTCATCGATGTAGCAACCATTCGTAAGATCTGTTCATTATAAAAAGACCAAAAAATTCATACCTTCGATTGCAGGGATAATTAATGTAAATTAGTGGGGAAGACACATAGTATGCACGTTTTGTTTCATAAGAACCCGTAATATGGAAAAATGACGTTTGTGATGCACATACTATTTTCTCACATAATTGGGAAAATTGGACGTTGTTATAGGGCCATTTGTAGTGGTTAGTTTTTCTTTGTTTTTTTTTTTCATTATTTATTTTAAACGAGTAGTTGTTTATGGAAGTGAAATATCCTTTGTGTGTTTACTTCTTCCAAATGTTGTAGGGATTAAAAAGAGAAAGGACAGTCGAGTAAATTGGCCAAGAGGCCAATACTTCTAATGGAATAACTGTCGGGAACCCTTCCTGACCTGACTTTATATATTAGTATAGATAATAAGAACTACCCACAAATATTGCAAAGTGATAAGAGTCTTAGGTAAGAGATACAAACTGCAGAAAATAAAAGGAAACCCAGCCAAGGAGCAAAACAGCTTACAGCACAGAGCACGGACAGTATAGAGTCACAACGATGCATTAAATTACACAAAATGAACAAGAACAGGGAAAAACAAGATGTGCAGGTAAGAGAATAGAAAGAGAAGTTAATTTATTTTTCTGATAAGCAGAAAGAGAGATTTATATCTGGTCATTCACTTACTAATTGCCTTCTATTTTCATGATAAGTTATGAAGTCTGAATAGAAGGTACAAGATATAGGAAATGAAACTGCCACTACATTCAAGAGAATTGGGGATGCATGTAAAAAGGGATATGATCTTAAGTTCTTGTGGATAAAATAATGTGAACAACAATACCCATCAAATACCCCTAACTGAGATACAGATTGGATATTGGAAACACTGTGAAATAGAGGATATTCAGGACAGAGCAAAGCAGTAGACGGGACATATTTGATGGGGCCAAACACATACTCCTCCAGGACCAAAAGTAAACCAATTGATTGATCTGATTTGTTAAGCTCTATTTGGAATTAAGAAAAAATATGGTGAATAATCCAGGAGAAAAAAAAAATCTTGAAGTCAGATGGTGGCATCTACGTTCTGGTTAACTTCTTGGCACGTGAAATGCACATTTAGCTCTATTTAATACGTGAAAATGATTTCTCAATCTACACAGTAAATTTTCTCTTGTTCTGTAAAAGTGTGAGCTAAATGTCGATCTATACGTGTCCAATTTTTACCTCCACAGTACTGCATCCTGATTTAAATTTCTAATTGTCCTAATTTATATTCTTGATCGATTCGAATTGTCATAAATATGATAAAAACCAAAGATTTGAAAGTGTTCAATATGTTGGCCTCTTTTAGATATTAGATGACTTTTACTGGGATGCACCAAGCACAGTCTTCAATTTGGTTTTGCTTGACTGATAGTTAACATAACCAGATATGGTAAAGACTCGTTCTTTTAAAGAAGTGCTTCAGAGGGTCGCGATAAAAATAAATCAAAATAATAATTTAACTATGTAAAGATCTGGTATCTTGTATAATCAGCATACAGTTGTCATTGCATATTCAACATCATGTATACTCAAGCTAACCTGAAGATACTCAAAGATCGTTGTAAAGGGAAGTTTCAGCAAGAGGCCTTGTTCGACTGCCTGCGATAAATGAGAATTTAAATGTTTTTCAATATCACACTTCACATTAAAAACTCCTCTGAAGGACAAGGAAATCGAAAGTTTCAGAAATGAGGCAGAAAATTAATAAGACTGAAAATAACAAGAATGAGTTCGGATGATAACATACAGTATGATGACATCCGATTGCCCTCTTGACATCTTCAGAATGTGACTGGCGTACTGAAATATCATACTAAGTTCAGTGAGAAACCACAATAAATTATAAAGACCCGACTGAGAAAATCTCAAACATGAACATCCAGAAAAAAAACCCTAAAACATGTGTCAATGTGTCCCAATACTCTACAAATGAATTTCCTCATAAAGAATATTCTGAGACAACCAGGTAAATTAGCTTTTTCACTGTATACAAGTTTGGGTACCTGTCAAAGGACTTGACATCATTCATATCATATAAATAGTAACAAAATGATTTAGAGTAAGGTAGTTAGACAAGTAGGTTTAGATATTGGTTTGGATTATCCCGAGCAAAGCCTTGCAGCGTGTTATAGGCTAGATATGCATTTTGAAACCTTGGTTCATCAAATCAAGGACCCCAGGTGTTGTACAACATGTTTGGTGCAATGCGAACCATGAAGGATATAAAAATTCCAAGTCTTTCAGGGACAAAAACACTTTTAAGCTGCAGATAGGAAAAATAGCAAACCTTGAACAGATGACTCTTCTGTAAGCTCAAAACACTCGAGGAGTGAATCTTCAGGAAGAGATCTACAATATGGCTGGCAGGTTCCCCTGTATAAAGAAGGCTTATATTGTTAATAAAATCGAGGAGAAGAGTTATTCCCTGACCGATAATTAAAGCATGAATACGAGATTCACCGTCGATGGAGAAAAATAACAGCATATCCAGCTTTCAAAAAATACCTGAAATAATAATCATAAGTGGATTTATGGAAATTAGTTTAAAATTTAAACCGTCCCAAATATAAAATTTATTTGACAAGGCATGATATGACTGTACTCAGTAGATGCTGCTCCCCTATGACCAGAGCTGAAGTTATCGATGTACCGCACACACCGTTGTTCCAAAGGAACAGTGGTACCGCCAGAAGTCACACACACAATACGTCTAGTTATCCCATTTCCTGCAAATAAAGCTCAAAATAGAGAATGCACACAGCTAAACCCCATCAATAGTCATGCAAAGAGAGATCAAGGTCCTACCGGGCATAATAACTATATACAATTAATAACAAAGACCTACTCGCCTGTAGGTGGAGAGTTCAGTTCGATAAATTCCCCTAGTTTCCTACTAATGTCAAGACCATCTCTTAGAGGTGGAGCTGTCTCAAAAAATGATTCCATGTCTGTATCAAGTGATTCTTGTGGAGCTTCTTGCGATCCATTCACCAAATCCATGGGGAAGGCCTAAAGTAAAGTTCATGTTAAAAGTTAAAACTTCAAGAAAAACCAAGACTAGGAAACATACTGACCCAGGAAATATTTCTCATCCATGACTAATAAATATATAAAAGTAAAGAACAAAAACTTTACAATTGAACAACAGAAAACAAATGAAGAAGAATGAGAAATCGAACCCTACCAATCAAGATTTGGAAATAAATAATAACGTACGAAACATAAACAACTAAGTTATAAATTTCCATCATTCAAATACAGAAACATAGCAAATATTACAAATGCAAAATTGGGTCCCCTTCAATATCCTGGATTCATTTTGCCATCAAATATTTTCGATTTGACAAGATAATTGAAAAAGTACATATTATCAGACCAATGTTTTTTTGGGGGGGATCCAGTTCAAAGTAAATGAAATTCCGTTTTACCAAAAAAATAAATAAATAAAAACTAGCATTAATAGAAGAAAAAATAATAATCAGAAATATAAGAAAATCAAATTCTAAACTTTCATTGATAAAAAATTATAACTTTCATCAACCTAAACACAAAACAAACTAAGGAATCAAAACCAGTAACTAAACCTCATTCAATATATTTTACTCTGTTATTATCAGATGAATGCCACAAAGTCTTTTCAATTGAGAAGATCATGTTGAAAATAGATCTCAAGCTATGAATTCCATAATCATTTCAAGGTATGTCTAAGTTACTCTAATCGAACACTAGATTTCCAATCAATCTATTAACAAAAATAAAAAAGGAACCAAAACCATAATTATTCTCTCCTCTGATCTAATGTTCTTTCAATTATATGCTAAAACCCCACCTCTACTTATTTGAGGTAAATCCACATTAGATCAAATCAAATTTCACTCTAATTCAATAAACAACCAAAATAAAACATGGGTATTCTAAAACTAACCCTAGAAGAAACAAAACCCCTAATTATCATATGAAAACACCATGAAATTCTAAAATAATCAGTAACACAATAGTTTACAGACAGAGATGGAGAGAGAGATCAAAAGGGTAACGAATAAATTACAAGTATGTAATCTTACTCACCAAGATATACAGTTGAATATGCTAAATCCGAAAAGAAAATTCAGGAAATTAATCTCGAATGGATTTTTAAATTAAAATAGACAACAATCTAATATTTGAATTGAATGTAGTGATAGAGGTTTCACCAGAGATACTAAAAAAAAAATGATAACGAATTTTAATAGCCCTTGGTTCCCGCTCACTTGCTAGAGAGAGAAAGAGAGAGGGTTTTGTTTTGTTGGGACTTGGAATAGAGTGAGACTCTAAAAAGTTTGACGATTTGTAAAATGAGCGAAAAAAAAATTAATAAAAATCTGAACCCGACGTGAATCGAACACGCAACCTTCTGATCTGGAGTCAGACGCGCTACCATTGCGCCACGGATCCACTTGCTAAATACTGCGATTCAGATTTTAGAAAACTAGAAATCTTATTCAGAAGCTAATCGAACCAGAATCGATTTACACGGTTCCAGGTTCTACAGATTTTGAGTATTGGAGAGCTCCGCTCTCTCTCTTCTTTCTCTCTCTAGGTTTCTCTCTCTAGCTTAATAACTGTCGCTGCAAGCCTCTTCATCGATGGCGGCAAGATTTTGTGGTCGCTACAACCTCCTCAGGTGCGCACGTTAATTTCTTCATCTCTCTCTCTCTCTCTCTCTCGATTTGATGTTTCAATTTTTCTCCATTTTCATCTCTGCACTTCAACGCCTCTAGTGTTGTACAGTTTCTACAATGAGCTTAATCTTCAGAAGAAAAGCTTCCCATCTTTTATCATTTCGAAATCTATATTCACAAACATCTCTTAACCATGCTTCAATATCAGAACAACCAATCAATTGTTCCAAAACCCTAGAAAATCTATGGCTTCAACCACCCAAGTCGACTTCTTATTATATTTCAAACTCTAGGGTTTCATCAAGTCGTGTTTTTTCGACCCAAACCAGCAAATTTCCTGAATATGAGATGCCAACAGTAACTTGGGGAGTTGTTCAAGGACGCAAAGAGAAGCTTGTTTCTCGTGTTATAATCTGTGATTACTTGAAAGGTTTAGGAATAATTCCTGATGAATTAGAGCACTTGGAATTACCATCGACGATTGAAGTTATGAAAGAAAGGGTTGAATTTCTTCAGAAAATAGGGTTAACGATTGATGATATGAATGAGTATCCGTTAATGTTAGGGTGTAGTGTTAGGAAGAATATTATTCCTGTTTTGGGTTATTTGGAGAAGATTGGGATTACAAGATCAAAACTTGGAGAATTTGTGAAGAATTATCCTCAGGTTCTTCATGCTAGTGTGGTTGTTGAGCTTGTTCCTGTGGTGAGATTCCTTAGAGGTCTTGATGTTGAGAGACAGGATATTGGTTATGTGTTGATGAAGTACCCTGAGATTTTAGGGTTTAAGCTTGAAGGGACAATGAGCACTTCTGTTGCTTATTTGGTTAGTATTGGAGTTAGTCCTAGAGATATTGGGCCAATGGTCACTCAGTATCCTTACTTCCTAGGAATGAGAGTGGGGACTACGATCAAGCCGATTGTCGATTACTTGGTTTCCCTAGGCCTTCCGAAGAAGATCTTGGCTCGAATGTTCGAGAAACGGGCTTATATTCTTGGGTATGATCTGGAAGAGACGATTAAACCAAATGTTGATTGTTTGGTTAGTTTTGGACTCCGGAGGGAAGCGCTTGCATCAGTTATTGCCCAGTACCCACAAATCATTGGGCTCCCTTTGAAGGCTAAGCTGTCATCGCAGCAGTATTTTTTCAATTTGAAGCTAAAGATTGATCCCGAAGGGTTTGCTCGGGTCATTGAGAAGATGCCCCAGATAGTTAGTCTTAACCAAAGTGTGATTTTGAAACCCATTGAGTTCCTTCGAGGAAGAGGTATACAGGCAGAAGACGTGGCTAAAATGGTTATCAAGTGTCCACAATTGGTTGCACTTCGAGTTGAGCTGATGAAGAACAGTTTTTATTTCTTCAAGAGTGAAATGAAGCGGTCATTACAGGAGCTTATGGAGTTTCCTGAATACTTCACATATAGCTTGGAGTCGAGGATCAAACCTAGACACCAAAGGTTATCAAATAAGGGGATTAAATGTAGTTTGGCTTGGTTTCTTAACTGTAGTGACCAGAGATTCGAAGAGAGGTTGCAGGCTGATTATATTGAGACAGAAAGTGCTGGACCTTCATTCTGCATGGGAGGGAAGTTAGAGTTACCAGGGGGTGAGATCCTGTCGGAAGAGGAGGAAGATGAGAGTGATGACGAAGTTCTCTACAGACGCACTGTATCACTGTAGTAAGGTTGTTCTGTTTTTTTTTTTTTTTGATTGTGCTAGTATCCTTAATCAATGAAAATTAATTTATCTGCTACAGGTGTTTTTACAACTGTATATGTTTTTTCCCTCTTTCTCTTGTTTCTGTTTTGTTTTATGGGTGTTTGAATTGTTTGGGTGAATCTTTTCCAGAGCTTAATTTATCTAGAATGGCAATGGGTGTTCCTATTGTGAATGGTTTTCCAGAGTAACTTAACCTGTACGTAGCAGCAGTTGATGGATGCTTCAACGTCGTTGTGCACGAGCATTAGAGTGAAGAATACATGGTTGATGCAGCAACCTGCAGAGGAAACATCAAAGAATGCAAATCTGCATATCACAGATAAAATCAAAATTTCGTAGATTTAAGTAGATATCAAACAATCCCAATGGGTTTATCTTGTGAGACCCACTTCAGTTTAGGAGTGGCTGCATGTTAAGGTGTTTATATTGAACAGCATACACTGAGTTTGTATGGCTGTTGCACTTGAAAAAGCTTACTGTTGCAGGCCCAGGAATACACCAATGACAGTTCAAAGAAACCCATAAAACTTCCTATGAGGAGGTTCTGGACCAGCACTTTTTTGGGTTCCTCTACCTGTCTAGAGGCTTTGAACCAGTAATGCACTACATAGATAAATAGATTAGCTAGATTCCCCCAGGTTGTTGCAACTCATTTCCCTTATCTTAGTCATGTAGAGTGCACTATTGAGTTCCCTTGTGCTAAATCAAGAGTGGATCAGTGAAATAACCAATAGGAAGACAAGAGCAACATCACTGGGGGCTACTATTAATAATGATATCAGAAGCAATCCAAAAGTTCAGGGCAACACATTTGAGATGGATTGGGCAGATATAACGATCTATGAAAACGCTTTGGTATGTTTTTAAGGTTTTAATACTTAAGTATAGAGAGTAAGATTAGAAATTACATGGACCAAGCTAGTATTGATAGACTTGTGGAAACAAAGTACAAAGATTTAGGAACAATAGCATAGTTTCATGCAAGATTATGCCACATTAGTTGACGTGTTCTGACCACATCGGCTGCCACATCACGTGGTCAGCTAATGTAATTGGAAAAGATGGTCCATCTAGCATTACTATTTTCTTATACTATGTAGTTGGCTTGGTTGGAAAGATGGGTGATACCATTGGACCCAATTTTTGAAGTACTATTTTTCGTTCCAAGTAAATTATAACTTTTATATCCAACTAAGATGAACCCCATGCATACATAGCAATTAGCTAGATCAACTTTTGGGTAGTAATTATTGGAAAGAGAAGTTTATATTTGTACTTCATTGTTAGAAAAACTCTGAACTTTTTGTTCTTGAAGAAGCGAGGGATATGTGAAGGATGACAGACTGCTTACTTATACAAGAATATACATTAATAGCTCTGAAGGTCTTCAACTGACTCAAAGATTACAGATGCCTTCACAGAAAACTATAAACCCTGAGATTGAGAAGAAAGAGACAGAACATTTCAAAATTGCGCCATTAATGGAGCTTCGGCTGTGAGATAGAGAATGAAGAAGAGAAATCAGTGTGAGAGGGAGAAATTATAGGGATGGATTTAATTCTTTTTTGAGGTGGATCTGAGAAGCCAAAAGATAGTGAGACCTTGGTGCTGCCTCGGGAGAGCGCTGGGAGACCTTTGACAAGTTCCCGTACTCAGAGGGCGGGAAAACAGCAGCAGCAGGTCGGCAATGCCGAAGCTGGTGTGAAGGAGCAGCATAAAGCATCTGCTGCAGAGAAAGGCAAGACTGTGGTGCAGGAGCCTGAGGTCGTTCCTGTCAAGAAGTCTGTTGATCCTCGTCTTGCTGAGAAGAGGTCGGGAGAGCAGATCGGTTCTGACCGANAAATTGGGCATGGGCTCGGATCTTATTTATTTTTAACATATCTTAATAATTTATGTTCTATATATTAAACTTATCAATCTTTTTAAATTCTTAATCACTTTTCTTGCATGTGTATATATAGATCCAATTTTGATAAAATTTATATATTTGAATGCATTGTATGTGGATCCCACAAAGGGGGGGGGTCTTTTATGGGAATATATAACCTCTTCACATATTTCTTATCTATTTAGAACTTATCAGAGAACACCATTGCTGTCTGTATGAAAATATCCAAATGAACTACTTATTGTAATTTTGTTCACGTATCCACCATTGCTGTCTGTATGAAAATATCAGAGATTTCACGACATGGGTATGAATGGTTTTGGAGAATTTGATGTTAGAAACCGAATTATTTCATTTGATGTTTGCACAGACCTAGGTTTAAATCCCACCCACATCAAGTTACTGAGATTGGTAAGAAGAAGCAAAGATTACAAATGCCTCAAGATTATAAGATACTGCTAAGGAGAGAATAGATTTGTGGTACATGGGATAACAGAGCAACCAAAGTAACAAAATCAGGCTTCTCACCAGCTTCTTCCATGGCATTAAACATTTCAAAATGCCTCCTCCAAATCAGGCCTCTCTCTCTCTCACTTTGTCTCATCTACTTGAAAAAAAAAATACAGCTAGCCATGGCGGCTGTCATTGATTGAAAAGAATATCAAGACATTAATGATTTAATCTCATCCGTCCGATCTCTAGTTATACCGTTGGGGAGGGAATTTTCAATTTCAAAATTGTTTACATTTTTTTCTTTTGCAACTTACGCTCCGTTTGGTATCCGGAGAATTTTGCAAAAATTCGTAACCCAAAATTCTATTGTATTTGTCTTAATTTTTGGTATATGTTCATTACACTAAATTATAGTGGTCACCTACATAAATTTGATGAAATAGGGTGTAAATAAATGCAACTATTTTCATGACTACAAATATTTACAACCTATTTAATCAAATTTGTATGGAGACCGAATTTAGTGTAATGATTGCAGTTATCTACCACAATTAAAGCAAATGCAATAGTATTTGGGACTCCCAATTTTCACAAAAATTCCACAAATACCAAGCAGTCTTAGAAATTTTTACAATGAAAAACCCATTAACAAATTTCCTAAAATTAGCAAAACACGTGGCAAATAATCATTGGACAATTGACTAGCTGAAGTACTCAACAAAGCATGAACTCATTTATGGAATACATACATGTAAAAAGGCGCGTAAAAACCTGTAAAAAACGGTTGGATAACCGTCTGAAGGAGTCTTCCAAAACCAAAATACCAAACAACTAAGAAGTTAGTAGTCGAACCCAAAACTAAAATTCAAAACCCTAACCCTAGCCGTGTCTCAATCTCCATTTCCACTTCTACAAAGTTTAAAGCTCTCTCTTTCTCTCTCTATATATATACTTGCTAAAAACAGAGACTACACTCTGCAATGGCTGCAACAGAAGAAGAGATTCACCATCAAAACGATGAGATGAAGAAGAATAAGAAGAGAAAGAGAGAGAGAAAAAAGAAGGTTTCAACAACAGTTGTAGTCTCAGATACAACAGAGACAGAGGAGGGAGCTGCTGCTGCTGCTGCTGCTGTTAATAGATTTGAAGCAGAAGGAGAAGATCAGGGGATTAATGAAGAGGAAACAAACATAAATAATAATAATTCCATTAAATACTGCAATAGATGATGATAATGATGATGAGGAGAAGAAATCTCTCAAGAACCAAAAATTGCAGAGTGGATCATCAGGAATCATGACTGCCGAAGCTTTCTCTCTGTTGGGTATCTCCGAACCCACCATGAAAGCTATCAATGATTTGGGTTTTGAGTATATGACTCAGGTAATTAACCCTATATCTCTTTTTCTTTTTTAAAATTCTTTGATTAGAATTTTAGAGAAATAAAACCCTAATTTGGAAACTTTGTTTGATTAGCAGGTTCACACAAATGCCCTGATTTTTAATTTTGAAAAGAAACCCTAGTTTGGCTGCGTTAAAATGAGCTACCAAACAGATTTGTATTTTCACCATTAGCTCTATATTCAGTACTGAACTCTATGTTGATTGAGTGTTACAGCTTCAATTTTTGAATGGTTGACTACAGAACTTTGATTAGCAAATTTTCGGATTTCTGTTTTCTGGATTAATTCTATGTTTTTCGATATTAAGTTTGTGTCTATCAACTACAAATGGGTAGGGTTGGAAGCTTAATAATGATTAGCTATTCCAGTCTCTAGATAACAGAAAATTTGTTTTTCATATGAGATGAGTAGGTGAAGACTGCTTTCATTTTCCTATGGTGGATTGGTGGCCCTCTTGTACAATCTATCTTTATTATTTCAGAAGTTCATTTTCTCTTTAGGGACTGTTTTAGGGTAACTTATATACATGATGATATGTTTTTCATTTGCAAATGTAGATTCAAGCTAGAACTATTCCACCACTTTTGGAAGGGAAGGATGTTCTTGGAGCTGCAAGGACAGGTTCTGGGAAGACCCTAGCTTTCTTGGTCCCAGCCATTGAATTGTTATATCACTTGCAATTTCGTCCTCATAATGGAATGGGTGTTATTGTTATTTGTCCAACAAGAGAGCTTGCTATACAGGTGAGTTATCTTTTTCCGTTTCTGTTCTTGTATTTTCAATATGATCCATCCAACTATCCAAGTGAGACAGATTTTGGTGAGATAAATATTATTTATAATTCGACAGAACTGTTATGCAATGCACATAACATACCAAATATAATTCGTAAATAAACCTCTTTCTAAGCTTCTTTGACAAACCAAAACACAGAAATTACCGCCATTTATTTACCATTTTATATACATTATAAATATACCTGTTTCTCTTTTCCCATCAGCCTTAAGTAAGTGAACTTCTTTTCATGATTCTTGTTGGTATTATCAAGTTGTTGATCAGCAATCTCAGGTCATGAGTTGAGAAGCCAATGGAGCTTATTTATTAGTGATTGACAATAAATTAGACCAGCCCTGGAGAGTCTCCATAATAACCTCAGATATTCCTTGCCATATTTCACAAGAATATTATCTTTGATAAAAGAATTTTATTGCTTGCATATAGCTGAATTGCCGCTCATCTGTTTCGTGGTAAGGGCTGATGATGTTCTCCATGCTCTGCATTTCTGAAGATGGGCAATATAGGATTAAGATATATTCATAATTCCATACACCATTTTCTGTACACGATTTATAAATGGACTTGTACCCATATGGATGAGTTTGGGGACACATTTTTGTTAGGAGGCCAAAAATAAAAAAGAAAAAGTCGGACTTGGAGTCCTCCATGTGGGCCTGTAGTACCGTGTCGAAAATGGTGTATGTGAAAATGCTGTAGTTTCGCAACCCAACATATATAACATATGCATGTATGTATAGGAATCACTGAATCAGTATTTGAAAAACCTTAAAAACAGAGACTACTGTAAGACATCAACACATGACGTTAAAATCTGAGGTTATCTGATGTTGTCTGCGTACCTTATCCCACCAACACGACTGGTCTAGTGGTGACCTTATGGGTTTTCTTCAATGCTAAAACAATATGAAGAGTTTGGCTCATAATATCTATCTTGAAAAGTCATTAGTATGAATCGATTTGACATCTAAGTAAGTAGCAGTGAAGTAATCTCAGTTGCATTCTGCATGAAAAAGAGTCGAATTCCGTAGACTAATCCTTTATTGAAATGATTCAGACACATGCTGTGGCGAAGGACCTTCTTAAGTACCACACTCAAACTCTTGGGTTGGTTATTGGTGAGGCACGAACACAAAGAGGAGATGCTGCACTCCTTGTGAAAGGGGTAAACCTCTTAGTAGCTACCCCTGGTAGACTTCTTGACAATCTTAAAACACCAAGGGGTTTATTTATAGAAACTTGAAGGTAAGGAACGTTGATTAAATTTTTTCTATATTAGTTTGGAACTTCAATTTACTTACTGAGAACACTTCATGCATGGCCCAATTTGAGTTTTTGTTTGTGTGCCATTTCCTTTTTGTTCTAATTCTATCTTTTTAGTGCTATCTTCCATATGATTAGATAGAAAGTAAGATCAATTCCTTTTTGTTTTGATTTTACAAGTTAGTTTTCAAAACCCATATATTTTTCTCAGAATTCTCTTGGTGTGTAGTGCCTCATAATTGATGAAGCTGATCGAATACTGGAACGGAACTTCGAGGAGGAAATGAAGAAAATTATAAAGCTTCTACCGAAGGTACTAAATTTATTAGTATTTGTGATTTACTTGTACTAACCCAAGAAGGGCAACACTGATATGAGTATTCCTTGTCCTATTAACTTTCACCAATTTGGCTGAGCTGATTCAGTTTTTACAAATTTTTAGCAACGTCAAAGCAAAATACCATGACTCTTTCATAAGCAGCTAAAACATTTTAACTTTCAATGGGTTAGTTCCTATTTTAATTGCTACTTTATTTTCCCTAAAGCAGCAATGTACTTCCTCAACAATAAGGTGAGAAGTGATTACTTGTGCGGTAATTCGTGCAGGTGGAACTGGTGGTGAACAACTATTATCTGAACAGATCGGCAAAGGAAGCGTACAAGTCATATTTATTAGCATACAGTTCACATTCTTTGAAGTTCGTCTTCAATATTCACAATCTTGATCTCCAGGTACATTGCTTGGATCCACATATATATCGAATTTGATTTTTATTTTTATTACGCGTGGATTACACAGTGTTGTGGGGCCACATAGAAGATGATACAAAAGGCATTTATTTGGTTGCTATATGCCTATTGATTGGATCCACTTCACATCAATCAATTTGGTTACACAAGGACTACACATCAATCAATTTTTTTTCCTTTTTTCCCTTTTAATTCTTCACTGGGTAGATTATCTTCAAACAAAAATCTCATTGTTCCAAAACTTTTAACCTTATCTAAAATTGTTTGATCGAAACTGGAAAGTTTAACTAAAATGAACCATCCAGCCATTTATTTCTTTCCATGGGGTAGGTTAAAGTTGTTAGAAGAATGATGTGATTGTGAGGATGATATACATACATTACATGATGAGAGGAAATCATCTTCACATCTCTATGTGGACTCCTCACGCATGTGTAATCCATTTGTAAGAGCTTTTATATTATAAAGCATTCTTGTTCTTGCTTTATATTTCATTTATTGTTCTGGTTTATTTAGATCTAGCTTTATAATGAAGAACTTGCAATTGTGGATTTTCCTGGTGGACAGGGTGTTGCTGCTTCATTTGGCTTTTCTAATCCGCCAAGAATCAATATTAACATAGACAGCAGTGCAAAGAAGAGGCGTAGAGTAGTCGATGGAAGCCGGCGCAGCCTCCATGGGATCAATGGAATCCGGCGCAGCCGCCATGGGATCAATGAAAGCAACCCCTACGGGAAGAACCGTAGAAGAGTCTATAGACAACAATTTGTAAGGTATTAGCAGTCAGGATCATTCAACAAAACATTATGATGATGCAGGCCGGGTTAGGACTTAGGATCCTGAGACGCCAGGTTTTTTTTATCCTGCACCCAAACCACAAATTCATTAAACCACTCATTGTTCTGCAATTTTTTGGTTCAGTTTCACAAATTTTCAATTTATTTGTTCTTTTATTCTTTTGTTATTAAAAAAAAATTTTGTAGTTGATATTTGTAAAGATGAGATTTTTAAGCTGCTGGTTTAAGACATTTGATATGGCATGGAGTTATGCACAAGACCAAAACTACATAGCTATGGATTGATTATTGAATGACTGGGTACCCAAAATTCAATTCTCCAGCATTTTGAAATCTGAATCTCCTCCCAAATTCCACACCAGTGTGAAGCAAATTAAATTTTATAAAAATCATGGAATTTTCATCTCTACACAAGAAAACTTTGGGAACAAAACCTATTTGCAACTTGATGTAATCCCAGAGGTACTCGACTTTCCATCGCTTATCTTTGGCTAGTGGATGGGAGCAACTTGGTTCTCCATTTCTTTCTAGGGTTTTGCCCTGTTTGCGTCTCAGATATCTCTCTCTTTGTTGTATATTCTTGTAGAAGACGGAGGAGTTTGGAGGAAGCTCTGGCTTTTTACACCATTCTGACCATATTCAAGCGATGGCCTACTAAGCTCATCAATTACGGATTGCAACATTATTAGAAAATTGTTAATCTCCTCCCCCTCCCTCTCCCCTAGAACAACAATAGAATCGTTCACATTAAGGGTGACGCTCCACACTCCCAAATGCATTTTGGAACCAGAGTCATTTTTTTATTTGTCGCTTCTCCGATGCTCCCGTTTTCGTTTCCGCTCCCATCCACGCTCTGATCACTTAGGAATGAACAAAACCCCTGTTTAAGCTCAAACAGTCAAAGATTGGTAATGGGGGTTGATTGTTATTAACCGTTTGATAGTAGGATTTTGATCAATCACGCTAATAAGTGGTCAACAAACTCCCCAACTTAGGGTTGAGCATTGGTGACAATACCCTTTTAAGAACCCTTCTACCTTGGAAGAAAAAAAAAGCTTATTATCAGATTTGAGTCATCAGCTGAACTCTATAAATATTCAAAGAAGACGTACCCCACACATCACTATTCATTGCAGATTGAAGAAGAAGAATAATTGTTTAGTATAGTTTAAAAAATCAGTTAACAGAAAAAAAAAATTGTATAAAAATTTAGGCTTTTTATCTTATCTTTGCAGAGGTGNAAAAACCTGTACACTACTGCAATATCTATTATATACAGTATCAACAAAATGGTCATAAGAAACAGGAACGAATGCAACATGAGAGAGAGAGAGAGAGAGAGAGAGAGAGAGAGAGAGAAGAGAAGTTAAAAACTGTTGAACAACTCCAGGAATGTAAAAAAATTAGCCTAGATTTCCTCTGGAACATTTTGCCTTTTCATCTTCTTAGAAGACAAGCTTTTGTACAGGGAAGATCTTCTTCTCACAGAATGTTGCTTTCTTCCTTTAACAGAAATCGCTTGCTGGGTTCCTGATTTTGGAAGCTCTGATCCTTCTCCATCATATTCAACAGCATCATCAGATACACATTTTCTCTTCTTTGCACAGAAATCTGCAGGCAGAGTTCCACATTTTGTAAGAACATCTTCTGATTCTCCTCCATCATTTTCAACAACAGAAGCAACAGATAACATTTTTCTCTTCTTTGCACAGAAATCTGCCAGCTGAAAATCCTATATGATTTCATTGAAAACACCAGAAACAACATTTTTTGTTTTATAAAATCTTATAAATAGTTTTGGATGTGATACAAGATGTAGATAAGTTTATATTATAAATTAATTTTGGATCGCAAACCACACGGGCTCTAAATCTTTCTTTGAAACAGAAAGTGTGATAATGGGTGGTTCAGTATTATCATAACAAGATTGTTAACAACCTTGAACCATACTTCGGCATGTTTAGTTTCAACACCTTCACCTCTTCTGAAACCAAATGCAATCTTTGAATCAAAAGCAATGTTGAAACAATTTACGCCTAATACGAAAAGTAGATTATTTTCAAGTAAATTGAGATGTGAACTCTACACAAATTTATTGAAATAGATGAAGAAGCAAAACAATACTACAAACTAGGTTAGCTGATTCAAGAGAAAACTACTGCAAGTTCACAGCTATTTTATTAAAAACAAAAAAATTTGCAAGAAGAAGCACTGTGCATTCACAAGATGACTGAGAAATGAACAACATTGAGCATTTGAGCTGGGATAGAAAGCAGTTACCTAAAACCGAATAAAGATCCGTCTCCAAAAGTGATTTTGTAACTCTCCATTATTTATCCAATTTCACAGATAACAACTTATAGTAACAACATAAAATGGTTTTTCACTCTCACCCATCTTTCTTTCTTGTCGTCTCAAGATCCAATATAGAATCCATGTAAACTTGTTGAAGATCAGGAGCTTTCTCTACATATCTGAGCACATACCGCTTCAAAAACAACTTCTCAGGTAAGACTGCAACTGATAAAATATTACATTCCAACTTCAACCCCCTGGATTTTAATATCTTCAACACCTCATATCGAGGCTTCAACCTCTTCTCCAAGCTGTAAGTAAACAAATGCGGATTTGATGAAAAATCCTTAGGGTTGTAACCAATCTCGCCCACGAAGAAGTCCATGGCAGCTTTCACTTTCTGTTCCGAATACATCAACAAATTGGGAACCTTTCTGAATGCAGATACAATGTCTGATTCTGACCACCCGTAGCTCTTGTACATGTTGAATTTTACTTGGAGAGTAGCTTTGGTCATGGTGCTTAATGCATAAACGGCATAAATAAATGATCCAGAACCCCTCTTGAACCCAAATTTCTCAACCCGGGAAATATGATTTTTGACCCAGTCTGGTCTTTGAGTGAAGAACCTTGGCTGTTTGAACAGGAGAGTTGAAATTTGTTTATCAGGAATGCTACATTGGCGTAGAATCTCAACATTACAACCAATTGTCTTTCGAAAATTGAAAGAAAGGAACCAACTGGATTTCTTGAGAGCCTTAACTATGTTTTCATTGGAATCCGAAAGTGCTTGAAGAAACTTGACGTTGGGAATCAGATAATTGTCGATCCCGTAAGCGAGAATGTTGGGATTTTTTATAATGAGGTCTGCAAGATCAGAACCACAAAAACCTAGCTCTTGAAGAAGATTAAGTTTAGGTTTTAGGGTTTGATTTTTTAATGATAAGACTCTGGGTCGTATTGAAATGAGATTTTTGATGTGGGTATCAGAGAAACCATTCTGTTTCAGTAAATCTGGAACACGATTTATGTTTGAAGGAGGGACTGTAAAACGTAAGCGTTTGGAAACAGAAATAGCTTCATCTTCCGTGAACCCAAATGAGTTAATGAGGAGATCTACTATGATGGAGTTGTGGGGAGGTTGATATTGGGTCACAGTGGTCGAAAATGGACCTAGGGTTTGGAAGCAAATCAAGTTTCTGAAACTATTCCTCTGATGAAGAAATATGTTTTTATAGAGAGAGTGCATCTCTCTCTGTATGAATGTAAAAACCCTAATAAGAACGAAATAAAACAATTAACAGAATAAACTTTAGAGGAAATTTGGACCTGAAGATGGGTGACAAATCCTTACCTCCTCATTTTTGCTTCTAATACTATCAGCTTAGCTTTGAGTCTCGATTGAAATTAGGGGTGAAAAGCCCGACCAACCCGTGACCAACCCGACATTGGGTTGGGTTTGGTCATGATTTGTTGGTCATGGGTTCAATCACGGTCAGAGATTCTAAAAACCCGAAAATTTTCGGTCGGGTTTGGTCAAAGGGCTTGGTCAGCCCAACCCAACCCGAGCCCGACCCCTTCTATATATATAAGAAATTTTTTTTACTTTATATATGTTATATTTATACCTTATTAGATTTTATTAGGTGATTCTTTAGGCAACAAATTAGGAATACTTTGTCATTCAAATCTGTAAATTACAAGTTACCTTTTATTTTTCAATCCACTTTGGTAATCTTTCCCACTTTCTAAATTACTTGTTAATCTTCTAGTTTATAAATTTATTTCTTCACAAAGTAAATTAAAACCACAGCCACAATCGAAACATTGTCGCAGCACCATCGCTAATCCACCATTATTGACTGCATAGGAGCTACACTTTTAATGTTTTAATAGATTTCTTCTTTTGATTTAATAATGATGTCATGAAACATTTATTCATTGTGTTTTAGTCACTTTAGAAGAACTCAGTGTTGCATGTTGATTTGATGCAGCTTGAATTTAGAGTAAGTAATTATTATGAAATTGAATCATTACTTTAATCCTTTCTCTTAAACATGTTTATGCATAATGTGACTCTTATATGATCCTTATTTGATTTTTTCAGAGGTTGTGGAATGTGGAAGAACTGATATATGGAAGCTCAAGGCGTGGAGACTTTTAATTTTTGAAATTAAATAAATTGACTGTTTTTTTATTTGATGATTTAGTTTGAATAATTTACGAATTTGAGTAGTATGGCTAATTCAATTAGTAGTCCAGACTTCATTGCCCTTAATTAATTGTGTTGAATATTTTTATTTTCCCATGATGATCTAGTACATTAATTTTTGGAAGTTAATTGAATTGAAGAATTGTGTCTTGGCATTCTTGGTTATTTTCCACTTATTAAGTGGTTTTTTATTTTAGCCTTTGTTGTGTCATACATTTAAATGTAACAAAGAAATTCAACCCGAAATAGCCCGAAGTAACCCGATCAACCCGATTTAGCCCGCTTGGGTTGGGTTGGGTTGAGAAATTCTTCGCCCGAAGTTGGGTTGGGTTGGGTTGGGTTGAGGTTTCTGAACCTTGGGTTGGGCTTGGTCAGCACATCAACCCAACCCAACCCGACCGACTTTCACCCCTAATTGAAATATAAAAGCAAAAAAGGGTTTTTCGCTAGTTTGAGATGCCCAAGGAACCAAGAGTGGGGGGCATAATAGGATTTTTATGTTTAAAAAGGCTCCCCCTTTTTAAAAAATAAAATTGATTCGAAGTCAATTAATTTTTAGTGGAGTTAGAAATTTCAGAATGAGCTAATTTTTTGTTAGGATGATTTACATGGTGAGGAGAACATACTCACCGAAAATTAGTATTTGTATCAAATCCAAGTGAATCTTACAATGTTTATAGCTCACAAAAAATGTTTGATGTCTCAGTAACATTTTTTTAGAATTAATTTGTTGCACCCATCATTGTAATTTAACAAAAACTTATGAAGTTGCTTTCACTTATATAATTCAAAAAACAAAAGAGTACGAATGGATAGACAATTGACAACGATTTTTACAAGTTAAAAAGCTATTTTATTTGAAGCAAACAAAATTTGATTTCGACCTCTTGAAGTAACTAAGGTGGCGTTTTTTTTTTTTTTTTTTTTTTTTTTTCTGAAATCTAAATCTGAAATCAGAATCTAAGACTACCTGAGTCATCTGGATCTGAGATCATCTAGATCTGACTTGTTTGAATTTAAGTATGTTTATTTTTTCATCTGAATTCTTTTAATAAATTATGTCTGACTGATTTTTTGACACTTTTATCCTTATTTAATTAAAATATGTCCCTATTAGTTTCAAGTAAGTGATATTAACAAGTGCTAATCCATTCTAAGTTCTATACAAGTTTTAGAGGACCATACAAGTTATACATGTACGGCTAGGGTAGGGTTATGAGTTTCTAACATTGGGTCTTCATTAGAAAAAAAAAAAAGTTGAAATGGAAGCTTTATTAAAAAAAAAACATTGAAATGGAAGAATTAGATCTTTTTGATACTTGATGGCAATTATGTCATTTAAATGATAATTAGAGGACAAAATTGTAAAAATATCGATTCAGCATATTTTAGATCTTTTCAGTACAAACTTTTGACTGAAAAAAATTACCCATTTTTCAGATATTTTGCTTACTCAAAATTTGAATCAGACACTTAAAAAATAAAAAACAAACAATCTGAAATCTGACTCGGCCTAATTCAGACCCCGAATCAGATTCAGACATACTTTTCAGAAAAAAACAAACAAACAGGCTCTAACTTTTTTTTTTTGGGGACAAGCAAGAGGGTTTAGGATTCCACCAAACAAAGAAAACCAAACAAAGAAAGAAACAATCTGAAATCTGACTCGGCCTAATTCAAACCCCGAATCAGATTCAGACATACTTTTCAGAAAAAAAACAAACAGGCTCTAACTTTTTTTTTTTTTTGGGGACAAGCAAGAGGGTTTAGGATTCCACCAAACAAAGAAAACCAAACAAAGAAAGAAACAACAGAAATAAAAAAAAACTGATCTACTTTACATTTTGCCGAAAAGTAACTAACTTTTCCTCAACTAGCGTATTAGATTTTTTTTTTTTTTTTCTGAATCTTGTATTTCCTCTTCGAGATTGGGCCACCGCAAATCAATTTATTAAATTTGGCTGTGAATATTCGGAACCAATAATGATTTTTTGACCGACCATTTTACAAAACATATGCCAAATGGTTATGTGGCAAGATGAGACCCACCACCTTTCTTAATCCAAAAGTATTATGAAGGGGTTTCCAACTAATACGACAGTGGGATCGACCATGCCACCTATGCTTCTGGCATTTGATCAGTCTAAACAGTAGTACTCTATTCGCAACACGGCATACCAAGCACAGCCTAAGCACTCGTATAGTACTTGGGTGGAGATGGGTTTTTATTTTACCACCCAATCTCAAACAATGTAGGTATGATTACTCAACTCGAAATCGAAATCAATGGTGGTTATATCAATACCGTTCAAGGTTTTTTTTTAAAAAAATTAAACATACAACCCTTTTTTGTGATTTTATTGCCGATTCTACAGACAACCCATATTGTACATAGATTGGCACTACGGAATAAAAAGTAAAAGGGGTTTTGTAAAAAAAGTCCCTGAAAAAAAAATCATTGTAATTTTAATCCTTATTTTATAAATTTAGTCCTATGACTTTTATGTCCAAAGCTAAGGACTAAATTTATAAAAAGGATTAAAATCACAATAATTTTTTTTTCAGGGACTTTTTTTACATTTTTCAAAAGTTTTTTTTTATAAATAAAAAGTTGTTAGGCGGGATTAGTAAGAAGTTGGGTTGAAATATCAGTTCCCTTTGGCAAATTCTGAAGTCTAGTCAATAACATTTCTTTCTTAATCTATTATTAGTAAAAATGCATAATTACCTCTCTCTCTCTCTCTCTCTCTCTCTCTCTCTCTCTCTCTAAATCCAGAGTATCCTACTACTTTTACTCCTGGACTTGCTCAGATACCCCCATCATCTCTCATAAGAACTAACCTAGAGAAGCCTTCATGTCACCTCATCTGGTTTCTTTTTATTCAATAACGACCTTCAGAGCTTCAACACTTCTTAGGCTCTCTTCTCCAATATCTTCAAATACACCTCTTCATCATAAATTTCTTCCATTTTGAGTATTCTCTTTTCCTCCATATATAGGTGCAGGAAAAAAAAACCCTAACTTTCCTGTGCAGACTCTCAATCGACGTTACATATGTGAAAATAGTTGAAGAGGAGGACACGAGCATGAGGACGCGAAAATGGAGAAGGTTCTCAGGCGTGACAATCCAGAACTCTTCGATGTAATCATGTCTACTCATAAAGAGCTGATAGAGACATATATATTGACCATACCATCTCATAGAGAGCTGATAGAAGACCCATCCATGCCCACAACTTGTTTTTGGCAATTCTAAAATCCAGTTAATTACAATTTCTTTGTTACTCTTTTTAATAGTAAGAATGCATCAGAACCAAACTATACCTAGTTTACTCCCGAATTATCCCAGTACCAAGTTGCGTTGTCAGTCACAGTCACAGACCCAATTCAACTTGAGCAGAACTCATTCAAGTCGAACAAAAATTTGACTGATATCTCCCGTCTTAACATATATATATATGGACCCTTCTTGTACCTGTCTTTCACTAATCTTCAAATTAAGCCCAACTCAAAACAACTCGTCAGCTAACTTTGAGATTCTTGTCTGTAAGGTGGTGTTTTGGCACTAAATTTTCAAATCCGGCCGAGTGAACATGATATCGTACTTAAACAAACAACTTGAACCACATTTCGGCACGTTTAGTTTCAACACCTTCACCTCTTCTCAAACCAAATGCAATCTTCGAATCAAAACCAATGTCGAAACAATTTACGCCTAATATTGAAACCAGATTATCTTCAAGTAAATTGAGATGGCAATGAACTCTACAGAAACTTAGTGAAATGGATGAAGAAGAAAAACATTACTACTAAAACTAGGTTAACTGATTCAGATGACAGCTACAGTGAGTTCAACCACATTTAATAAACAAAATTGCAAGAAGAAGCACTGTGCCTTAAAAGATGATTGAGAAATGAACAATATTGAGCTGGGATACAGAGCATTTACCTAAACTCGAATAAAGATCCGCCTCGGAATTGAAGTGATTTTGAAACTTTCAATTCCTGATCCAATTTCACAGATAACTAATGTTGTTGAAGACTTGCAGTAACAACCATGAATGTTGTTTCTTTCACCCATCCTTCTTTCTTATCGTCTCAAGATCGAAAACAAAAACCCATGTAAGCTTCTTGAAGATCAGGGGATTTCTCTACATATCTCAGCACACACCGCTTCAAAAAATCCTTCTCAGACAAGTTTGCAACTGATAAAAAATCACATTTCAACTCCAATCCCCTGGATTTTAATATCTTCAACACCTCATACCGTGGCTTCAACCTCTTCTCCAAGCTGTAAGTAAACAAACCAGGCTTCGATGCAAAATCCTTAGGGTCATAACCAAGCTCACCCACGAAGAATTCCATGATAGCTTTCACTTTCTGCATCGATATATTCAAGAAACTGGGACATTTTCTGAATGCAGATGCAATATCTGATTCCGACCACCCGTAGCTCTTGTACATGTCGAATTTTGCTTCGAGAGTATCTTTGGTCATTGCGTTTAAAGTATAAACAGCGTGAATAAATGAGGCAGAACCCTTCTTGAACCCAAATTTCTCAGCCCGGGAAACATGATCTTTGAGCCGGTCTTGGTTTTGTGTAAAGAACCTTGGACTTTTTAACAGGAATTGTGAGATCTGTTTATCAAGAACGCCGCATTCGTGTAGAATCTCAATATTATAATCAACTGTCTTTGAAAAATTATAAACGATCCAATTGGATCTCTTTAGAGCCTTAACTATGTTTTCATTGGAATGCAAAAATGAACGAAGAAAATTGACTTTGGGCACGAGACAACTGTTGATACCACGTTCGACAATCTTGGGGTTTTTGATGATGAAGTCTACAAGAGCAGAACCAGAAAAACCTAGCTCTTGAAGAAAATCAAGTTTAGGTTTTAGGGTTTCATTTTTTGATGATAGGAATTTGGGTAGCTTCCAAATGAGATTTTTGATGTGGGTATCAGAGAAACCATTCTGTTTCAGTAAATCTGGAACACGATTTATGTTTTTTGGGGGGACTGTGAAACGTAAACGTTTGGAAACAGAAATAGCTTCATCTTTCGTGAACCCAAATGAGTTAATGAAGAGATCTACTATGATCGAATTGTGGGGAGGTTGATCTTGGGTCACAGTGGTCGAAAATGGAACTAGGGTTTGGAAGCAAATCAAGTTTCTGAAACTATTCCTCTGATGAAAAAATATGTTTTTAGAGAGAGAGTGCAGCATCTCTCTATGAATGTAAAAACCCTAAGAACCGAATGAAACAATTAACAGAATAATAAATCTTTTAAGGAGGGAATTTGGACCTGAAATGGTTGAATCCTTACCTCATCATTTCTGCTTCTAAGTTCTATTAGCTTTTACTAGGTTTGATCATAACCAGGGGCGGGGCCAGAAAATTTTGCAAGCAGGGCCAATTTTTAACAGAAAATTTTATTTTCACTGCATTTTATTCTAATTGATACCCAGCTTATTCTTATACCTCATTTACACTGACTTATAGGAGAAATGACTCAAAAGGCTATTTTTGGGAGGATATCTCATCAACATGTAGATCTACTCAAAATTTTGAAGATAAAAAATTGATTCGAATTTTAAGGGCCAGTTTGGTTCGCGATCCAAAAACTTATTTTTAAAAACTAATTTACACCTAAACTAAACTATATCTTGTATCACATCTGAAATTGCATTTTGAATTTACTATAAAATCTTATATGATTTCATTGAAAACACATAAAACAACTTTTTTTTGTTTTACAAAATCCTACATGATTTTATTGTGAATCATAAAACAGTTTTGAATGTAGTACAAGATGTATACTATTATAGGTGTAAATTAGTTTTTGAAAATAAGTTTTTGGATCACGAACCAAACAGGCCCTAAGTTTTCTGACCTTTTTCATTTTATCGTTAAATTTCAATCAATTTTTGAAGAGATTGACGTTTTATAAAGACTTGATCTTTTGTGTGGACGATTTACACTGTGAATTGATCAGTCTTACCAAAAAATTGTCCCTTAGATCATCTCTTTGTAGGACCATGTGTATATAGAATGTAAAAATAAGTGGGGTTATGTAGTAACAAGAAAAGTGGAGTGGAAATAAAGTTTTTCATTCAAAACTATATTATTTTAGAGACCACGATAGAAAGATCTACATTTTTGAAGAGGCCATTTCAATAAAAGACTTAATTTGTGCTTTGCTCATACAAAGTGGTAACATGTAAAAGGGAGAAATCCAAAAGGTTTAGGGGCGCCATGGCCCCCCTATGCCTGTATATAGCTCCGCCCCTGATCATAACAAACAATATCAACCAAATCCATCCTTGAGACCTGAAAATTTTCAAAAGCAAAAAATGGTTAGTTTGAGATGCCCGGGAATCAATTTATTACACCCATCATTCCAATTTGGACGCCCACATGTTCTAAAGCTAATAAGAGGGTGTTTGGCAACACGTTATTAAGTTGCTTTTGGGTTTATATAATTCAAAAAGCAAAAGAGCATAAATGGATGCACACTCACAAATTAGAAGTCAAAAAACTACTCTTTTATTATGATTTCTACACACAAGGTATAAATACAAGAGAATGTACGAGAGAAGTGGAGATCTCTTATTCATTGTTATATATTCAACGTACAACTTCTGTTCTTTATATCTCATAAGATACAATGGAGGGAGGTATATATAGAAGGTTAAAAAGAGATAAGTATAGCAGAGATATTGACATCTATCAAAGGATGCGTCACAAAGGTAAAGAGTGAGGTGAATCAAAGCCAACATATATTACTAGCCGACGCTGAGGACCAAACTTTGTGCGTCGCGTAGGGGCAATAGAAACTTTCACAGCACAACCAAATATACTTAAGTGTGAAATATTTGGTTGGTGGCCCATAACAAACTGCATAGGAGAGTATAAATGATATGCAGTCGGACGAATCCGAACTAATGCATCTGCATGTAAAATAGCATGTCCCGAGGCTACAACTGGTAGCTTAGCTTTCATAAGCATAGGCCGAGCAATGAGCTGAAGACGCTTCACAAATGATTCTGCTAGACCATTTTGTGTAGGAACATGAGCAACAGGATGCTATACGTCAATGCCAACTGCTTGGCAATAAGCGTCAAAAGCTCGAGATGTAAACTCAGCAGCTCCATTAAGATGGATAGACTTGATAGAGAATTCAGGGAAATATAGACGTAATCATATAATCTGAGCGAGTAAACATGCAAAGGCAACATTGCGAGTGGATAATAGGCAAACAAGTGATCACCTCGCAGAAGCATCCACCAAGACCATAAAATATCAGAATAGTCCATATTGGGGATGAATAGGCCCACAAATATCTCCCTGAATTCATTGCAGAAAAGCTAGGGATTCAACCACGACCTTGGTTAAAGATGGTTTAAGCACCAATTTATCCAGGGAACACGCTGCACAAATATAATCTTTGGACATAAGAATCTTCCTGTTCTATAATGAATGTCCCTGTGTGTTTTGGATTATTCTACTCATTATGGTAGAACCTGGGTGACCAAGTCGGTCACGCCAATACATAAACGTTTTCGGGTCATTGAACTTCTAGTTCAAGATGGCATAAGATTAAACCCTTTTTATTATCGTATGATACAAACTAGAGGAGAGAGCCGAAGGCTTCCCTAATATATGCTTCTAGTGTGAGACTGTCACGCCCCGCTCACACGTGTACCAATATTGTCCCTGCTTTATCCACCCCCCGGGGTACAGGGTTTTGTTCTTAGGTGAGCCCAGAGAGCTCACCTAAAAGGCCTCGGTACAATGTAAGACAGTTCGTAACCTCATAGCACAGTCTCTGGACACTCACCTAGGCGATGTGGGACTAACCTCCCACCACCCCATAGGATGAGCCGTCCTCGGCTCTGATACCATAATTGTCACGCCCCGCTCACACGTGTACCAATATTGTCCCTGCTTTATCCACCCCCCCAGGGTACAGGG
>MVGT01002770.1:238090-255126 GCA_002174775.1 Macleaya cordata
ATGATGCAGCTTATTTTCCTTGCTTTGTATATATATTCTTTTGAACTATATAATGTAAAACAAGCACACTTATGTATATTTAGTATCACATAACAAATTTTATATATGTATTATTTTATCAAGCGAGAGATCGTTTTAGAATTATAGTTTAGATCCAGCCTAGTGGTTAACTAGGTATTCTATATTGAAGAATATGGATGATTGGATATGATGAGATGATATGGATGAATGAAATTGATATAGAAATACTATTTATGGATAAATCATCTCTTCTACAGGTTTATGACAGGTTTCAGACCCTGAAAATACAGGGAAAACTCTGGCGAAAATTTCGTTGGGCCCAGCCATATTTAGATGTGATTAAAGTTCTGACGAACTAGATTAGCTTAACTCTGATGTAGGTTCATAAAACCTTGTTTAGGTTTATTTAGTACTCATTAGTCACCTCGTGTAGTATGCTTAACGCCTCGAGATGCGACTCAATTTCTTAGAGATTTTGAGTTTTCGAGATTGGGGCGTTACAGAGACAGAGGAGGTAATACACAAGTATTCCATATCATGCTCATTCACTATCTTAAGGTGGTACCCATTACGACATATGTCTTTAAAGCTCAACAAATCTCTCATGGATCTGGAGGAATACAAAGTGTCGTTAATATCAAGTATTGTATCACCCGGTAGCATAATGCTAGCTCTGCCAGAGCCCTCAATCAAACTGGTCGTGCCAGTGATAGCAGTCACGCAAGCTTTGAACATACTCAAGCTCGTGAAAAATTTACTATTTCAGAGGATTGTATGCATCGTTGCACTATCTGCAAGACAAACATCCTCGTCATATTAGCTTTGTTTGGATATGTCTTTACTTGGACCAAAATCTCGGGATATGCCTCTACTTGGGTCCATATCTTTTTTTATTTTGTGAGATGCACAAAAACTTCGAGTTGATCACAAAATATCGAGGTCTCGATCTTGTTGTATGAGAAGTGGTAGAGACTCGTGCTGATAATATATTATGATTTCTATACACAAAGTATATATACAAGAAAATATATGAGAGAAGTGGATACCTCTTATTCATTGTTATATATTCAACGTACAAATTCTATTATCTATATCTCATAAGATACAATGGAGGGAGATATATATAGAAGGTTAAAAAGAGATAAGTATAGCAGAGATATTGACACCTATCAAAGGATGTGTCATAAAGGTAAAGAGTGCGGTTTTGTATACGGCCACCACATAACACCTATCATGGTTGAACAGCCACATATACCCATGTGTTATAACATTTTTTTTTTTTTCGCTTTCTCTTCTTCTCTAGCGCCACCACCACACTTACTTTACCACCACCACCTAAGGGAGGACCCTAAAATTTATATTGGGTGGGACTAATTTGAAGTCAAATTTTGGTATTGAATAATCTACTTAAATTTTTTTAATAATACCTTTTGGACCGACATTTTACAAAAGTGGTGCCCGATGCTTATGTGGCAGGATAAGACCCACTACTTTTTCCTCTCAAAAGTGTTTTAAAGGAGTTTTCAACTTATATGGCAGTGAGACTGACCATGCCACATAAGCATTGAGCACCACTTTTGTAAAATGGATGCTCCAAACAACATTACTGGAAAAATTTACGCAACCAGAATAATTATATGTCGGTTTCGTGTAACCGATAGTACAAATTTTATAAAATATTATGTTGGATATATAAACCCGAAAAACTACTTTGTAATTATGTTGTTGGCTTTACATATTCGACAAACTAATTTTATATTGTCGACTTTGTGCAACTGAAAATTGTTAAGCTGATCGAGTAAGAAGTACTAAATATCAAGCCCTAATAATTTAAGAAGGGATTTGGCCAAGAAGAATTTATATAAAATTTTATTTTTAGAGAAATTTACCAACTTCCGAAGAGCAATTGGCACGGGCCATTTGATTGGGTTGGACTAATAAAGGCCCACAATGCTACTTTGACAAAGAGACTAACAAGACCGATTTTCAAACCTTGTGAGGTCGACATATGATATGATCCAAGGGGTGATTTTTAGTGAATATGTTTTTCTCGGCATTTAGCTCATCCTTGCAAAAAAAAAAACAACTCATTCTAAAAATTCTAGTTCCATCAAAAATCGATTAGAAATCAACGGTGAAGAAATAAATAACCGTTGATTTTCAATCACCTTTTGATAGGGTTAGAGATTTTTAGAATTGGCTGATTTAGGAGGATTCTCTACATTAGGTGGATAACAAAAAAAAAAAATTATTCAGTACTTAAATCTTATATAATATATATATATAAAGTTTTTTCCCAAATCTACCATCCCATGCTAGCCCTCTCATAGGTCCACCCTTGCCACCACCACCACCACCACTTCACAATTGCCACCTCACTATCACCGGTGCTACATCACCAGCACCACCACACAACACCAACTCACTACCACTGCCACGTCACCTCCACCTCACTATTGCCATATCACTATCATATGTAGAAGTGCTTATTATATAAGTTAGCTCCCTCTGTTAAATGAGTTAGCTCGGTGTTTGACTGAGTTGATACTTTCATCAACTGGAAACCACCTCCCTCAAACCCTAATCCCTATCAAACGAGTTAACGTATTGTCATGCAGGTAATATATCACAGACCCAATTAAACTAGAGCAGAACTCATTCAAGTCGAGCAGAAATTTGACTGATATATCTCGCCTTTAACATATCGAACCCTTCCTGTATCCATCTTTCACTAATCATCAAATTAAGCCAAACTCAGACCAACTCATGTTTTAATTAACTTTGAGATTCTGTTTGTAAGTAGGGATGGCAATATTCCCCACGGAGGCGGATCCCCGCCCCTAATGGGGCAGGGATGGGGAATACTATTCGGAGACCGGGACGGATTCGGGGGATTCAAGTCAAAACCCGACCGGGGACGGGGATCATAATCCCCGAACCTGCCCGATAATTATTAGTCCAAGCATGGCCCAACACAAGTACCACCCATAGCAAGGCCCATCACAAGCCCCACTCATTGCACGACCCAACACTAACATGGCCCATAGCACGGCCCAGCACTAGCATAGCCCATAACACAAGGTTTTTAGAATTTTTTAACAAAATGTCATTACAAAGTTTTGAACCTTGGTCACAAAGGATGACTAAAGGCTCTTTAACCACTTATCTTGCAAGCTTTTTCTGACATTAAACTGAAGTTTTTAAATTTTATCAGTACATTATAGTAATTTTTAGTCCCACAACATAATGAAACTCTTACACAAAGGACTTCTATAAAATGGTTGTGGGGATGGGGAAAATCCGTGGGGAATCCGCCTCCTATAGGGGATTCCCCATCCCCGCCCCGCCTTCTCTACAACGAAGAATGGGGCGGGGATGGGGAATGAAAATGGTGGCGGGGATGGGGACAGGGGAGGCATATCCGACCCCGCCCCACCCCGTTGCCATCCCTATTTGTAAGAAGACTAGGTATATCGTCGTGCCTCCGGCACGGCTCAAAACCTTTGCGGAGGGGAATGAAAATGGTGGCGGTGGAGAAGAGGAGCCGACACAGATGGAAGAAAAAAAAACAGTAAAGGGAGAGGGGAGGTAGAGAGAAATCGAGAGAGAGAGAGGGCAGGGAGAGAGAGGGGGAGGCAGCTTATGAAGCAGGACACAATTTATAAACAGGATAAATCTGCCCCCGTCCTGAATTGTATGAGAGATGTTTTGGCACTAAATTGTCCACTCCTCCAGCCTGAGTCACCATGATATCGTTCTCGAACAAACAACTTGAATCACTTTTCTGCATGTTTAGTTTCAACACACCTTCACCTCTTCTGAAACCAAATAAATGCAATCTTTGAATCAAAACCAATGTCGAAACAATTTAAGCCGATCAAGTAAATTTAGATGTTAATTAGCAAAACAATACTACTAAAACTAGGTTAACTAATTCAAACTAAAGCTACAGTGAGTTCTAAGCAATTTTATGAACAAATTGCAATAACCAGAACTGTGCCTTCAAACGATGATTGAGAAATGAGCAACATTGAGCTGGGATACAGAGCATTTACCTAAAACCGAATAAAGATCCGCCTCATAACTAAACTGATTTTTAAACTTTCAATTCCTGATCCAATTTCGCAGATAACTAATGTTGTAGAAGACTTGCAGTAACAAGTAACAACCATGAATGTTGTTTCTTTCACCCATCCTTCTTTCTTCTCGTCCCAAGATCGAATACTAGAACCCATGTAAGCTTCTTGAAAATCAGGAGCTTTCTCTACATATCTCAGCACACACAGCTTCAAAAAATCCTTCTCAGACAAAATTGCAACTGATAAAAAATCACATTTCAGATTCCAATCCCCTGGATTTTAATATCTTCAACACCTCATGTCGTGGCTTCAACTTCTTGTCTAAGCTGAATATAAACAAATTCCACTTCAATGCAATATCCTTAGGGTCGTAACCTAGCTCGACTACAAAGAAATCCATGGTACCTTTCACTTTCAGCTCCGATAACTCCAAGAGATGGGGAACTTTTCTGAATGCAGATAAAATATCTGATTCCGACCACCTGTAGCTCTTGTACATTTCGAATTTCGCTTCAAGAGTATCTTTGGTCATATGGTTTAAAGTATAAACAGCGTGAATAAATGACGCAGAACCTTAGTAACCAGAGCGCGGAGCGGGGGCGGGAGCGGGAGCGGGAGCGTCGGAGCGCCAAATTTAAAAATGCTTAAGGCTCAGAGCGCCTTCGAAGCGCCAAACTTACTCACACGTAGTTGGAGTTTTAATTGACTACCATTGATTAGATTATGATTAACTAGATTATTAAATAAATTTTTATTAACAAAATCATTGAATAGTTAGTAAAATAATTTTTAAATTTTATTAAGTATTTTTTGTAATAATATTCTATTTTTAAAAAAATATTATTTTTTCGTATTTGTTAATTATAAAGTATACTATATATATAATAACTAAAATTTATTGTTTCTCATATTAATTATATTTTATTATGGAAAAAATGAATTTTTACTGTCCAAAAAAGTAAGTGAGAAACACAACCATATAACGTGTGCTTTAAGGGCACTTAATAAGGTTATTTTTGAACAAATTTTTTTTACAAGTTAGACGTCTTCAAATCATCTAATTTTTTTTATATAATATTATCATTATTTATAAGATGTCCACCAAAAATCAGCTCAATCAGAGATATCTAACCCTCCAAACAAATCACTTTAAATGCCAGCCATTCATTCACACTATAAAGTCTAAATTACGTGTTTGTAGTGATATAAGTCTCCGATTGAGCTAATTTTTTTAAAATATGATCCAAATAGTATAAATAACATACATGCAAAAAAATTAGTCCATTTGGACAAACTTAACCAAAAAAAAATAGACATTTTGTTGATTAGGCGCTCCCAAAACTGGAACCGCGCTCCGCAACTTCTCAAACCGCGGATCGAAAATTCTCGAACCGCGGATCGAAGACGCTCCCGCTCCCAAACCGCGAAAACGCGGTTTGGGAGCGGGAGCGCCAGCATACTGTTTGTTTTTGTCTGAAAAATATGTCTGAATCTGACTCGGGGTCTGAATTGGGCCGAGTCAGCTTTCAGATTGTTTGTTTTTTATTTTTTAAGTGTCTGACTCAAATTTTGAGTCAGCAAAATGTCTGAAAAATGGGTAATTTTTTTCAGCCAAAAGTTTGTACTGAAAAGATCTGAAATGTGCTGAATCGTTCTTTTTACAATTTTGTCCTCTAATTATCTTTTAAATGACATAATTGCCCTCAAGTATTAAAAAGATCTAATTCTTCCATTTCAATGTTTTTTTTTTATAAAGCTTCCATTTCAATGCTTTTTTTTTTTATAAAGCTTCCATTTTAACTTTTTTTTTTTTTTCTAATGAAGACCCAATGTAAGAAACTCATAGCCCTACCCTAGCCGTACATGTGTAACTTGTATGGTCCTCTAAAAAAATAAGTTTTTTTTATTTACCGGTTAACATTACATGATGAATGATGATGGAACTTATGACGGATTGGCACTTGTTAATATCACTTACTTGAAAACTAATAGGGACATATTTTAATTAAACAAGGGTAAAAGTGTCAAAAACTTAGTCAGACATAATTTATTAAAAGAATTCAGATGAAAAAACAAACACACTTAAATTCAAACAAGTCAGATCTAGATGATCTCAGATCCAGATGACTCAGGTAGTCTCAGGTTCAGATTTCAGATTCAGATTTCAGAAAAAAAAACAAACGCCACCTTAGGCCTTTTTGGTTACTATGCGCAGAACCCTTCTTGAACCCAAATTTCTCAGCCCGGGAAACATGATCTTTGAGTCGGTCTGGGTCTTGTGTAAAGAACCTTGGACTTTTTAATAGGAATTGTGAGATTTGTTTATCAAGAACACCGCATTCGCGTAGAATCTCAACATTATAACCAATTGTCTTTGAAAAACTAACAGAAAGGAGCCAACTTGATTTCTTGATAACCTTAACTATATTTTCATTATCCAAACCATCCATCTCATACAAGACCCATGCGTTTTGGCAAATCAAAATCCAGTTTTAATAACATTTCTTTCTTACTCCTTTAATAGTAACAATGCTTAAGAACCAGACTATTTTGCCTCTCTCCCTTTCACAGTATCATAGTTCTAAAAATCGGTTTCACCCTCCCGAATTATCCCAGTACCTAGTTGCGTTGTCAGTGAAATGGACCATGACTCATTCAAGTACAGCACAAATCGACTGATATTGCTCGCTAGACTTAACTTATCGGCCCTTGAAGTATCAGACGTCCAAGACTTTCCATCCCCACATCTTCTTCATCTCATAAATGAAAAAAAACCCATCCTCCATTTTTCTGTTACAACCACAAAAACAAACAAAAGAAAGAAAGGTAATCAGATGGCTAGTACATGGTCCTGCAAAAAGAGTCCATAAAGATGATTATGAGTATCCTACTATCCTCAGGGGGAAGGGGTGAAAAAATGAACAATTATAGGAGAAACTCGAAGACCCACAAAACAAAGATTATTAGGCAACATTAACATCCAGAGTGAAGCTCAACAAGGACATTCTCGCCCTCAAATTGGAGGGAGAAATATAACCTGCATTTACTGTCATTGGTGAAAACAAAAACAAAAAAAACAGTAGAAGAAAACGTCATCATGCTCTATCTCTTGACATGGAAGGAATCCTACTTCTTCTATTGTTCTGATTCAGTGACTAACAACATGAATGTTCTACCATGTATTGACGTATTGTCAACATCTTAAACAGGTCATGTCTATGAACAAGCAAAGCTTTACTCAATTAAAAAAAATGGATATACGGAAGAAGGTTTTGGGGGTTGGAGAAGAAGGAACTGTTTCTTGAAGATAGGAACTTATCCTGAAATAAAAGAGTAATATTAGAGATTTTGGAAGAAGAGAAGAAGAATTTTATCAGGTAAGAGGGCAATGGTACCAGATTTAATTGAGATACGGAAAACTTACGAAAAGAAAATGAGATAGAGAATTAGGGTTGGGACATTTAGGTTGGCCAAAGCCTAGTTTTGATCCCAAGTTCCCAACACAAACTTAACAAAAGAAAATGAGATAGAGAAACAGAATTATAATCGCAGCATTCAAACTGTGTAATGATGAATAATACACGATTCTAAAAGCCCAACCTTGGAACAAGCAAAAAAATTTTGTTTACCAAAAAAAAAAAACAAAGTTTGTTTTTGACCCAATAGAAGTTGATGAACAAGAAAGGAATAGAATGGTGAAATTCATTAAAAGCTTCTAATGAATCCATGAAAGGGGGAAAGAGTCCATGCTTTATCCAATTAGAAAAATACTTTTCAAATAAAATAGGTTTATTTCAGTTCAAATATGTTGAAATGGATGATAAAGAATTAAAAAAAATTGATTCAAGCAAGCCAAGAGTGCAATTAAATCTTTCTTTGAAACAAAGAGTGAGATAATGGGTAGTTCAGTATTATCATAACAAGATTGTTAACAACCCTGAACCATACTTCTGGATGTTTAGATTCAACACCTTCACCTCTACTGAAACCAAATGCAATCTTCGAATCAAAAGCAATGTTTAACTATTTAAGCGTAATATAGAAAGTAGATTATTTTCAAGTAAATTGAGATGTGAACTCCACAGAAATTTATTGAAATGGAAGAAGAACCAAAACAATAATACTAAAACTAGGTTAACTGATTCAACCAAAAGCTACAGTAAGTTCAAAGCTACTTTATTTAACAAAATTGCAAGAAGCACTATGCCTTCATAAGATGACTGAGAAATGAACAACATTGAGCTGGGATACAGGGCATTTACCTAAAACCAAATAAAGATCCGCCTAAGAATTAAAGTGACTTTGAAACTTTAAACTCCTGATCCAATTCCACTGATAACTACTGTTGTTGCATACTTGCAGTAACAACCATAAATGTTGTTTCTTTCACCCATCCTTCTTTCTTCTAATCTCAAGATCGAACACTAGAACCCAGGTAAGCTTCTTGAATATCAGGAGCTTCTTCTACATATCTCAGCACAAACCTCTTCAAAAACCTCTCCTCAGAATAGATTGCAACTGATAAAAAATCGCATTTCGACTCCAATCCCCTGGATTTTAATATCTTCAACACCTCATACCGTGGCTTCAACTTCTTGTCTAAGCTGAATATAAACAAATTCGGCTTCAATGCAATATCCTTAGGGTTGTAACCAATCTCACCTACAAAGAAATCCATGGTAGCTTTCATTTTCTGCCCCGATAAATGCAAGAAACTGGGACACTTTCTGAACGCAGAAGCAATATCTGATTCTGACCACCCATAGCTCTTGTACATGTCGAATTTTGCTTCGAGAGCATCTTTGCTAATATGGTATAAAGTACAAATAGCGTGAATAAATGATGCAGAACCCTTCTTGAACCCAAATTTCTCAGCCCGGGAAACATAATCTTTGAGCCGGTCTGGGTCTTGTGTTAAGAACCTTGGACTTTTTAACAGGAATTGTGAGATATGTTTATCAAGAACGCTGCATTCACGTAGAATCTCAACATTATAACCAACTGTCTTTGTAAAACTGACAGAAAGGAGCCAACTGGATTTCTTTAGAGACTTAACTATGTTTTCATTGGAATGCAAAAATGAACGAAGAAAATTGACTCTGGGCACGAGACAACTGTTGATCCCATATTCGACAATGCTGGGGTTTTTTATGATGAGGTCTACAAGAGCAGAACCAGAAAAACCTAGCTCTTGAAGAAAATCAAGTTTAGGTTTTAGGGTTTCATTTTTTGATGATAGTAATCTGGGTCGCCTTGAAATGAGACTTTTTATGTGGGCATCAGAGAAACCATTCTGTTTCAGTAAATCTGGAACACGATTTAAGTTTGTAGGGGGGACTGTGAAACGTAAGCGTTTGGAAACAGAAATAGCTTCATCTTTCGTGTACCCAAATGAGTTAATGAGGAAATCTACTATGATGAAGTTGTGGGGAGGTTGATCTTGTGCCACAGTGGTCGAAAATGGAACTGGGGTTTGGAAGCAAATTAAGTTTCTGAAATTATTTCTCAGAAGAAATATGTTTTTAGAGAGAGAGTGCAGCATCTCTCTTTCTCTATGAATGTAAAACCCTAAGAACCAAATAAAACACTTAACACAATAAACTTTGGGGAGACAAAACCTTACCTCCTCATTTCTGCTTCTGAGTTCTATCAGCTTCCCTTTGACTATCGATTGAAAAAAAGGGTTCAGTACTCAGTAGAGCAATAACCAAATCCTTTAAACGTTAGCAGTATCCAATTGCAGGAAGCTACTATTTGAACACCAAGATACACCGACTGTGGACCCAAATGGTACACTTGAGGAGCTGAAATTTTGTGAGGTTGTCATCCTAACGAAAACAGACTCAACAAAATTTGGGTGATGTTAAAGGGGTTCTCTAAAATGTTGGGGGTCGACAAAATACTTTAAAATAGTTGGAGGATGTACATAGTTATACTAGGGGTGGTTATAAAAAATTAATTTGATATTTTTTCACCCAACCCTAACAATCCCAAACCTAACCCTAAAAATCCCAAACCTAACCACTGCAATCCAAAACAGCAGCCGACATACCCTTCTCCCTCTCCCTAACGTCTTTCTCAGACATTGCTCTCTCTAAACTTCTTTCCTCCATTGCCCGAACTCCTCCATTTGACCACCGATTATCAATTTTGATCAACGATTTTCAACCAACAACGGTCGATCACTAATGGTAGAGTTTAAAAGAAAAACTTGACCACTGATGGTTGAGTTTAGAAGAAAAACTCGACATGGTTGAGTTTGGATATAAATATCAACCAGTGGTGGTAGAGTTTTACCCTGCTCGAACGAAAACGGGAAATTTTGATTTCAATAAAAAACGTATGAAACAAAAAAAAAAATAAGCATATGAATCAATTGTATTACATCATTACTATTTGATTGAGAGACTTTTATTGGATTTGAGGAACCCAAACCCTTCGAAAAGGAATATTTAGGTTTTTGGGACTCCATTAATGGTGAGCTTTGCTTCAACTCAACTTCCTCCATTAATGATGTTCCTTCTTGAACTTCTTCATCCTTCATAGAGTTTCCCGCCAATAACGACTTCGATCATTGATGGTCGAATAATTTAAGAGAGGTTTTAAAGAGAGAAAATGGTTGGAGAGAGAAAGTAATTTTTATTGGAGAAATAGAGAACTTGTTGGAGAGAGAAAAGGGGGTTGGAGATGGTAGTTTAATTTACACCCACACTATCCCTGAGTAAAAAGAAGAAAAATATTTGAAAGGTGATTTTGGGTTAAAAGCCCATTTAACTTGTCCACCCCCAACATTTTAGAGATCCCCTTTAACAAAATCTAAAAATTTAGGCCATTTTAAATTTTTTAACCCAATCAAAAGTTTTATTCTTTTCATCATCGTTCATTTTTCACTGTTAATTTTCTGTCAACTTTTGATTGGGTTAGAAATTTTAGAATGGGTTGATTTTTTTGTGAAGATGATGTACATGGTGAAAAGAACAACCTCACAAAATTTCAGCTCTTGAAGTGTAATCGTGTGGGCCCCACAGTTTGGTGTTAGAATACACTAGATCTTGATGTTCAAATAGCACAGTCCCAAATTGCTTCCCTCTCCAAAGGACCAAAGAAATTCGAAAGGGGGTTGATATTAGGGAAGCTCTTTTGGTTAAAAGAGAAGCTCAAAAAAGGGCTTTAAGCCCAAAACCCATATTATTGGGAGCTCTTTTTCAAATAATTACACTAAATCAAATATATAAAAAAATAGTCAGGTTATTAAAACGCAAAGGTTTTGGCACAGAATTTAAATACTTTTCATTTCGTTATTAGATGCAATCATTTAACAGTTAACAACTCACATTTGTTTTCTTTAATTTAGGAATTAATCGTTTAATTTAAGAAGTTATAAAGATAATAACTTCGTGTCTCAAGAACCTGACCCTAAAAAAAAAACACTACCATCTTCATCTTCCCCTACNAAGAACAATCATCCCCCAAGAAGGATGACATCCCTGGTAAGTGGCAACTGGTAACTGAACTTCCTACGATACAGGCGTCAACACGAACATTGCACATGCATGTATACCTACCATCGCCGTCAATTTATCCTTGAACTGCATCTCTAGCGTTTCATGCTGTATATAAGGAAAACAAAACAAAAAAAATCCAACTTTTTTTCACAACCATCACTTTTTGCACCGCCACCACTCGATCTAAAAAATAAAATAAAAAAATTCAGTCAGTATTGGTCGAAATTGAAAATAAAAATCGGTGGTCGAAATTTTTTCAAAATTTCCAACGATTCGACCAATGGTCATCGAAAACTTTCAAAAACTCAGACCACAAATGGTTATTTTTTCAGATCTTAATTTATTTATTTTTTGCGACAGTGGCGGTGGGTGGTGGAGGTGCCGAGACAGGAGAAAGAATCTCTCTTTCTGTCTCTTCAGGAGGTAGTGGAGGGGATGGTGGCGGCTGCAATCCGCCGAAATTGTTAGAGGAAGATGGAGATGATGGTGTACTTTTTATTTGGTGGGGTATACTTATTTGAAGCAGAGAGCCCGTAACGGAGAATGAATTTGGGGTTTGGGCTTAAATCCCATTTTTAAAACCAAAATTGCTTCTCGAATGTCATCCTATATGAAAACATAATAAAATTGGTTTTCTCTAAATCGACAATCTAAACCTTTGGATCTTGGTCGTGCTACATTTATATTCGCGATTTGAGAGCGGGAGCGCCACCTATCTTTAGGAGTTTTTGGTTATTACACTCTGGATGTAATTCATGTGGGCCCTAAAAGGTAGGGCTGTGCAAAAATAATCTGATCCGCCCAAACCGACCAATCCAATTTGGGTTGGATCAAAACCGATCCAAAGACGAGATCGGGGCGGATCGGTTCAGAGTTCTTGAAATCCAATGGGTACGGATCGGTTGGCAGATCCTAACGTACGAAACCAATACTTAACCGATCCAATCTACTTACCCATATAATAATATATATTTTATAATTTTTCAAAATAAGTAAAGGTAATAATGTAACTATATAAGCATGTATATATACATAACACAATACAAAGCTAATCCTAACTTTGATGGTAATTTTCTAGATACAAAAAATACAGGTTAGGAGTTTCTCAATACAATAATTATGGGTTTAAGTTGAAAATAATTGATAGTTTAACCAGTCCCAACTATTATTTTTTAATTTTATGGGCCATTAATAGAGAGTCTGATAAACATTAAAGGCCCAATTGGTATGTTTAACAAGCCTGGCCCAATAGGCCCAAACGACGAAACCAAACCAATCCAATCTTGATTGGGGCAGATCGGATTGGATTGAAAACTCAGTATCCAATTACACATTGGATCGGATGCGGATCGAACCAAAATCAATGGTTTCAATCCGCTGCACACCTCTACTAAAAGGTGTGTGTGTGTGGGGGGGTGGTTATTATTAGGCTATTTAAGGGATGTTATATAACCTCACTCATATATATATATATATATATATATACAAGCTTCGTGAATTTACGTCGCACATGTTTATGTTGGACTTGTTCTTTAATTATAGTTGTTGTTAATTAATGTGTACGTTGCTCATTTAATGTAATAGTAAAGTTATTTAATGCTAGAGTTTTATTTAGTACCAACTATGCCCTCCATTTGATAAATAATTTACAACTATATATATATATAATTTGCTTATAGAAAAACACACATAAAGGTATTGTAGGAAATTTTGGTAAAATAGGCTTCACTCAAGTATTTGCATTATATAGTAGCATAGAAGTATAGATATAGATAGATATAGATATAGATATATCCAAACCATCCTTTTCATACAAGACCCATGCCATAACTTGTTTTGGCAATTCCAAATCCAGTTTTAATACCATTTCTTTCTTACTCCTTTAATGCTTAAGAACCAGACTATTTTGCCTCTTTCCCTTTCACAGTATTCATAGTTCTAAAATCGATTTGACCCTGCTGAATTATCCCAGTACCTAGTTAGTAGTTGCGTTGTCAGTGAAATGGACCATGACTTACTCGAGTCCAGCACAAATTGAATGATATTGCTCGCTAGCCTTGCAGTATCAGACGTCCAAGACTTTCCATCCCCACATCTTCTTCATCTCATAACTGAAAACAAACCCATCCTCCATTTTTCACTGTTACAATCACAAAAACAAACAAAAGAAAGGTAATCAGGTGGCTAGTACATGGTCCTGCAAAAAAAAAAAAAGTCCATAAAGATGATTATAAGTATCCTACTATCCTCAGGAAGGGGTGAAAAAATGAACAATTATAGGAGAAACTCGAAGACCCACAAAACAAAGATTCTTAGGCAACATTAACATCCAAAGTGAAGCTCAACAAGGACTTTCTCGCCCTCAAATTGGAGGGAGAAATATATACTGCATTTACTATGTCATTGGTGAAAACAAAAAAACAAAAAAACAAAAAAAAAAAAACAGTAGAAGAAAACGTCATCCTGTTCTATCTCTTGACATGGAAGGAATCCTACTTCTTCTATTGTTCTGATTCAGTGACTAACAACATGAATGTTCTACCATGTATTGACGTATTGTCAACATCTTAAAGAGGTCATGTCTATAAACAAGTAAAGCTTTACGCAATTAAAAAAACAAATGGATAAAAGGGAAAAGGTTTTAGGGGTTGGATAAGAAGGAATTGTTTCTTGAAGATAGGAACTTATCCTTAAATGAAAGAGTAATATTAGAGATTTTGGAAGAAGAGAAGAAGATTTTAATGGGCAAGAGGGAAACACTACCAGATTAAATTGAGATAAGGAAAACTAAAGACAAGAAAAGGAGATAGAGAATTAGGGTTGGGACATTTAGGTTGATCGAAGCCTAGTTTTGGTCCCAACACAACGTTAACAAAAGAAAATGAGATAGAGAAAGAGAATTATAGTTGCAGCATTCAAGCTGCATAATGATGAATTATACATGATTCTAAAAGCCCAACCTTGGAACAACCAAAGCTTTTTTGTGTCCCAAAAGAAGTTGATGAACAAGAAAGGATTAGAATAGTGAAATTCAATAAAAGCTTCTAATGAATCCACGAAAGGGGGAAAGAGTACATGCTTCATCCAATTAGAAAAATACTTTTCAAATATAGGTTTATTTCAGTTCAAATATGTTGAAATGGATGATAAAGAATTAAAAATAAATAAAATGATTCAAGCAAGACAAGAGTGCAATTAAATCTTTCTTTGAAACAAAGAGTGAGACCATGGGTAGTTCAGTATTATCATAACAAGGTTGTTAAAAACCCTGAACCATACTTCTGGATGTTTAGTTTTAACACCTTCACCTCTTCTGAAACCAAATGCAATCTTCGAATCAAAAGCAATGTTGAACAATTTATGCCTAATATAGAAAGTAGATTATTTTCAAGTAAATTGAGATGTGAACTCCACAGAAATTTATTGAAATGGATGAAGAACCAAAACAATAATACTAAAACTAGGTTAACAAAATTGCAAGAAGCACTATGCCTTCATAAGATGACTGAGAAATGAACAGCATTGAGCTGGGATACAGAGCATTTACCTAAAAACGAATAAAGATCCACCTCAGAACTATGTTGTTGCAGACTTGCAGTAACAACCATAAATGTTGTTTCTTTCACCCATACTTCTTTCATCTCGTCTCAAGATCGAATACTAGAACCCATGTAAGCTTCTTGAAGCTCAGGGGCTTTCTCTACATACCTCAGCACACACCGCTTCAAAAACCTCTTCTCAGACAAGATTGCCACTGATAAAAAATCACATTTCGACTCCAATCCCCTGGATTTTAACATCTTCAACACCTCATACCGTGGCTTCAACTTCTTGTCTAAGCTGAATATAAACAAATTCGGCTTCAATGCAATATCCTTAAGGTCGTAACCTAGCTCGCCTACAAAGAAATCCATGGTAGCTTTTATTTTCTGCTCCGAAGAATGCAAGAAACTGGGAGACTTTCTGAATGCAGATACAATATCTGATTCCGACCACCCGTAGCTCTTGTACATGTCGAATTTTGCTTCCAGAGTATCTTTGCTCAAATTGTTTAACGTACAAACAGCATGAATAAATGAGGCAGAACCCTTCTTGAACCCAAATTTCTCAGCCCGGGAAACATGATCTTTGAGCCGGTCTGGGTCTTGTGTAAAGAACCTTGGACTATTTAACAGTAATTGTGAGATTTGTTTATCACCAACGCTGCATTCGCGTAGTATCTCAACATTATAACCAACTGTCTTTGAAAAATTGACAGAAAGGAGCCAACTTGATCTTTTTAGAGCCTTAACTATGTTTTCATTGGAATGTAAAAATGAAAGAAGAAATTTGACATTGGGCACGAGACAACTGTTGATCCCAGATTCGACAATCTTGGGGTTTTTGAAGATGAGGTCTACAAGAGCAGAACCAGAAAAACCTAGCTCTTGAAGAAGATCAAGTTTAGATTTTAGGGTTTCATTTTTTAATGAAAGGAATGTGGGTCGCCTCGAAATGAGATCTTTTATGTGGGTATCAGAGAAACCACTCTGTTTCAGTAAATCTGGAACACGATTTATGTTTGTAGGGGGAACTGTGAAACGTAAGCGTTTGGAAACAGAAATAGCTTCACCTTCCGTGAACCCAAATGAGTTAATGAGGAGATTTACTATGATGGAATTGTGGGGAGGTTGATCTTTGGTCACAGAGGTCGAAAATGGAACTAGGGTTTGGAAGCAAATCAAGTTTCTGAAATTATTTCTCTGATGAAGCAAAATGTTTTTAGAGAGAGAGTGAAGCATCTCTCTTTCTCTATGAATGTAAAACCCTAAAAACCAAATAAAACAATTAACAGAATAAACCTTAGGTGGGTGACAAAACCTTACCTCCTCATTTCTGCTTTCTTTCAGCTTAGGTTTGATTCTCGCTGTTAGGGGCTCTTCAAATGTATATTTCCTCCTTTTCAATAAAAAAAACAATGCAGAGTCCCTACACCATTTAAAACCTAGAGTTTTTTTTTTTTCAATCTTCTTTGTGTTGCATTTTCACAATAGAAATAAGTTGGTGAAAAGAATGGCTTTTAAAAAAAGTCAAAAACACATTTGGGGAGCCCTAAATTTTTTTAGGAGCCCCTTTAGCATCAAACTTTAAAAAGGATGCTATTATCAAGTTTTTTAGTTTTCTTCAGATTTCTTGTAATCTTATGTTTTTCTTTTCTGTAAGAATCCAGTTTATTCATCTAGTACTGTGTGTAATTATCAAACTTCAAGTAGTATCAGTTGAGTGTGTAATAAAATTTCAAGTTCAGTTGATTCTGTAAGTATTGGTATCAGAGCGAGGGTGTGAATGAGTTCTTGAAGATTATCGAAAACCTTGAATATCTGTAAGTTCTCTTTTAAGTTATCTATAAATACTCTTTGTGTTCTTTCTGAAATTATAGTTGTTAAAAAAA
>MVGT01002770.1:256790-322929 GCA_002174775.1 Macleaya cordata
CCAGATGATGTTTTCTCTGAAGCAAATCATCTTGACACTACAGAACTATGGATTAAAAGTTTTATTGATATCAAGAGAAAAGCTAAATCTCTTGAATTCAATCCTATCTTCAAAATTACAGATGGAAGAAGAATTTTTGTTACTGAACTACCAGTTGATTATGTTCCAACAGAGGAACAACGTGAAGAAGTAAAAGAACTTCTTTGTGATCTTAGTCTTGGCGCAAATCTTGATCTACCCAAAGATCTTTTAGAGCTCGCAACAGAATACGAAGAAGTAAATTTTGGACAGTATAGCCAAATACAGAGTCCAGATCAATCTTTATCTGGAGACAGTATATTCGAGAGAAATCTACAAAATATGATGGAAGGATAAAAATGACTGACAGAATGACTGACAGCTGCACAAAGTGCCAACTGACAGCTGCACATGGCACATGGCAAATCTTAAGTAGATAAAAACGAATCTACTTTGTTTGGGACCATCAAGGCGATGAGCCTCCGCCTGGGCAGGTGATGGGCAGAGTGAACCCTGTAGTTTCTCCAAACAGCTTTGGGACCACGTTATTCCCTGATTTCATTTGGATACCAATATGCCCTATGTACCAGAGCGTGAAGTAGGAGTAGAAACAAAAGTGAAAGCGTCGGAGACTCGGAGCAGCCATTTAAAAAATGTTTCAACTTAAAAAAATGCTTTAAAAGTAGAAGCGTCGGAATGCGGGAACACAAGGTTTCGGAGTAGGAATGAGTAGGAATGTCACCCCTATACTACAATTCTACAATTCTGATTACTAAGATATGCCCACCATCTATACAGCTTTTGGGATATTCCTCGTCGTCGAAAATCTTGACACATTCTTAAACTCCACTTGTCATCATATCATATAATTAATCTCTTCTTTAGAATGCATCGCATTGAAATAATGGTTTATTTTGATTTAAACTCTCTCTTGTCATATTTTCTAATTGGCCAACTAAGAGATTAATAAGAATTTATTTGATCATTTCGATTTTCAACTTGCTTTGATTATATTACAGAAAAGTTCAAGTTCAGTTTATTTGGTCATTTTGATTTTAAAATAAATTTCCTCCCTCCATATATATATATATATATATATATATATAGAGGCCATCCATCTCGTAGAAGACCCATGCCCACAACTTGTTTATGCAATTCCAAAATCCAGTTTTACTCATTTAATAGTAAGAATGCATAACAACCGAACTATTTTGCCTCTTTCCCTTGCACAGTATCATAGTTCTAAAATTGGATTTGAACCTGCTGAATAATTATCCCAGTACAAAGTTGTGTTGTCAGTGACAAGGACTCAGTTCAACTCGCGCATAACTCATTCGAGTGCAGCACAAATTGACTGATATCTCTCGCTCGCCTTAACATATCGATCCTTCCTGTATCAGACGTCAAGACTTTCCAACCCCACATCTTCTCCGTCTCGTGAGTGAAAACAAACCCATCCTCCATTTTTCTCTGTTAAAGCCACAACAACAAACAAAAGAAAGAAAGGTAATCAGATGGCTAGTACATGGTCCTGCAAAAGAAGTTCATAAAGATGATTATGAGTATCCTACTATCCTCTGGGAAGGGGTGAAAAAATGAACAATTATAGGAGAAACTAGAAGACCCACAAAACAAATTTTATGAGGCAACATTAACATCCAAAGGGGAGCTCAACAAGGGCTTTCTCACCGTCAGATACATGATTTCTGAAAGTCTGAAAGAAATGGTGACAGGATGACTGTTCATAATATTAATTAATAACAAGCCGAAACTTCTGACTACAAATCTCTTGAAAGAATCATGCCTAAAACAATCATGCAAATGCTTTTGAGTATAATAGGGTGTAATGTCAATTAGAATTCATTGAAATGGAAGTTGAAGCAAAGCAAAAAAAAGAAAACCAACTCAAATTAAGCTTCATCATTCATTGATAGCAAAGCTTTTATGCCAACCATTGTATCAATGCTCAAAAGTGATGTTTAAACCAGCCAAGCCTCATCCCAACTACACAAGTTTATGAACAAACTGAGTGTAGCCTCAATCTAAATTCATCGAAAGGTCTCAAGCGAGATTAACTGCAATAATTTCAAAGCTACATTATATAACAAAAGAACCTTCACAAAATAATTGAGAGGATCTTTGAACTGGAAATTAAGCATTTTGATTCACTTCCATGAAACCTTTGATTCTACACGATAGAATGAATGATTGATAATAAAAGCTTTGTTTACACAAAATAAATGAAATCTGTGAAAGGGTGAACCAATCCAAATTAAATAGATAATGAGAAAGAAAATACAAATGATTCAAGCATAAAAATGTAAGCACTTGCTTCCAGAAGATGATTGAGAAACAAATGACATTGAACTGGAATACAAAGCATTTACCTCAAACAGAATAAAGGTTTGTCTCTGAAAGTGATTTTGAAACCTTCCATTCCTTATCCAATTTCACAGATAACTACACTCATTGCAGTAACAACCAAAAATGTTGTTTCCTTCACTGCTTCACCCATCCTTCTTTCTTCTCGTCTCAAGATCGAATACTAGAACCCATGTAAGCTTCTTGAAGATCAGGAGCTTTCTCTACATATCTCAGCACACACCGCTTCAAAAACCTCTTCTCAGACAAGATTGCAACTGATAAAAAATCACATTTGGACTCCAATCCCCTGGATTTTAATATCTTCAACACCTCATGCCGTGGCTTCAACTTCTTGTCTAAGCTGAAAAAAAACAAACTCGGCTTCAATGCAATATCCTTAGGGTCATAACCAAGCTCGCCTACAAAGAAATCCATGGTAGTTTTCAGTTTCTGCTCCGATAACTGCAAGAAACTGGGAGCCTTTCTAAATGCAGATACAATATCTGATTCCGACCACCCGTAGCTCTTGTACATGTCAAATTTCGCTTCAAGTGTAGCTTTGGTCATGGTGCTTAATGCATAAACGGCGTAAATAAATGATCCAGAACCCCTCTTGAACCCAAATTTCTCAACCTGGGAAACATGATTTTTGAGCCAGTCTGGACTTTGTGTGAAAAACCTTGGTTGTTTGATCAGGAGATGTGAAATTTGTTTATCAGGAATGCTACATTGGCGTAGAATCTCGACATTATAACCAATTATCTTTTGGAGATCGAAAGAAAGAAGCCAACAGCATTTCTTGAGAGCCTTAACTACGTTTTCATCTGAATGCAACAATGATTTCAGAAAACTAACATTGGGTATGAGAGATGTGTCGATCCCACGGAGGAGAATGGTGGGGTTATTGACGATGAGGTCTGCCAGAGCAGAACCAGAAAAACCTAGCTCTTGAAGAAGAGTAAGTTTGGGCTTTAGGGTTTGATCCTTACAAGATAAGAATTTGGGTCGTCTTGAAATGAGGTTTTTAACGTGGGTATCAGAGAAACCACTTTGTTTTAGTAAATCTGGAACAGAGTTTAGGTTTGAAGGGGTGATAGTGGGAGGGAAGAGTTTGGAGGTAGAGATGGCTTTGTCTTTTGTGAACCCAAATGAGTTTATGAGGTAATTTACTATGACATAGTTGTGGGGAGGTTGATCTTGGGTCACAGTGGTTGAAAATGGAACTAGGGTTTGGAAGCAAATCAACTCTCTAAAACATTTTCTGAGAACAAATGTGTTCTTAGAGAGGGAATACATCTATCTTTCTCTCTCTCTCTCTCTGAATGAAGAAACCCTAATAGGAACTAAATGCAAAAATTAACAGAACAAACTGTTGAAGGAACTCAGACTTGATATAAATATACAGAGAGAGGGAGGGATAGAACTTTACCTGGTTGTGTATAGGGTTAAGATTCTTCATGCTTATATTGTGGGTCATCTGGAAATGTAGAAATGAAACTCATATTAAAAGGTAGAATCATCTGTAATAGGTAAGGAGGGTTTAAAGATTTTGAAGATTCAAACTAGAACCAATTCTATGATCATGAATCCTATGTCCAGACACCAGACTCCAGACCCGAATCCCATCAAATACCTAACCTCCCAACTTATCCAGTTAATTAGGAGTGTTGATAATGGCTCCTCCGTTTTAGAAGAGGGCACCACAAGGATCCAACTCGGCGTCTGACTCACTGAATTGACTCGGCCTTCAACTTTCAACTCCAAGCCTTATTTTTGTTTTGGGTTAATTAGTCTAAGGGTCCCATATTATGACCAATATTAGGGTTTGGGTCCTACATGTGTCCAACTTTGAGTTTGGGTCCTGGATTGACGGTTGACCCAGTTGACCGTCTAAAAACTGACGGAAGTCTATAAAATGACGAGAATACCCTTTAACAGGACCCAAACACTAATTATGAATTATCAGTAGGACCTAAAATCAATTTTTTTGTTGGTGGATCTGAAGTTAGAAACAGTCGAACTATTGTAATTCTGCAAAAGCTACCCATGATTCGAGATCTACTCGATTTTAATCTTTATGCTCTAGGTGAGGAAGAAACCATTAATGGCGACATGGATTTTAAGCCGATGTGGATTGGAACCAATCACAAACATGAGCCACTTGTGGGTTTGATCTCTAACTTAGAATTCATATTGATCCAATTTATAGTTCCCATGAAGATGCAAGAATGTACATACAAGTTGATAGAGATTTTATTTCATTAATTCTTTAAAGATTCAAAGATAATCCTACAGAGGTAATAGTTATATTTTTAAACACAAAAATAAAAAAAATTGAGTTTAGGTCCTACTGATAATTCATAATTAGTGTTTGGGTCATGTTAAAGGGTATTCTCGTCATTTTATAGATTTCCGTCAGTTTTTAGACGGTCAACTGAGTCAACCGTCAATCCAGGACCTAGACTCAAAGTTGTTCTTTCGTAGGACCCAAACGCTAATATCTAATATTATATGGGACCCTTAGACTAATTAACCCTTTTGTTTTTCCTTATTTTCTTTCTTCTTTCAACCGCCAGCCGAATGTCACGATGCGCCAGGATGGATCATTGACTAGCAATGGTTCGTCTAACGCTGGTCAAACTATTGATTTTGGCCAGTATACAAACTTTAATAGTGATTTAGACGAATAAAGCAGAAGACCACTTATTAGAGTGATTGGAAACATGATTGTCTAAATATTAGGCTCTAGTATCAGAAAAAATATGGTCGAATAAGGAGGTATTAAATGGACCACTAATTTGAGTTTGGAGGTAGAAGATACAGTCATGAGTCAGCTCACCGAGTTAGCTTCAAGTGGTGCCCTCCTCAAACGGAGGCGCCTTTAGCAACGCAATCTAAACTGTAAAAAGTCAAGGTGGGCCAGTGGGGCCTCCTCAATAGGAAACATACTTTGGATTTTTGAGAAGATCTACGGAAGGAGAAGAAAAGAGCCTTCGTACTCAATAGGTGCATTATACTCCCATAGCGCATCTTAGCATTTGTACTCACATAATTGAAACCGAACTACGGAAGAAGAAGAAAAAGAGCCTTCGTGATTAAGGAAGCTAGCTAATTTACGCGGTGGAGACAGAAGAGCAGGTAGATTTTTAATCCTTATTAAAAAAAAAAATTCCAAAAAAGTTCATCTCAGATAAGGATTCTGAAGAATTTTTCAATATAAATTGTAATAGAAACCCAAGAATTTTTGAACTTTTTATTCAACCACTGATCCGACAAAAAAAATTATTTTGTTTACGTTCTTCAGATCATTCTTCTGGGTGTTGGTGGATTCGTAAAAGCTAGGGTTTCTGAATTTTCAGGGTTTAACGATGTCGATGCTTGATTCATTCTTCAACAAGGGATTCAAAGGGGCCAAGTGGTAATTACTATTTATGTTGATTCTGGGTTTTTTTTCATTTCTCAACCTCTGATTTTTTTTTTCTGTGATTTTTTATCAGATAGAGATCGAAACTGTTTGTTTAATTAATTATATTTTCATTTTATTGGATAGATCGAAATTCTAATTTAGTTTAATTAATCAATTTATGAATATGGAATTTTTAGGTTTTGGGTTCTGAATTTCTTAATGAACTTATTTAATTTATGTAATTGATTGATTCAAGTGTTCTTCAGTATGAAATCGTAATTTAGTTTAATTAATCACTTTATGAATATGGAATTTTAGATTTTGGGTTCTGAATTTCTTTATGAATTTATTCAATTTTGTTAATTTATTGATTCAAGTGTTCTTCATTATGAAATCGTAATTTTAATTAATCACTTTATGAATGTGGGAATTTAGGTTTTGAACTTATTGAACTTACTTAATTTTATTTTTTATTTTTTTCAGTAAAACTCTACTGAAGCTGACGATTCCACGCATTAAGCTTCTAAGAAACAGGAGAGAGATTCAGATAAAACAGATGAGAAAAGACATTGCTAAGCTTCTCGAGAACGGGCAAGAGGCAACGGCTCGCATACGGGTAATTAGGCTTTATCATATTTTCAATGTTTGGGTTTATTAACATATATAATATATTAACTAGATGGAATGAGTAATAGGACACATTTAAATAAAATAGCCTGTAATCAAGGTTTTAATTTCTATGATGTTTCAACAATTTTAAATTCTGAATCTCTGATTCTATTGCTTGCAGTTTTGAAATTTTTGACCAAATTAGTCAAGTCTGTTATAGACATTTATAAGGAAGTTGATATTTGGAATGAACTTTATAAGCAAGTTTCGGGATTTCATTTAATCTAAGACAGGATAGAAATTGACAGAACGAGATTTAGTTGGTGTTATAATTATGTTGTTCTTTGGAATTCATTTTTAGGTGGAGCATATTATCCGGGAAGAGAACATAATGGCCGCACAAGAGATTATTGAGCTATTCTGCGAACTTATTGCCGTCCGTCTTCCGATTATTGAAACACAGAGGTGATTCACCAACTTGAACATTTGGTTTGCGATAATTTTTTGTTTGTTTTGGTCTTATGATGAAACATCTCTTTCATTTCTGACTAGACCGAGTATTGCTTCGTTTAGAATAGCAAACGAATTGAATTTGGTCCATGAAAATATCAATTACTTTACTATTGTACATGGTCGTATATGTGTGGGTTTTTGCTTTCTGATTGGATACATGCATGTTTTTGTTAAACCTCTAGTTGCATGTTTGAATTCTTTGTCCGGTTCCAAAGATTTGATGAGATACTTATTTTTTGTGCTATGGGTTTTTCTCAAGTTCTCCATACACCTTATTATAACATAGCATCTGATATGGCAGGACACAGACCCACATGTTTCACTAATTGAATATTTATGATGTTGCAAGTTTTATCTTAATCTCCATGCAGCAAAAGAGGCATTATCCTTTCTCATTGATTCTTTATAAATACTCTGAAAGTGAATAGCTGCAATCTGTAGGTTGGTGATGACATGCACAAAGGTTTGGCCACATACTCCCCCTTCCTCCTGACCACCCACCCACTTATATGGAATAAGTACCTTCCACACCCAAGTAATCTGGTGTGTCGTCTCTCAAGGAGACCTTCACTTGCATCTTTTCAAGTTGCTTTGAAGCCTAACAATGTGGGAACACTCTTATTACATTGTTCCACACTTCTACCCCTCTAATCAGCGTCTCAAGATTGTTCTAGGCAGGCACATATTGTGATTTGATGACTAGGAACAGGTATGAGAGCCTAATTTGAGGCTTTGATTGATCTTTACACCATATAACATCATGGATAAAAGCCTTCTTTAAATCATTAGTTTTTCTTTTTCTTCTTTCTACCCACCCCNTTTATGATTTATTTATGTTGAATCTTGTTGTTTCTATTGGTAGGCATTGTTCTATATACTAAATCTCAAATCATGCTTCATCTATATGGATTTTGTGCACCCTTGTAACCATAGTGGGGGAATTCCATTTAGTGAGGTTTTATAAAATATGCAGCCATGTAATTCCACATATTACTTCCACAGCTTCATGTGTTGATATTGCTGTCCAAGTATTCTTGTGCAAACATTATATATAATCGCCTCAGTTAAATCTCTTCCAACCTTGCAACAGACATGACTGTAGATTGCTAAATTAGAATTCTTTGTTCCTTGGAGTTAAGATTGTCCCAACTTCAATACTTAAAGAGTGTTACAAATGTTCAGGGAATGCCCGCTAGACTTGAAAGAAGCAATTTCCAGCATCTGCTTTGCTGCACCAAGATGTGCAGACTTACCGGAACTACTGCAAGTTCAGATGCTATTTGCTGCCAAGTATGGAAAAGAGTTTGTCTCGGCTGCAACTGAACTGATACCAGATTGTGGTGTTAATCGCCAGGTTTCTTAATCTTTTCTTTGGGTGCAGTTGTAATGGACTTTGTCTTGGATATACTTTGCCCACTTTTTTAATGGTATTCATCTGTCCGATAACTCTTTCAGATAATTGAGCTGCTGTCTGTTCGTGCCCCTCCTGCTGAAATAAAACTGAAGTTGCTGAAGGAAATTGCAGAAGAACACGATTTAGAATGGGATCCAGCTGCTTCTGAAACTGAGTTCTTCAAGCCCCATGAAGATTTACTGGTAAGAAAAGAAGGTTTTCTATGTCTCTCAATGTTAAATCAGAATATATCGAATTGCTTAGTGCTGATCCTTTTGTGTCTTCTATTTGATAGAATGGGCCAACCCAGTTTGTTAGTGGGTCCCAATTACCTCTCCCAAAAGAGAAGCACGATGAAGCATTGCAATCTGCCCCTGTTGAAGCTTTACATGAACAATCTGATTCAGATTCAGAGTCGGATTCATTAGATTTTCCAGAAGTTCCAAAAATGTCATTGCGACCAATCCCAACTGTATCGGCGCCAGAAATGTTTCCACCACCCAATCAAACCTCACCAGATACTGGACTTGGAAATGAACTTAATAGATCATCTGGATGTAATGAGAACATCTTGCATGAACCCTACTCTGAACCTGAGACTATCAGGCCAGAGACTGTAGTTGCTTCTCCCCTTGGCTCAGCTACTGATTTAGATAGTAGAAGAGAAGAAAAACAGTTCCTGCCATTCATTTCTCCCCCATCATTATCTTCTGCTTCATTTTCTACAAGGCAAAGTAAACCAGCCACCTCTCTCTCAAGAACAAGAAGTGAGATCAAAAGTGAGACAAATGTGGATTTGCAGGATGTATTAGCTGCTGCCCATGCCGCTGCGGAAAGCGCTGAACGTGCAGCAGCGGCAGCTCGCTCAGCAGCCAGCCTTGCAGAAATCAGAATCACAGAGCTCATCAAGAAAAAGAATGACCAATCCCCACAGAGCAGTGAACATTCATCCTACACAGACGTACCAGATCAATCTGCTACTGTGGAGACACCACACTTTGATCATCAGCAGTCTTTTGGCAATGCAGATCATGGGTCGTACTCCTTGGATCCTCATCCAGATCAAGGGTCTGACAGGAGATCAGTATCACCAAATCCACCATCTTATGACTCACCCAAGGTGGGATTTGAATCACCTCCTCTCAACAGCAATGGCCTTGAACATGAGTCCACTCATCACCAACCTCAGCGGTTAAGTTCGTTGGATGAAGATCCTTATTTCTCATACCCAAACTTGTTCAGGTCACAATCCACAAATCAGGCATCTGCTATTCATCCTACATCAGATAATTCTCCTACTACTCATGACCTCTAATTTCAGATTCTCCCATTTGGACTTCGCCTTTCGGGCTGGTATGTTATTATCTTTACAAGTTATCATATATCATTGATATATCTTGTAAGTAATGCAGTTTCTAGTTGTTTTAAAAGTGTGATTTGGCTCTCGTGTTTACGGGCACCGAGAATATGTTGGATATTGGGAAATGTAGGTTGTGAACTCATCCAACTACCTGGTTGAGAACAAAAGCTTGCCCAGAAGGCAAGAGCTGTTACTGTATCTTTGTGTTAGATCTGTAGATTTTAGGGACCTTTTTTTTTTTTTGGTAATAAAAGGTTTTTTATACTTGTTTACTTGTTCTTTCACCACTAGCAAATTTAAAAGAAAGCTACCAAGAAGATGTTTCTGGCATTCAGGAAAGGCTTTACTTAGGCAGTCGTTGAACATTGATGCAGTTGAACAATGACTTCGATAACCAGGACGAACGGTGAGGGGGGAGAAATTGTGTTATAATGGCCGTTTGGTGGAGACTACTGTGTCGACGGAGACTTCGGAGACTTCATAGCTAACATGTTTGCTGCACCTTGTGTGTGAGAAAGAGACTTTTCAGTGACGATGTTCTTTTAAAATCTTGAGACCGTTACATTTAAGTTTAAAAATCGCGAGATTTGTTCACTTGAATCGAACCACATTCACAACAAGGTTGGGCATGTGTTGGGCATTATCATTTTCCAAATATAGAACGCAGATGGGGAACACTGCACAATACTGCTCACCGTGACAGAACTGGGTGCAACTTGAATACTGGATCTATGCTGAATTTAGACTGTTTTTGCAAATTAAGATATTTTTAAACGTAACCAAGAGCTCGTAATTTATGTACGTTGGGACATTGAAAAGAGTAATCTCTGCTGAGAAAAGTGCTAGCTCTTCTTACAACCCTAATACAAGAGCTGAAATGAAATGAGAATTGGCTTCCAACCTCCGGCCTGCACAGATAGTCTGAGTCTGACACTATTTTTGTGATTCAGAGGTCATTCCTGTTAGGATACAAATATCGGCAAATAAAGAACTTGGAGAGAGCTTTTGGAATGTTTGTTCTTGTGTAGAAGACAACAAGGTGTTAGTAAATCTTACAAATCCCTCTATTACTATCAGGCAGCTTTTGTTAAGAATACAAACCAATTTGCAGTTACAATAAAAACATTGGACACACTGTTGCTGCTCCCTCAGGCTTCGCTTGGCGCTGGTTTTCATGTCGCCTCCATTACCAAAAAGAAAGGATGAACTGCGAACACGGATTCTTTTTAAACATTACACCAAGAAACACGGCCGTAGCTGATGATTACAAATGATTCGCACAAAGATTCATATGCACAAATGGGATAAATGCACTTTTTTGATACAGGCTTACAAGAAAAGAAAAATAGAAAAAAAAAAAAAAAAAAAGGCGGCGAACAAAGGGAAAAAATATAGGAAAGGATGTAAATAATTTCCTTCTTTTACTACAGCCGTGGCGAAGTTTATCTCGGGCCAGACAATTCAACTGCGTGAAGGTTGTCGGTAGAATCAAGAATCCATTCGGAGTTCCGGTGAGGAGCAAGCTCGACCTCCTGACGAACCACTTCCACCTTTTGCCATTCTTCCCACCTCTCTGCCAAGCCATCACCTTCGAGCATTCTCACCACCTCTGACATCTTCGGCCTATCCATTGGTGAACCTTGCGTGCAAAGCAACGCAACCTGGATTAGCTGCTCCACTTCAGCATCAATGTAGTTGTTCTGAAGATCAGGATCAACTAGCATTTCCAACTTCTTCTCTTTCAGAAGTCCTTTTACCTGTCCCAAAGAGAACGGATGAAGCGGGTGATTAATAGTTCCTTATAAGATCCACCTCCCTGGAACAGGTGAGGTTTCTCTTTCTTCATTGTGCGAATGACCATAAGAATATCAAGCAGGTCGTAAGGGAAAAAAAAAAAGAGGAAATTAAGGGATATTTTAATCACAAAATTAGGTATACTTTTAAATAAAGAAAAAGGTTTGTATGACAAAAAAAAAGGGGGGGAACAAAAAAGAAGGAAAAGGTTTTTAAAAACTATTGGCCGGGTTCCCAAAACCATACCCCAAAAACAGATTATACTTTTCAATGGATTAAAGAAACTAAGCATTAAACACGTGTTTAAAGCTACTCCCCCATGATAGTTTTGAAGAATCTAAAGTATGCAACATAAGCACGACTTTCACATATCAATCGTTCTAAATATTAAACACAAATTCAGAATGCATGCCCACTAGTTTCATGGGAATGGAAGGTACTAAGCAGGTGTTAAAAAGGTTTACAATGAATGCGATATAATAGGTTGAAAACAAAATAACAAGGGTAAATCTAGTCACTTATCTTCATGTTTTACAGGCTGCCAATTCAAGTAAATACCTAAAAGCTCAAAGGTTATCCAGTAACACTAGAAAATGGTCCTCTTTCCCTTTTTTAGCCTTAAGCTCCTGATACTAGGAAATTGGATGGCTGGAAGAAAAAGCTACTGTAAACCAGCCAAGATTTGTACAAATCAAATCTAATTAACCTGAATCTGCTTCATCGAGTAAAAAAAAAATGAATCTTAAAAACTAGAACCTGTTTAGCACAAATGATAAGTTCCACCACAATCTCTAATCTAACCATAACAAGTATAAAAAACTAGGCCCATTTAATGAACTATGACACAAAGCTAGAAAAATTTTCAATGATAAACACAAAATAGAGACACAAAAAATAAATATAAGGAAACAAAGTAGATACATACCCAGTCAAGCAACATAACATCATCGTCATTTGCAAGCCGAGCAAGATCAAATGCTCTCTGCCCTGTGATAAGCTCTAGAAGCATGATCCCATACCCAAAAACATCGGTCTTTTCTGAAGACTTTCCGGTAGAAAGGTATTCCGGAGCTATATGCCCTATTGTTCCACGCACAGCAGTGGTCACATGGGTATCCTTGTAGTCCATAAGTTTAGCCAAGCCAAAATCCCCAACAACTGCCTCAAACTCCTCATCCAACAAAATGTTTGCAGCTTTCACATCACGATGGATAATCTTTGGGTCACAATGATCATGCAAATAAGAAAGCCCTCTCGCAGATCCTAATGCAATTCTTTTCCGTGTTGGCCAATCAAGTGGCGGATCCGATGGTGGTCTTTCTACAAGAATGCAACAATTCATAACATGGGAAACCCATTAACATGAACAAGTACAGTTAGATGTTGCAAATTAACATCCCACAGAAATCCAAACACAAGAAAACAGTGGAGAAGTGAATCAAAAGCATGTGGAAGGTTAGCTAATAATACCTCTTAAACATGATGCAACGCTGCCATTAGCCATGTAAGGATACACAAGTAAACGTTCGGTTGGGGTCATGCAAAAACCACGTAAACGTAGAAGATTGCGATGAACAGCCATGCTGATCATCTCTACCTCTGTCTGAAACTGCAGCTCTCCACCTGGTGTACGCTCTTCTTTTAGTCGTTTTACTGCAACTAATGTACCATCAGCCAGACGTCCCTTGTACACCTTACCGAACCCACCTCTACCCAGAATGTTTTTATTGCTAAAGCTATCAGTTGCAACCTGTAGCTCTCGCAAAGAAAACCTTTTGAGCTGGCCAAGGTGAACTTCTGGATCCTCCTCAGCTGCAAATAGATAAATAAGTTGTAAATTATGATGAATCCCACACTACAAGCCCAAATCACGCCATTCTTTGATTAAAATACTAACCAGGTACATCAAAGAAATGTTCCTGTGGTTTCCTCCGACGCCACCATGCAAACCCAATGGCAGGCGCAGCAAACAATAAAGCAGCACCAGCAGCCACTCCTCCAGCAATCGCTCCAGTGCTAGAGGCACTGCTTCCTGCCATTCAGCATACAACACGCGATAGTCAAATAGTTGTGTACAGATTCTGGATCGTTGAAACATATAAACATCAATCATTGTTCAACTCCAATAAGAAGCAACCACAATTTGATAAAAACTGGTCAACAACAGTATCTAAGAAAATGATCGTGAACATTTTTGAACTCATAATGTTGAAATGTACCAAAATAATAAAGGACCAGCCACAACATCTTTGAACCTTCAACAGTTCAACTTGCACCCATATACTCTTGTTCATAGATGCAGCAAAATACAGATCATGGAGAAAAAATGCATAGTATAATCTCTCCAATTGAATCATAAACCCCAACGGATGAAAATAAGAAAGTTCATTTTGTTGGTAAGCTGATGTATTGAATATAATGCATGTTGATGTGTGTGTTGACATTCCCTATTTTTTTTTTTTTAAAGGTGTTGACATTCCCTATTAGAGCCCCATACCCTTGAAATATGAAATAGATACGCCTCCCTCTAATAGTTCGAGTATTTAGAGTTAGAGGTTGGTAACACAGTATCTGTGCAGCAGGTCTCTGGAGGTTGTGTTGAGCACCCAGCAGTAGTTGCTAAGGGGATTATTGTTGGGATTGTGCCTGCTCCCTGTTAGACCAGAATATCAATTTCATACATACAGTTACACCTCCCTCTACCAGTTCGAGTGTTAGAGTTAGTGGTTGTTAAGAATGCAAATACGTCTTTCTAGTACCACGATAAGTACAATAGAAACTTGTGAGAATATCTCCATCATATTATTTATTTGTTTATTTATTTTTGAATAAGCATGCGTGTAGATTTCAAAATCAGGCTAAACGAATCTGTTAATAGATCAGGACAGGACGTAAGGAAAGCTAAGACAAAACAGATAATATCCAATTTATTACAAAACTAAGATACAAACAACAAACAATTTTACCAGGAGATGAAACAGGTGGTGGTGGGACAAATGGAGGAGGAGGTGAAAATGGAGGAGATCCTGGGCAAGGTTTTCCAGTAACAGGACCACATAGATTTAAGTTATTAGCAAAACTGCAAAACAAAAAATATGTATAATATGTTATCAGAGGCATCGAAAAACCAAAACAATGATCATTCCAATAAATATGAGCGACATACCTGATGGGAGTGAAAAGTGAGAATGAACCATTGTCTGGAACTGGTCCTGATAGACGGTTGTTGGACAGATCCCTGCATGCCACATTGCATAAGTTAATGGCACATTCTACCAAACAAAGTCATGAATAAAGGAACTTTTGAAGGGATTATAACTTCAGCAGGATATAAAAAGGATATCAACTTGATACTTACAAAACTTGGAGTGCCGTAACATTGGTCAAGGACATAGGAATGTTACCCGACAAAGTGTTGTTGTTAAGCCGGCTATCCTTCCACACACATCCCAATAAATTGTTAAGTTCCGAAGCATATTTCCACAATATATTGCAGCAATATTAAGTTAGTGGGTGTGTGAATGTGTTGGGCAGAGATTCTTGAATCCAAATCAACCAGAAAACAAGAGATTCTCGAATGCATTAAGATATCAGTAGATAAATTTTTTTTGAATCTATATCAGTAGATAAATTTTCGGAGGGTGAAACTACGAAAAAATCTGTGATTTCTAGCATAAGAAAAAAAGGCAACTTTTGATGAATTAGAAATGCAAAGAACATAAATTCTAAGAATCGGAACATGCGACTTAATGGACATGTACTATCTAACTTTCCTATTTAATATTCATTTAAACAACTCTACGATTGGTGTTCACGTTCCAAAAGATAGGTATTTCAACAAGTTGAAGTCAAGGCCAGAAGACATAGTTGGCCCATCCCAAATTAAGCCAGTCAAGAATAGTTTTGCAAAATGGTAAGCAGGTATCCATAGAATGCAGAAATACTCCCACAGATGTATCACGAGATCAATTGCACAAGATTGCAACCAAGGTCTCGTACACATGCTAAGCATAAACACAGTAGCACACTATATCTTAAGCTTTGAGCTATTTATTGCACTAACACAATAATCCATGATAACACAAAAACATGTGTCATGCATTCACTTAACCATACAAATTGCTGGCAAGAAGACTGGTCTCATGAAGTCAAAGACAGAAAATTTGTAACAAAGGAATTTTTATTCATGCAAGATCTTTATAGTAGCGAACATGGGCTCAATTTTTCTTTTTCAACTTAGATGTCAATTTCATCGGAGGTGCACACATAAAACCCTTCATATTCATCTAAATCTGTTTTGCATGTGGATGTTATATTCAACCCACAACCCCTAATACCATTTATCATGAGATGACCAAGCAGTTCAACGAAAAGATGCACAGAATATGGCGTTGTCTGCAAACATAACTCAAACTTGGGACTCTGTCCTTCAACCTCAGATAATATCAGCCAAACCATGGAAAAACCTACCCTCTAGAGTGGAGAATATGGAAACAAAATCAAACCCCAAGGTTGGAGTGCTAATTCTAAGCAAGTGATAAATAATAATACGATTCCAGCTGTAAAACTGGTCTACTGATAATTGCTCAAATCATATATATTACAAATTCCGTACAGGCTGCAACACTTCTAGCATGCAACTAAATTCAATTGAAAAGATCAAGCACAAGCACAAGTAAACAAAAACTTAGATTTAAGAAATTGGGATGAAGGATAAGGATTCATACAGGAAACGCAGCTTTGTCAGCTTGCCCAATGTGTCTGGAATGGAACCACTAAAATTGTTTAAGTAAAGATCCAAGCTCACTAAGCTTGTCAGGTTCCCAAGATCACTAGGAATTGGTCCACTTATGTTATTGCTGTAAAGCTCCCTGTCATAAAATAAAGAAGTTTCAGTTAACCGTTATCGAGGTGGATACCCTCAGTATTACAAAATCTCCAAAAAGCATAAGAGTTATCTTAATACCTAAAAATAACAATACGCAACTCTTACTTTAAGTTACAGATTAATGACCATTGAAAGTTCATAAACTATTGAATATACATAGTCTCTATACTTTGGGAAAAAAGAACATTATTCTGCTGAACTTCTTCACATAATTTTTTGGCAGAACTTTATAGTACTATGTTTTTTTCCATACAATGGTTTGTCAAAAATGCTAGTCACAAACTCTTCTAGTTATTTCATTTGCTTGTAGTTCATGGACACACATACTTTTAGGATTTTACACACAGATAGCACAACAAATAGTTCAGGATCTCAATGTGGCCACACACAAGTGAAACTCATACCTGGCATTGCATCTTACATCAACACCAACTTCAATACAACAATCAAAGAGAAGTAAAAGGGATTCAGGACACAGAAAACCAATGCATGAGGGTGCACAACACATTCAGCATCCAACAGTAAAACAGAGGGCAATTGAAGCATTATAAAACAAAAAAAATTGGAAGAACGATGCACGATAAGAAAAGCACAGCCCTCTATAGAAAACCAACATAACACTGTCTTGACCAGATAACCTGCCTTGCCCTAAAACAAGTCAAACAAATTAACTTCATAAAAGTAGAACTCACAAGTATTGTAAATTTTTTAGCTGACCAAGTTGCGGAACCAATTGGCCAGATAATGCTGCGTTTCCAAGATCACTGAAAGAAGAGATAAAAAGAGAATTACCATTAAATAACCAAAGCAATCACAACGGCAACGCAACAGACACACCCATGGGCAAGTTGCAGCATAACACATAACATCAAAAAGAAATTAAGAAGGAAAAAATCACTTACACTCTAATAACACTATTATCGTTGTTGCAGGTAACATGAAACCACGTGCATGGATTGACTAGGGTGGGATCCCAACTCTGAAGAACATTGTTAGGATCATTTAAATTGGTCCGTAGACTATGCAAAGCATCACCTGGAGACATAGAAACACGACAAACATCAAATTCTGTAACTCGTAGCTCTACAGAATGAAGATAGATATAGGACAACTCAACATTTTAAGTGCTATAATCGATCAAAATAGAACGTAAATGACACAAAGTTTCTAATTGTTTTCCGAATATAAATGACAGTTACCGACAATCTACTACTATTCGACACTAATTTCATCAACTTATTGCTGAAGTCAAACTACCAGGTCTTCCTTTGGCAACACCCATATTTGGAACTTCAATAATTTATAATATTACAGCAACTACTAAAACCCTATATAGTTTATAGAGGTGCCAACAATAACCCTAAATCCAATTCAGTTATTTGAAAATTTCTATTTGCAGGTTTTTGACATAGAATCTTGAAACAAGACAAGCTAAATAAAGCGGATCAACAACCATTTTTTACCTAATCCACCCGTTTTCGTTTAACTTCATAATTACCAAAATTAGTAATCCATAAATGATCATAAAAGCAGTTTCAAACATCTTCATTTCAACCCTCCAAAAATACACAAACAAAGATCCAAATACTAAAAAAATTCAAGAAATAAGGGAAATTCCGTTACTAACCTTCCATATTCGCATAGATCGTTGTTAATGGATGAAAAACCAAGATCAACCAAAGTAAAAAAGAAGATGCGATCTCTCGCTCCATGACTCTCATGATTCTCTCCGCCTCAAAAATCCTCCTCAACTCCTTCTACTTCATCAATCTTGTTTTTTTCTCTCAGATCCGTAACAGTTTCACTAAAAAAACACCTTCACAAAACTCCTAATAACCTAAACCCTAACTCTTCTTGTTACCTCAATAAAAACACTTCAAAATCTCCACCATTTTTCTTGAAAAAAACATCGATCGAATCACAATCGAAAGCTGATCTAATCACAGAGTAAAAAAAAAACAGTACGGTTTTCACAGATGATTATTCTTTAAGTAGATTCTCCACCATTTTTTTTTCTTCTTCTGCAACTTTTTTTTTTCTCTCTCTAAGTTTTCTGCTGCTGCTGCTTCTGCTTTACTTTCTCTCTCTATCTTCTTTCTTTTACTTTGAAAAAAAAAATATTGGTTTTCTGATTATCTTTTTGTTGTCTTTCTGGGTTGATCTTAAGTGTGGCGAGGCTGGCGTGCAGTGTTTACAGCTGCCCGAAATGTGGGCTGCCCGTTGCCCGAACCCTAGTCAAACCTCTCCTCTTCTTCTTCTTCCCATCTCTCTCTCTACTCTACTCGTGGAAAGGGACCTAACCCAGAAACCCCGTTCAGTCAAACACACTCATCTGTGGGCCCACTAACACTTCCACGTCAGATACGGTCAAATTCAAAAGCCCCCCCCCCCGTCCTATTAAATATTCCGACAGAATAAAAGCTTACCAAAACCCCGTTTCGTACCGATTCCTTGAATCCTGATTCTGAATTCCGAAACACTAATAAATCGGAAACGATACGGATTTTCGTTTTTTCACGTTTTATCGTTCCGTTAAATGAACCATATAAACGGTCTGTTATTTTAAAAATTCAACGACGTTTTAAGGATTTAAATTAAAACGGTTTTTTTTTTAAGTTCTATGTAAGGAGAAAGAAGGATAAGTTGACGTTGTGTTGCCGTACTCACATATTAGGGCCCACATGAATATTGAAAAAAAAACTACAAACGGAACAATCAAGAAAATTGATTTTGACTCTAAATCCGAAAGGGAGATGATAAATACATCCATTGTTTCTCATTTAGCTCCCCCTATAGTTTAGCGAATCTGGGTAATATTGCAATTTCGATCAGGGCCATCATAATATTGGGCACTCGCGAAGTAAACTCGGCATCTAATTAGGCAGGTGGAGATTGAACCATCACAATGTTGGGCACCCACGAAACTAACTTTCAAATTCAAACTAGTTTTTCACTAAATCTCTCGTCCCTACAAAATCTCTACTTAAAATCTCTCATCCAAACAGATAATAAGCGCAATCTCAAAAAATAACTATTATCTATTTTTTATCAATAAAGCTTTTTGGACCGACCGGTTTACAAAATTGGTGTCAGATACTTATGTGGCAAGGTGGGACCTACCACTTTTCCCCTCCCAAAAGTATTTTGAAGGGGTTTCCAACTTATGTGGTAGTAGGACCCACCATGTCACATAAGCGTCGGGCATTTATTTTGTAAACCTATCGGTACAAACAGCAGCGCTGATTTTTTATAGCTTGCAATGTGGATGCTCTTAACAAGCTCTCAATTTCCATTGAAATTGTAGGTTACATATAAGGATTTTGTTAACATGTGGGCACATGTTAAGCTTTTTAGTTTTGTATTTTGTTTAGTTTCTTAAGGTTGTTCAAATGAGCTGATTTTTTTATATGTATGTTATTTATACTATTTCGATCATATCTAAAAAAATCAGCTCAATCGGAGTCCTCTAGCACCCTCTAGCACCACGAACACTTAATTTAGACTTTAATAGTATAAATGAACGGTTGACATTTAAAGTGATTTGTTTAGAGGGTTATATGTCTCTGATTGAGCTGATTTTTTGTGGACATCTTATAAATAATGGTAATATTATGCTTACAAAAATTCATCTGATTTGAAGACCTTTAACTTGCAAAAAAATTCCTTCAAAAATATCCTTATCGTGTGCCCTAAGGGCACACGTTAACAAGACCCTACATATAAAAGGAACCAAACCACTAAAAACCCGTTTTAGTTGAGTTAGATCCCAAGAAAGATCCGCACCAACTCATATCCTCACCCACTCTTATATGCTACCCACGTTGTGTGGTTAACCTATAGGACCAGAAGAAAAATAAAATAAAAAAGGTGCCCATGAATTAATATTGCGTATTATGAAGAATGGGCCCACACAAACGAAGAAACAAAGTCATCGGACAATCTTAACCATCAAATCTGATCAGTGTTTCATTACAATCAAAAGAATACCGGGCACACTTAGAATGAATACAAAGCAAAAAAACGTGATGAGCGTGGGGTGAAAATTGTATGCAGTAAAGAATTCATGTTTCCTTTGGAAACCATTAAAGAATCAATGGATTCATGAAGCTTGAATCATTTGGTTTGTTTGACTGCTATTTAAAATCCAAGAAAAATCTCTATTTTGTTATTTTAATTTTGTGGGTGTAATCTGCATTGAGTTAGGTAAATACATAGTGAATCCTTAGTTTAGAATTCCAACAAATTCTAAGGGGGGAGGTGGGACTCCAAAACAGGGATTTGCTGGAAAACATGTTTCCCTGGGAAACAAGTTTTCAGGGATTCTTGGCAGCCAAACAGACCAGGAAAACATGAATCATTGGTCCCCACTGAATCACTACCTTGGAATCCCCCATCCAAACAAATCATAAAGTGATTTTGGACAAACAAACCAAAAGATTCATGTTTCTAGGGATTCATGTTTCCAAAGACTCATGTTTCCCTTTACATCCAAACACACTATGTACTTTTCTGTGCTTCGTGTGCAAATTGGTTGGTCATGCAAATATTTGCACGAATCCTTCAAAACTTACAACATAATAACTACGAATATTTGCATGCTGAAATGAGAAAATGTTTAAGAAATACTAGACACATAAAGAGGACAAAAATTTATTGATTGTTGCCAAGCAATCATAGTGAAATTTTTGTTAAATATTTGTCAATGCAAAAAATTTGTATATGTAAAAGTTTACATGGTGCAAAATTTGACAGTATAACAAGTCAAACAATAAAAATAATCTACAAGATAAAGTATATAAATTATTGAAACCAACCTCCAAGATGATGCCAAGTGTACAGTAATTTAGTACTTATTTTTAGATGTGTTAAGTCTTTGTTATTCTTTGATTAAATACAAGTGGCCTACATGTTCAATGTTCATGAACATTAAACCTTCCCTAACCCTAATGTTAGGTTTAGGGTTAGGTCAAGGTTTGATTTAACATTTTGGTTCATTTACAGATCATAATCTTTGACCAAAGACTTTTCATGGAAGACCCATTAAAATACTGTGGCGACTACGACTTAGGACCAGCGTCACCAGCTGATAACTAACCCTATAATTGTCTAACATTCAATGGGATCGATAACACATGGAACCTGTATTAAGTTATTCTTGAATGGGAATCTACAGCATACAACGGTTCCAGTTTTTGTCGGTTCCGATTCTTACTGGTAGGTGAATATATATAAGCAAAAAAGGATACTATTAATTAACCTTGATAAGTTTAATTCGATTTTAACTCGATTTCATGACTAAACGAGGAAGGTTTTTGTTTTCCTATTTTTATGGATAATGCTAAACATACAACAAAATCTTTCCTACCGAAAACTTATTCAACGGTAGAATTATTTTTCACATACTCTCGTAATTCGCGTCTATCTCAAAGTAATATGCATCTACAGTAAATTGTGCTTTCGGTAGAAAATTCTATAAGCTTTTCGGTAAGCCTAGTATCACCTTATCTTTATAGGTTGGCGATGAGATTTGAACTTATGACCTATTTAGATCGTTTGTTCTCATACTACGTTGGACATTTGTAGCTTGAACCGTTATATAGTAGCAACGCTTCAACTCAATAATTTTGTGCTCCTGTTCCGAACTACACTCTAACAGTATTCTAGCTCCAAAAGTATTTTGGAACTCGATCCTATTCTCGTTCTAGTTACAAACTATTTTCTATAAACAGTTGTCAATATTATATTTTCTATAAAATTAGTCGTCAGATCATCTCTATATAGGCCCACATGAGTTTCTTAAAGACATTGTATAAGCTTGTATGAATATTACCATGCCTCTTGAATAAAACAGTGTTTTTACTGTACTTACTGATTAATAAGTCAATAAAACGAAAAGTTACCCCTGTATCCGTTACATAATTTTACTGATAAGATTTAAACGTGACGTTACACAAACTAACGATAAAAGTTGACGCCGTGAGCTTGCCGTTAGTCTTTCCTTGTATTTATTGGGTGCACTAGTGTTCTTTCTTGACGAAAATGATGGTGGTATGGTGGATTGTGGGGCCCACATGGAATGAACCCCACTTTTCTTTCAAGATTTTTTTTTAAGCATGCCCCCCAGTCAGTCGCTAAATTTGGGGGAAATTGCGCCAAATTATCACTTCGCTAAGTTTTGGCGATTAAAAACAAAAATGCGACCCTTTTAAATTAATAACGTTTTTTTATTAGAGGAAAGAGGGGACTCCCGTTTTGGAACCGGTTGTAGCCGGTTACCCGACCGGGAAATCCCCACTTTGAACCACCAAAACGGTCACCATCTCCGGACATTCTGTGGTGGTTAGGTCCCACATGTAAAAAGGTCACACCCTTTTTTACATGAGAAGAATATGCTTTCCGTGGTGAGTGTCAGTTGGGAGATTGACACGTGCCATCTCATACTCAACCGAGTCAACTCGGTCCTACACACAAACCAACCGATAAATGGGAAACTTGATCTAGTGGACCGATCCAGGGTGGAGTTCGGCTGAATAGTTCGGCATGATTTTGGCGCAATAACTCTCAGCTCACAATATGAAGTAGTTTGTCAGACAAATAGACCATTTTATGAAATTTGTATTGTTGGTTTCAATAATTGACGAATAATTCGACCAAAAGTTATGTTGATTTATCCACAGCCTGTACATAAGGAATGCTAGCATACAATTATTAAAAGAATAGCATGGATGCTACTATGTAAAAACAAAAAGACTAATGTATTCCACTAGGTTGATCATAAAGTTGACAGTCAACAGTTTTGCAAGTGCCAACTCATTTAGCCGGTTAAAGTCTAATGTTGATAGTATAATGTTACGGGGGGGCCAAATCTTGTTTGCATCGAATTATTCTAAAAAGTATTAGAGGGTAGTGCATACTTGAGGAGCATTCAAGTATTCCTATCGTAAAATGTTTAGTCCTCCAGTGTTTGCAAGTCGACGATTTCTCTAGTTTCTCTAAGTCGTTGGTGGTTGTTTCTTTATGTCGTTTATGACGCCTTATCTAATGACACTTTTACATTCGTTGGGGGGCGACAATGTTATATTTTGTCTTCAACGATGCCTTTTTTTCCGCCCTTACTTGTACTTAATATTTGTCTCATAAAATAGAGGAATAAAGCTAGAGGTATTCTAGTCCTGCACTCCAGTCATAAGGTCATTACCCCTCGTGCTTGAATCACGTTCTTGAGTTTCGTCTTTTTTAAACTTCAAGGCATGGACCACCGTCCACCTAACGGCGAGATGTAAATCCCTCACTTTGTGCGGGCATTCTAGTATCACTCAAAATAGAGTAACGCTAGAGATACCAAAAAATTATTTCTAAAATGTACTCTCAACTCTCAAGTAATTAAGATAGCAATTGAAAAGTAGACTTGGTCAAAAGACTCAAAACAGAGTATTCAGTGTAATATTTCCATTTCAATCCTCACATCACTTTGCAATGTTTTTTGGAATCAATTTTAAGTATGAAAAGTATTTTCCAAAGATAACAAAAAAGACAGTCAACAGTTCTGATTCATGAATATTATCATCTAGGTCAACTTAATAGATAACAGTGATGTTTTTCAAAAATAGTTTGGTTTTTTTTTTAGACTTTAGAGTCATCTGTAGACCCTTAAAGGAGAAAATTCAAAAATGACCTCTTCAAATGAATGATGAAAGAAACATGTGAATTATATTTGTTCTTTTGCTACAGATTTTTTTTTTAGTGTTTAGTAAAAAAAAAGGTAATTTGTTTTTTCTCAGCCACAACTTGGGGTTATTGTTAAAAATAGAAATTTCTTAACTAGGGCAAACTTTGATTTTTTATTTTAGGGAAATCCCATATATGGTTTATTTGAAATAAATTTTAGGGCTAGTTTCATGGGGATAGGTTCTGGACCAATTGGGTCCAGCCCAACTCGGATTAGGCCAAGTTGGGGATGAAAGGCTAAGGCCACATTTGATTTGTGATCTAAAAATGAATTTTAAAAAACTACAATCAATCCCAAAACACGAGTTGTATTTTAAGTGCATTTACATATCCAAAAATTGTTCTGAAATGCAAGTAACTGCGAAAATAGATACAACAACTTCACTAAAAGTAAAGAATTCGATGACGACTTTGTTCGTTTTTAGGATTAGGGTTGGTTTTAGGATTGTATCTAAAAATTTATTTTCAAAAACTATCGATCAGATTGAATGTGATATTTTTCAAATTTGTCATCTAAAAAGCAACGAATTGTATCCGGATTAAAATGCATATATATTTTATTTTTATTTTTTACAAGAATTCGACCAAAATGTATTGTTAGGTTTAAAAAAAATGTATAATACGTGAATAAGTTAAGTATAATGAATGATCTAAATCCATACATATTTGTGGTTCCACGTACACCTTACGTACCCACATCTTGAGTGTGCAACAGCCTGACAGAAACAACATCAAGGGACCTTAAAAGTTAAACAATTAAAAAAATCTAAAAAGAAATAGACTGTTGTCTATGAAAATGTCTGACCACCAAATCCACCATGATTGTCCTAGTTGTGATTTTGGCATACAAATGGTGGCCCACCATTTGAATGGTCAGGGATCAGCATGCACTCCAACAAAATCTCAGTATGGCCACATAAAATTTTAATCAAACCCTAAGTTGGGGAAGTTGTGTGTGTGTGTTTTTTTTTTTTCCTTTTTCTCAATCCTTCCTTTCTGATAGTTTTACATATTAATCATGCTTTTTACACTAATCAAATCTCAAATTTAATTTAAAAAATATTAAATTTACTGCATTTTTTTACTACCTAGTCATCCTACGGTAAAACAGTAAATATAGGATCATCGATTTAATTTACACAAAATACTGTGTAATTAGATCCAATATATATACTTGAGAACCAGATGGAATTTTTTTCGGTTAGGGAATGTTGCTGCCCTATTTGATTTGATATTTTTTTAAGTGCCCTATTTAAAATTTTCGAACTGATCGACTAGGTTTAGTAATATGTACTGTATAGAGATAGTAAGTATGAACGAAATGTTAGTCAAGAAAGTGGACCAAACAGTCAAGGGGATGGTGAGGTTAGTTTAAAAAAGTCAGGATGGTGTTAATAATATTTTTTATTCCAGGCGGGCAAGATTAAATTGGCCCAAGTTTTTCAGACAGATGGGTGGTGGTCCTTGTGTTGTCATTTGAAGACGACATAATTAGTGATTATGTTTTCACGTGTGGGAATTTTTTAAAGTAGAAAGTGGGAGAGAGAAAGTAATTGGGTTAGGGTTAGGGTTAGGGGTAAACAAATTAATAGTGGATCTTGCCTGACTTTCTTTTCTTTTCCATTAGTGCTTTGGTAAGTAAGAAAGAATCAAGATATAGTGTTATTTATACATTGTTTTTAATACATTATTTTTGGAACGTATGAAATCGGACAGATGATCGAACCGAAAAGTTGTTAAACTAGTCGGATTGAGGTCGGACCATTGTTCAACTAGGTTAAACCGATTTATACTTATTAAACTAATTATAGATTGAAAATTTTTGATCAATAATTATCTCTAAAATTAGCAAATTCTAGAACTTGTAACCCATTGTCCGGCGATTGTAATAACTGAAAATCAATTGTTATTGAACTATTTATTTTACCATCGATTTCACTCACTGAATAATGGGGTTACAAAATTTAGAATATATATATATATTTGTAAAGATGATCTACATGATGAAGAGAATATCTTAACTTAAAATTTCTATATATGTGGGCTTAACAAGCCATTTTATATATACTCATTGTATGAATAATGATGTACACGAATCCGTTCTCTAGCTTCTTAAAAATGTCCAGTGCATTTGCGCGAGCAAATAACAACTAGTTTACTACAATGAGAGTGATAGTTAATAGTAAGCAAAAACAATAACTTTTAAAGATCCTGCATTGTACCTCAAGCCTTAAAAGAGGTGATAATTAAGCAAACCATACTGCAATTGCCCTAATGCATTGCAATATCCTGCATTGTACCTCTATCTCTGTGATTAGCTATCAAGCTAGAGATTAACATCCCAGGCCTATTAAAGAATAAAGACGGCTCGATCCTGAAGCCATGCATACAAAAATGCATGTATAATTAATGACTGCTGATTATCCATGCACACTGCTTTCTAAGGAAAACCTAAGGTTGCAATCCTGTAGTCCAGGGTAGTCCTTGTTTAATTACAAGCTCACTTTTGAATACATTAGTTCATGCGCCATGCATATATATATATGCATCAACATTGTAAACAATATTTAGATAAGAGTGAGGCTTGCACAACCCACCTTGTCACCCACGTTTTCTACCAAGTGGGTCCAATTATGCCATTTAAAATCATGCATGTATTTAAATAGAAAAATTAACTTATGTTACAACTAATTTAATTTATGCATGGATTTTTGGCAAGCTTGTTAATTCCACCCCACAATACCATACACATGGGCTCACGCCCCCACACAAACTATTGGGCTTTATTGGCCCATGGTCCTTAAGCCCATTTCCAGTTCCAACCCAATAAGAAAAGGTTACAGGTGTTACAAAGTGAAAGCTCTAAACTTAGTAATTGGAAACGACATTATTTGTCACACGGTCAGTTAATAATTGTGAATTCTTCCATGGCTTCTATAAATATTTATTTTATGTCTACTTATAGTCTTTTTGGACAAGGGATTTTAGGGAGGATTTTTGTGGGGACCAGGGATTTGGTTGAAAAATTATGTTATATTTTTCCTCAAAATCCCTGGTCTCCACAAAATTCCTCCCTAAAATCCCTTGTCTAAACAGACTATTATTTAATTCCTCAACATATTCTTGACCAACTTACTAAATTTCAAAGAGATTTATAGGTGGGGAGATGATTCTGACCAAGGCAAAATGCATTTTCTCTTTTGGTCGGAAATATGTAAACCGAAATCTGAAGGTGATTTGAGTATTGGATCTTTGGATCTAGCTAACAAATCTTTAATTGATAATAAACTTGTTTGGTGATTTCTTACTAATCCTAATGATCTCCGGGTCAGATTGTTGAAGGCTACAAAATATTGATTATTGGACATATATATATATATGAAAAAAGGCTGGGTTTCACTGACTTGGTCAGCCATGATATCAGTTCCTCATTTGATGGCTAAGCATACATGCTGGTTTGTTGGAGATGGTTCTACCATTCGAATTTGTGAGGATCCATGGATCGATCCCAACCTTATCTGAATTTAAACCAGCTCGAGTGTCCTCTCTACTCTTTATGTCATTTCGGATTGGTGATATCATCGATCCTTCTACTACTATTCATGATTTGTTTCAAAGTTGGATCGCTTCGATACATTCTGTTATGGCATATGTTTACTATGGTACTGTCTCTGGAAGTCTCGAAATGACGTGATCTTAATTCGTCGTAATTAAGCAACCCTCTATAGATCTGAGGTTATTTTATGTGAAACCCCAGAAAACTTCTTGTTGATTTTTCTATTTTGCAGGAAGATGATAATGATGCCTTGACGCCAGCTCCATTGCCTCCACTGATTCAACAATGGACTCCTCTTGAGAATCCTTTTGTCAAAATAAATGTCGATGGGGGCGGTAAGTCACTCTAATTTCTCCTGTGCGTCTATGGCTAGGGATACTAATGGATTGTTCAAGGGTTATGGTACATACTACGACAACAAGACTAGCGATCCTTTGGAAGCGGGGGATGGCTCAAGCTTTCTTACTTGGGCTAGTGTGTGCTCGATGACTGCGTTTATCACATTGTATTAAAGAAGGGGATGCTTAGATTTTCGTCCGATGCATTCAGGATCCTTATGGGACAATTCCTTTGGAAGATTTAAAATAGGTATTTCAACCTTATTAAAAATCTTGTGGACCAAATAAATTAAAAAAAAACTATATATTGGGTGTTTTGGCAATTTCTACTAATCCATAATTAACTGTATATATACACTGTGATTTTTTTTTGAATGGGGACTTCTGCCCAGGTTACATTAAAGTGTAGATACATCGCAGTGGACGTGTGCGAAACATAGAGAAATTACGAAGAACATCATCACAAACGATTGTAAGAAATGCGCCACCAATAAACACAGAGAAACTGCCATCAATGACGTACCTATATTTATTACCAGATTATAAGGAACAAACATAATGACAATACCATTGAGAAGTTTGATCCAAAGATCTCCCACTACAAAAGATTTATAGTCTTTTTTGTCTTTTCCTTATTGTGTATTAGGTTAACTTTATTTGTATTAATATTCTGTTTGTTTGTTCAATTTGTGGAACATAAAAATTGCAACAGCTATGTCTTCATAATTCTAATCTCCTTCGCCTTTAATTCTAAGGTGAGGTGACTGGTTAGTTTCATTCAATTCAGGCATCTTCTAAAAATTCTAGCATAATTGGTAAATCTGTTATTGTTAAAAGCAATCTGACCTTTCAAAGAAAAAAGGATTTAACTACAAATTCTAGCATCAAGGTATCTTCTAAAAATTCTTCTAATAGTTGGATCACAGTCATTGTTACCCAAGTATGATAGCTCTAATTTACAGTAATAATTTGTTTGACAACTAATAAATTTATAAAAATAAATTATTCAACTAATAATAATTACATGAAATAATAAATGCATTATATTAATAACTAATATAATATTATTATTTTTAACTGCAATTGATTTTTTGGCTTTTGGTATGTTTTTTCCTTTTATTTCATTATATGTTAATTTTTTTTCCTTTCTTTTTAGAATATTTAACCCGTGCTTAGCACAAACTGCACATGCTTGTTAACGATAATAAGGGCCCTTTTATATGAGAAGGGCGGAATAAAACAAAAAATAAACTTATGGGGAGGGTTTAATTGAACTCGGCGGCACGGCACGGTGGTGCAACCCCCCTCCACACAGGCAACCAAAAAAAGAAAAAGGCTTCTCTATAATAAGGATGCACTCATGGGATTTGCAAAGAAATGATGTCTGCATATCGATTCCGGTTTCTTGAAGCAGCTACTGCCGCCAAAGAGGCTCCTCAATGTAGCTGGGGGACCCCCATTGGAAGCAGTAAGATCCATCTTCTTCCTCACAATGAGGTGGTTATCTAGAACCATCAACTCCAACAGTGTTCTACAGCTCTGTCAGATGATTTTAAAAGTTCAAACCCATGCATTAGTTTTCGTTCATACAACTACAAGATAAAATTATAAAAGGCAGAAAAAGAGAAGATAGGTGGGAATTTGATGGCACACCTGAGGATTCAACGCGTCCATCCGGTGGATAATATCATCCTGCCACAGCAGCAAAGGAAGAATCAGAATCCAACAGCAAATAACAGACCCAACTCTGTCCAGCATATTACAGGGAGTTTTGGATTTTGTAGACCAACAAGACATTGGTTGGAGACCTAAAAACGGTCTGTAAGGTTGTGATTTTAGGTTTTACCAAGCAACATCTTGACAAAATCACTTCTAATGAGTGAAAATCTCTATTTAAGTGATTTTACCAAACAATCCAATTCAACGTTTTTCACTCAAAATCCTATAGTGCAGTGATAAGTGCTGAAATAAAGTTTTACCACACCCCACCTAAACGCATCATGAACTGCAGACTGGTAGAGTTCCACCTATTTAAACTAAAGATTGAAAATACATGTGATCCACCAGTATGTACCTCCAATATACCAGGATTTTGCATCACTGTTCCGAGGACACGGCGAGTAAGTCCCTTGTACACGATCGCATTCATCGTTCCATCTCCATTCATCCATGGCAATATTGGCCTAAATGAACGAGAATGGCCAGAATTTGTGCATTTTAAATTTCTGCTCTCCTTGATCTGTTCCGGGGAAACAACTTCCACCTGCATACCATCTTGAAATCCATCATTCTCTTTACGAGGTTCAACTCCATATGAGAGTTGAGAAACCTCTTTGGGCAGATTGAGAATGGTTACTTTATGCACAACATCAAGGTCCATGCAAGTTTGCACGTGTTCTTGTGGGACTTTCAAGTAATTGCCGTCACTTATCCTCGGAGACTTCACGTGTAGGGACCGTTCAAGATCTTGATATCGTCCCTCTGTCGAGGATAAAAAATACTTGGAACGGAATGAAGCATCAACAACACGAACACAGTCATAAGCATTGACCTATATTAAACCACTTATATATTAGAAATCAAGCAGATCATCTGGTCTTCATAATCCAAATTGGAAGGAAATATATTCTCAAATAGCTAAATGCATCACTGAATCTTACCTTCACAACTAATCCAAACACTTGAAGCACATCCACTACAAGTTCAGCCATCATTTTCCCTGAAAAAAAGAAAAGAACATTGACAGATGCATTAGCATATCGAAAACTCATTATTTCTCCTCAGAATTAAGAATCTATATTTTCTTAAATTAAACTTCTCAGTTACAATTCCTCATCATCAAACAATACCTTATCCCAATGCTGGGTTTAGCTATTATCATTGTCCCTGAAATTAGAAAAAGAGAATACAACACCAAAGTGGGGAAATATAGGGCATACCCTCAATTGTTGTAACTTGGGAAACTTCTTCCATGCGCAACCCTTGGTCACCAGATTTACGAATGGTCGAATGAACAATCTGGAAGGACTCAGGATATAAAGGACCCACTCGCTCCACATTAGAAAGTGAGGACATCAAAGATTCACCATAACGAGTTATAGCTTTCCATGGGGATTCTTCATTGAGAGTCCCTGATATGACATTACCGCTTGAGTTTAACTGGTTAGAAAGAAACAAACTACCAGTGGTTCCCAATGCATAACAGGTGGATTGATCATTCCCATCAAACCTAGATGAACTTGTACCAATCTCCTCATTCTTGAAAAAATCCATGGTATCAGCTCTTGGAATTGTAGCACGGAATAGGGATATCTTAATACCAGGAAAACCTTTCTCTCGGCGGGAACCACACTCCGCCTCAGTCATCAATAATGATGCGGGCTTCTTAACCACCTGATTACCACTACATAGCTCATCCTCGGAAGTTTTATGTCCTGAGCACCTCTTATCCTCAGACTCTCCAATGCCCTCATCTGGCAAGCATGGTGAAATGAACAATTCTCCTAAAGCAACTAAAGCTAGCAACTGGAAAATGTCACCACACTGTAAATCTGCATTAAGATGAACCCCCTCCTCTTCCATGAGATCTTTTTCTCTTTCAGCTAGCCAACTATCAAATTTAGAGGCCCTCTTTCCAGTGTTAATTGGAAATGGAGAAGATGAAACACTGTGCAAGAATTGTTGAGAAAGTACAAAAGGTTGACTGCCATTACCACCCACCTGCCCCAGTGGAAAAGAAGATTAAGACTTGGGAAAACAATAAGAAAATTACAAGAACTTCCCTATGAGCACTTACAACAGATTTGATGCAGCACGTGTACTGCACATGCACAGTCGTGTAGGACCTTAGTTCAGTCGTGGATTACATGAGAGGAATTAGTTACTTTGAAATTATTTTAATTCTTATGGTTATATGTTAGGAAGTTCATTTAAGTAAAACATAGAATAAAGATAGTGGTGTATATCATAATATAACATTAATAGTAACCTCATATATTGTGGATATTAAGGTAATATTGAAGTTGGTCTTTGGTTTCAACACTTATCTCTAAGTCTTCAATGATGACCTTCCTGAATTGAAATTACAGCAAGTGATAAATTCAAGACTTGACTTCCAACTGTGTATAATAAACCATGAGTGAGGTGATGAGAAAATTTACCATGAATTTCTTCTCTTTGAGGTAGTTAAAAGCTGCAAAGAGATCATACTCCGAATAATGCCGTAGAGTCTCTGCCAGCAAAGTCAGCACCTCTGGTGCAGTTGAGGTGCTAAAAAATACAAGCTTGAGAAGCTCCACAGCATTGGCAACTGCCAAGGATTCATATTCCCTTCTACTAACACTGGTACCTTCATCCAGAAGCTTGAGGAACTTTCCAGGAACACGACTACAACTAGATCTCCTTCGTCGTTTTCCAACATGGTTCTCTATTTCCTCACCAGTACTAGCGTTGGTGGTTGGTGTAATTAAGTCAAGCTCTTGGAAATCCTGAGTAGTCAGAACAAAGGCATTATTCTTTTATCTATCAAACAATAATTAACTGCAACCAACGAAACAATTCCCACCATGTCACATTCCTGGAATTTTGGAGTGAGAAAAAATGGGTTATTTTCAGCAGAAAACAAAAGTAATTCCAATCAGTGACAAACACACACAAGTATGAGAGAGAGAGAGAGAGAGAGAGAGAGAGAGAGAGAGAGAGAGAGAGACGGCACACAATTTCTTGACTCGAGTAGAGTTTCTTTTGGCAAGTGGGGGGAGAATTTGACAAGTCCAGACTTTCTAATAGATGATGACCCCCCTAGGTTGGCAACATCATAGTTCCTACCATGTAATGGAATATGCCCAACTTTGTGTTCCTTCTCTCTTATAAATTGCAGTCATCTTTGTAATAACCAAGGAATCCCAAACTAACTTTTTTTTGAACTGGAATCCCAAACTAACTTTCGCCTCCAGCAGCCAATGATCTAAAGAAAATAGCTTTTTTTTGCAACATGGAGAGTACGACTTTGTGAAGGTGGGAAATCGGTTGGGCCCTTTGGGCATGTGGCCTCAGCTGCCACATGTAAAGAAAACCAAACTACCTAAAGTTCCAGTTATTCCTTTAAGAGAAGGAAAATAGACAAAAAGAAGGAAAAAAAAAAACTACGTAATAGAACCAACTGAATTGATCTGAGTTATTTGACTTCCGGATTACTGAATAAGTCACTCAACTCTGACCCAGTTCAAGATTCGGGTACTGATTCAGTAAACTTTCGAGCCAAAAAGAACAATTTTAGACCATAGGGTGCAATTCTATGGTTTGAGCAAGTTCAGACTTACACATGCTTGAGAATCCAAATTTCCATCTGGCCACTCCTTTTCAGGTGATGGTCGAGCTCTCTTACTGCCTTCCACTTTAGCCATCCGTATGCATCGAAGAACCTCATCAAGAGCCCCTCTTACATTTTGGTCCTCAAAATCATCCCACCTTTGGTCCTTGAAATCTGACTCCAGACTTCTTGCAAGACAGTTGGAGAAACTCTTGCCAAAACATTCTTCTATTGAAGAATCCTGAGCATTATGTCCAGAATCATCATGATTCAACAGCTCCTTCTCCTTGGATTTATTCAGATGGTTGGCATATCGTTCTCCGAGCAAGTTACAAAGCCGCATTACCGCACTCCAAACAGTTTGAATATTTTTTAGAGATCCCATTCTTCTTTTGCAGGTTTCTGGCGGTGCTGGAAGGTCAGGAAGAGTGACCCAACGAGTGGGATAAAATCTGGCCCCAAGAGCTGCATGGTATCTTACATATTGGATCACCAGTTGCCTGTAAAAAAGAAATTTATTTCTGCATATGAAAAGGCTAAAAAATTATCATCAGATTAGATCAAAAGGGAAGTTTATAAACTGTGATGTATACATGGCATACATGTAAGGGCATGGGAGGGGAAATTTGAAGGATATATGCAAGATACCTTGGCTAAAATAACCCCCAACAGAAAAGTACAACCATTAGTTAGATCATCTCTTATCTTAACCACTAAAGGTTACAGTTGAAAAGATGCCATAAAATAGGTCAGTCATCTGGTGGTAGGTCCATCCCTTTTGCATGTCATGCATATGCTACAATACAATTGACAGAACACCCCTATATTATTAAGACAAGGGAATCTGTAATATTTTTCCCAATTCAGTTACCTATCTGACGTCTCTGTCCATAAAAATTTTGATTGACGAGTTGGTTTCAGCTTTGAGGCACACTGGCTGATAAAATCATAATTTTCCTCCCGGTCTTCTCCATTTGTTCCTGATTGTTCAATGTCATGGTCTCCCGTATGAGTTGTAATGGTATTTTCTTCTTCTGTATACTGACCATTACTTTCAGACAGTGAAGGCATTTTCCATCCACCTGATTTTCCATTTAAACATTTTATATGCTTTGATGACCCTGCTTCCAAATATTTCTTCCTTTTCCGAGAAGTTGACCTGTTTTTACTCGTTCCTGGTTGAAGCTCCTGCTTGTTACAATTAAAATCTCTCTGAAATCTATGAAGATGTGATTGTCCCTTACCATTAGAGACACGAAGCACCTGCAAGTGGAGCCTTCATGTTATTGAAGAAAAATCTAAAGGGTAGATATCTATCATCTTAACAAAAAGAAGAGACTTAAAAAAGAAAAGTTACAGTTAGAACGTGACAAAATGGTAGGGGCAAAGGTATTAGAATTCAACGTTGATCTCCATTTCGGTCAACCTGAAAATGGAAACATTTTGTGGAAATATTTTGACCACTGTGGAAATATTACATTGTGAAAATTATTAAATGTAGTAGAAATATGAGTAATGTTATGGACCTATTTGTCTCAACTTTAAGAAGAAGCATAAAACCACATAAAATATCCATCAAATTATTAAAAAAGAAAAGAAAACATAATAAAGATTGTCGAAATGGCTCTACAACATTATGTTTTATGCTGACACAGGAAATGGAAATGATAATAACAGATGGAAAACCCACAACCCCAGAGATGTCAGCACTATTGTCTCCATCCTCTAGTTAATAGAACATAGGTTATATGACCACTAAAACAAAAATAAATAAAAAAATAAAAAATCATAGATTACATGCTTAGACTTATATGGTATTATACAGTTCTGTTCATCTGTTCGTGTTCCCATTTATTCTGCCTCTTTGTTAAACTATTAAATGGCCCTCTCTGAATGATCCAATTGATGCATAAAGAGTCTATTAGTGTCAGTCACAGATTGAATAGTTGAGCGCACAAATGATAGCATGCATTTACAGTTCTAACACACCAAAATGTCGGGTAATAGTAGTTAGCCAGTTACAACTTACAAGATGCACAAACAAAAAAGAATGACAAAAACAAAAATATAGAGTATGAGTGATATGTACTGATCAAAAATTAAAATTACAGCCAAAGTTCACCAGAGAAAATTTGACATTGTACCTCCTTAACAGCAGAACCAGGGAATGCAAGCACTGCAGATTTTGGATCAGCTGTAGCATAACAATTTTCCAAAGTGTCCCAGTATATATCAACAGCATCCTTGTTTGATAGGATAAAGTCATGTCTGATCCTCGGACGAAGATCATCAAAAGAATTGACACCAAATGACAGTGGGACTCTCGAAAAAGGTTCCTCAATGTAAGGTTTAAGCTCCATCGCGTAGGTAAGAATGGTGGCATGTGGGGTCATATCTGCATCTTCAGCATGCCCATCAGTTACTAACCGAATCAACTACATGTCAAAGAGCGAGCAGTTAGTTCAAGGCATGATTCTGTTAAATTGCAAATGAAGAATACACCATTAGATTCATTGGGAAAAGATCCTCTAGGACCTTTTCATCCTATCCTAAAAGAGTAATACTCAAGTCCATTTGGAGGATGGAACAAGCCGACCTCCTATCCTCTGCCATACAAGCAAGCACGTATCAGGAGGGACAATGCCCATCATCCAATGGATCAAACCAAAGGTAACTTCTAGGTCAATGTGCAATAAGTGTCATTAGAGGTCAAAGGTATAGCTTCTTATGATGCTACCACCCTTGAGCGAGTGGTCCTCTTCTGGAAAGGGAAATAGAGAAGTTAAACAAAGGCAAAACCAAAATATCCACTAAGAGATTAGAGAAGCCTAGTACGGAACTAACTGACAAATAGGAAATGAAATACTCTTTTTCAGCCATTTAATATATGGATTCACATATTTAAATCCCTTCTCTATCTAACAACTTGAGTTTTTTTTAGCCATTCCATCATTAGAGCACTTGCTGCATTATATCTAATAATTTAATTGGTTCGCCATTGCATGAATTCATTCCCCTTTGAACCCTATGATCTACCACAGGCAACTATACCTTAAGTCGGCGTAATATATCAATAATCCATGAGAACCGTCGAGTAGCCTGAGTGTCCATCAAAGACTTGTAATCTTGCATGGAAAGATCAGAGAGACGCAAAGCACATTTGCAACTCTCAATAAGATCCTCAAACTTCTGTGTGGATCCAACAACTTGTAGAAAAAGCTCAAGTGGCATTGCCTTCATAGCCACATTCAGTGCAAACAATTTGCAAGAGCTGTGAGGATTCTTAAGGTCATACCCATGTCTCCCAGAGGATAGAGCGTCATTCCCCCAATCATGTGAGCTACTTAAATAACCCCAGAGAAATTTATGCAACAACTCTGCACGAACCAGTTTTGAAATAACAAATCCATTCGCACGCATGGCTTCCACTCTAACAGCTTTGGAGTCTGAACTTATATCATGGGTGAATATCCTCTTAATACCAGTTAGTACCGAAACGGTTTTTTCATTCTTCAATCGAGCTAAGCGTAAGCCTTGGCCACGGCTATGCATGTCGAAAGATCTCAATCTTTCAGGAATTTGACCCAAAATTTGAGGAGTTAAAGTTGGAATAGATTTGTGCAATACAACCCCGGTTGTGCGTTCACGGCCAAAATTAGTAAAATCAGGGACACTAACAGAAAAACATTTGCAGTGCCCTTCGTTCTGAAGTTTATTTAAAGTACGAGCCAAGGTTTTCCTATCAATTTTTGTAAGTTTGTCCTTCTCAAGACTCTCAAGCAACCTGTAAAGCTCAACTGTCAGAACGAACTTGTCCTCCTGCACACATTCCAAATAATTAAACAAACAATTGCTCAATAAAAGTAAATAAAATAGCACAGCTAGATTAGATTGAAGAAATTTAGGAGGGGATAAGGGAAGGACCTGTAATCGTTCAAGTATCCTCTGTTCCCTTTGGGCACTAGCTGCAGTCAAAATCATACGTGGGTACTGCCTTGGATGGGATCGTAGAAGCCTTGATGGGTTTGACGAAGGAGGGGACGGTGTTTTTGGTGGAGCAACATTCGATTTATTTTGCACTGAATCATGAGCTGCATCTTCTCCACTCTCACCAACTAAATCATGTGGATCACGACTTCCACAATTACGCATCTGCTGCTTACTCTCACCATTTCCAGTAGGAGGGCTACTGCCAAGTTCTAATCCCATTTGTCGACTTTCCATTTTTCCAGGTGGGGTTGTAAGCACTTCTTCTTCGAAGGACAAAGAATCTAATTGCACCAAGGCTACATCTGGTGTATCATTAAGAACTAGATCCATCACACTTTGTTTGGAGGATAGGTCATCATCCTGAACAATGCCCGCCGCAGACTTGCCAGGAAGAGCAGTCGATGAACCACTAGTGAAGTTCCCAGATGTCCAAACTCGATAGTGAAAAGACCTGTTATGGCTTTCAGCCTGCAGGTGACACCCAAACCTCGAGAACATATTACGAAGAAGAGTATAATTTCTCTTACTATTAATCCCCAGTCGCTTGCAAACCTGGTTAGAGGTCACGAAACAATGGAATAAAATTTAAGACATTAGCATGCATTATGACATGCACACAAGAAAGGTAGGCAGGACACAAGCAGAAGACAAATTTAAATACACTAGAAAGAAAAACTGGGTATGCCTAAGTATAGCACATAACATTCCACTACTGGAACATGAGTATTGAACTTGTGTTTTTATGATATGCTGGTGTTCACACCCTTTTGTTGTAAACCTAGCAATTAAATGATACTGCTCCACTCTATTGGAGTAACACTTATGGCAAATTCCACGAACAACTCTTGTTCAATCTTCTTATTCACCAATCCAATCTCAATGGTTTTGTTGACTTCTGAGTCTGTCTTTTAAAACAGTGTTGTGGCTAGTTCGAGCCTGGGCGTCCCAGGGGTATGGGAGCAGCACCCCTAAGTCAAATATTGATCACATCTGAATATCAAAAACATTGATTTTTTATTCTTTTTCTTTTAAGGGCAACCAATTATTCTCTCCAACAGCTAATTTTTATGTAGAAAGTGTCTATTTTTATTTTATTTTTTGATGAAGCAAGTGTCTATTTTTATTAATTGTAGGATATGGAAAGGATTGATTTTTGGGAGGGAAGTCTGCTGAGAATTTTGACGTTGCTTTTTTGCTATAAACTGAAGGTTGCTGAAGTTCTTTATTGTGTTCAAAGCAAAGAGGAAGGAAGAAGACTAGTAGTCTTTTATTCTTTCTGGCTCTGTGTGAGCACTAGAGAGAGATTCTGAGTCTTTTTGTGACTCATAGTTGTAATCGTTTGCTTATTTGTTTATTACGCTTACAGTTATATAAAAAAAATTTACTAAATAATTTATAAGAACCAGAAAACCTATTTTCCAGGGTTTGCAAAATCCAGCCCCGCACCTGACTCTGCCTCTGACGGTGACACCCCATACCCTAGTTAGCGTAACATAGTTGACAAGCACAGTTTGATTAATGGTGATAATTTGTTACACTGCTACTATACGGAATGAGAAATGATTAGTAGTACTATTTTAACTGACAAAAGGAATCTCCTATGGGTGTAACAATAATCCCTCAAAAGAACGCCATGTATCACGGGCCAAGAATTGATATGGACAACAGTAACAAGAGGGGGTTTTAGAAGAATTCTAAGTTATTAGTAGTGGTAGGAATGTCCAGAATTTCTGTAAAGTTATTCTGGTCTTTCAAATATTTATGTCACCTTTTTTTATTTTGGTTTTGAGCCCTTTGACAAACATGATCATGTATAATGGTTACAGCGTTTAGCAAAAGCTAAAAAAAAGTAGTGTAGCATGAATAAATGCACCAACAAACGAAGCTAAGGCAATACCCGTCTATGTTGTATTCTGCGCGAGGCGAGGCGGGGCGACAGGGTAGACGCCTCGCCTAGGCGTGCCTAGGCGTCGACTAGGCGTCACCCATAAAACTTTAAACCACCGCATTTGATAAAAGATTTTAGGAGTCATACTTTTTATTATCATGGCCCACACCTTTAATAAATAATAAAAAATAAAATACTGTTGTTTTCTAAAAAAAGCTGCTGGTTTTACAAAAAAAACAGGTGGTTTTATAAAACAAAGTGCTGGGTTTATAAAAAAACGTGCTGGTTTCTGATAAATAAAACAGCTAGTTTTTATAAAACAAGCTGGTGGTTTTATAAAACAAAGTGCTGGGTTTATAAAAAAACGTGCTGGTTTCTGATAAATAAAAACAGCTGGTTTTTATAAAACAAGCTGCTGGTTTTACAAAAAAGCAGGTGGTTTTATAAAACAACATGCAGGGTTTATAAAACAGCGTGCTGGTTTTATAAAACAGTGTGCTGGCTGGGTTTTCACAAAACTAGTTGCTAATTTCATAAAAAAAACTGCTGGTTTCAAACCTGTTCCAGGATAAACCCAGGAAGAAGATGATGATGATGAAGAAGAAGAAAAATAAGAAAAAGAAGAGGAAAAGAGAAAAAGACTTCGGAGCAGGGGCGACCGCCTATTTAGTCCCCTGGTCGACCCTGGGCGATCGCCCAGGCGCGCCTAGGCGCCAAAAACACTAACCTGGGGAATTTTTAGTAAGTCGATGCGGTCCTCTTCCAAACGCCTCGCCTAGGTCGCCTAGGCGCGCCTAGGCGTCGCCTTTAACAACATAGATACCGGTACCACTTATTTCCCACAAAATGGAACATTAAGCAGCTGTAGCTATTCGTATGAAGTTTTCCAGTAACTAATACATTTTTTAGTATCTTTACAGAAGAGCTGAACAAAACCCTAGTGAACAATATAAACAGAATTAAGTAAACATGATTGACAAAGATATGTACACACCTCAGTAACAGTTAGACCCTTTGTACTTTCAGCAGCAATCATATCATGTATTTGATGCTCGATGGGAAGCTCTAAAAGTTGTTCAGTGATTTGTTCTTTGTTTCCACATTGCACGGATTGATCTATGTTAAAATCATCAGATCCACATAGAACAGGTTTTGGCTGAAAATGCTTTTGATCAAATTTTTTCAACAAATGTAAACAGCTACCCTGCCAAAGACTCAAAAACAGAAATGAACCAATGAAAAACTAAACCAAAGAAAAGAAAGAAAGGGCATATCCTTTAAAAGTGTAAAGAAAGTAAGGACATTATTAACCTTTGCTCTTATGAATGGTTAACTTATGATTGTCAATGTACTTAAATTAACATTAAGCTGGACAAAAGCCAAGGCTGCCAAGGACCCTTTGGAAACGAGTATCCAAGAAATACTTATGAACTCCGAAAGGACTTCTAGCAGAAAACCTCCACAGAGCTACTTTAGCAAACAAACAACAAACTTAAAACGAAACACTTTGCCCCCACCAAAGCAGCTCTCTCTTCAACATTACTATCATGGACTATCTGATGCAAAAAGATTTTTGTCGCTGGTAACCTTAAGTTTAGATTTTAGACTAAAGGCTTTAGTTTAGATTTAGGTTTTAGGTTTTTTAAGCTTTTGCAAGACAAAAAAAGAAAAAAAAGAGGGAAAAGAACTTGGGAGGTAGTGAAGCTGTAAAAACTGTAGACCCTGTTAAACTAGTCAGAGTTAGGGTTGGGAAAGTTTACGCAATTAAAAAACGAGACAGTGTTAGGCTTGAACATTCTTGATCCGTAAACTTTCGCAAGGTCGACCCTAATCTGAACCTGTTGCCAGGTCTAATTCACATCAACCTGCCCTTTGTTTTCTTCAACGGATTAATGATATCATCGTCAAATAATTCACGTCAACCTCCTCCATCATATGCTTGAGCTATCCTTCGAGTTTTTGTTGCTCCTTCCACCCGTATGAGTGTTCAACTATTCCTTGCAGGTATCAAACATCTTTATCTCAAACACCAAGAGAGATATGCGCTCTAATACCAATTTGATGTGAGTTGGGTAAAATAACCACACAATTCTTAAGAACGAAATCACACAAACTAAATTGTATTTCTTCAAAAACTGTACTACATAGAGGGGTCAACTATTATTTATAGCCATCATTGGCTTGGCCGACAAGTATTTAAAATTGAAAAGCAACTAATAAAATAGAAACTATCATAATCTTATTCTAACTGGGAATTAGAAATAGCAACAAAGAATTTAAATATTCTAGATACTAAAATAATTAAAATTGATTAATGCCCTTAAAACTTCGCGCAACACGATCGAAAGAATTGTGCAACACAATGCAACGTTATACGAATGGGCACATTAGGCGTTGTTATGTGAGCCAAACCTCGAAGGGGCAACGGAATAATGCGGGATTATATACACCCATACCCATCCTAGAAAGGTCTATGTAGATTTATTTTTGGTCATCCTCTTACATGAAAGAGGCATGATTCCCTATTTGTGGTGGTCGACAAGTTCTCCAAGATGGTATCTCATGCCACGCTTCTCACGTAGCCATTGTATTTCATTGAGGTAGTGTGGTTAAATAGGGTGTCAATGCCAAGGACCATTATTTCTGACTGAGATGTTCAATTTAAGGGGCACTTTTTGCAAACTTTATGGAAGTTCGTGCGATGTTCTATGCAGTTTGCCACGATTTTTCATCCTTAGACTAATGGACATACTAAATCTAAAGTTTTGAAAGCATGTACCGTATCACGTATCGAGAGCCCAAATTTAAAATACTCATTTTGTCGTGCATCGAAAGATACACGATACGATGGATGTACGTGTATAATATTTAGTATACATACTATCTAAGCATATATAAGGTATTTAAAAAAAATAAAAAGAAAGAAATATGGGTTCGAGTTTTAAAAGGGTTATATTTTAGGTTAAGTTGATTGGGTTAAAAGGGGAAGTTTAGTGTTGTGCCTTCTAGAACTGGGCGTAGTTTAAATGGTCCACCTCTAATAAGAGGAAAAAAACAAGTAGGCCCTTAAATGGCTTTAAGTTTAGCTTTTTAGATGGGTTGGTTGAGTGTGTTTCAAGAGGTTAGGTTTAAGGAGTTGACTGGGTTAAGTGGTAACAGGTGGGTAAGCTTTAATAAAACCAGCAAGAAAACCATATCTCCAAAACCAAAAAACTGCTAGTTTAATCAAACCAGCAACAAAACCAGTTCTGAATAACAGTTAACTTGTTCCACTCCGCCTTTGCTTCCACTCTAGACCCCCGCTCAGTCTCATCGAGTTGTCTAGATTCTTCAATCAGGTCGAAGTACTGAATTTTAGCCTTTGCCTCCCTAACTTGCTCTCCTAATTTTCCAACCTTCAACTTGCTCCAAGTCTTCAACTTCTCTTGCAGTCTGCCTAATTTCCGACTAAATCGAAAACTTGCAGATCCCTCATCCGGCCCCTCATCAGGTTCCTCAAGCCACCATTTCTCGAGGTCTTTAATAAGAGAAATGTCTGAGAACCAGCTCAAGAAAAATTGAAAAGGAGCAGGTCCCCAAGCACTTTCGCCACCTTCCAGTAGCACCGGATTATGATCAGAAATGGGCTTTGGTAGTAAGGAAACTCTCAACTTCGGAAAAGTCTGCTCCCATTCAGTGTTGACCAAGAATCTGTCCAGCAGACACATGGTTGGGTTTTCCCGGCCATTAGACCAAGAAAAGCTTCCCCCGTGGCTAGGAATGTCAATCAGACCATGTCTCCCAACAAAATCCGCAAACTCCTTCATACTCGTTGCAATTCTGCTGCCACCTCTCTTCTCGTTAGAGAATCGGATGACATTGAAGTCTCCACCCAAACACCATGGAAGTTCCCAACAGTCCCTAATTAAGTCCAATTCCTCCCAAAATTGACGTCTCTGATAACGGACAGGAGGACCATATATACCTGTAAAGAGCCAACTAAAACCATTTTGAATCGAAGAACATACCGACACTTTTTTAACCGAACCAAGTCCCCACACGTTCTAGGCCAAGATTCATGGAATCATTTAGGAAACTCAATCCCCCCTAATTTTCGAACCATACCACCCAGATTTCCCCCTTCCAGCCCTTGAGAAAATGAGCACTCAAGGCGTTTAATTTCTTTAGCTACCATTTTAGCCTTTTGCCTCAAGCACCAATTTTTCTTTGGAGTCCGTCACCGAAGTCTGATTCAAACTCTCAGTTTCATCGTCACCCTTCACCAAACCATCCTCCTCACTCCGAGTCTCCTCGTGCTCCATCTTACTACTATCTTCTTCCCAAACCCCTAGGAGCCTCAGCAGCGTCTTAGATCTAGCTGGATTACCTGCACAGGAAAACCCCAGTCGAATCCCCGTACTAAGAATCTCCTGATACTCCTTATTCCAAGGGTCAAGGTCCACCGATAGCAGCAAATCTTGAGTTTCTGGCACTCTAGAAATGGGAGTTGGCAGCAGACCTTGCGACAACGAAGCCCCCCACTTCACCGACGAGATCTCCTTTCCTGATGAGCTTGCCGCCTCCTTCACCACAGACAAACCCACCGAACCTTCTTTCCCCTTTCTCCCGCAAGACTCCTCTACATTATTTACTCAGTCTTCGTAATCTAAAAGTCTAGAAACTCCAAAAAGTACCCCACAACCTGGATTTGGGCTTTGTACACCCGAACTCAAACTCTGGATGAGCTCAGGCCCCATGATGGATCCGTCCTCTGAATTTTTAGGAGGGCTAGACTCTTTAGTCACAACCTTTTCTAATGGGCCCGCACCAATCTCACCCGTTTCGCTCGCCACTGGGCTTGTAACACCCTCCTTCGGCCCAAAAATCTTGGGTTAACCCTCATTTTTTTTGTGGGCTGACCCTAATTTCCTACTATCCCATTACGAGACTCTGCCTCCCTCCGTCTTTTCCGTTGTCTGTAACGGCGTTTACATGCCTTTTTACACTGCTCCCTTTGCATCAGGACGCCAGACGACGACGTGCCCACATTAAATTTTTCACCAACCCCTGTCCTTTCAACAGCCTTCTCTCTCCAATCTGCCTTATGAAAAGTCTCATCCGAACCTGCTTTTTTGCATGGAGACCAACAAATTACCTTGTTGGTGAAAAGACTCTCTGACCTGCTCGGCTCCACCCGTACGACCATCCTCCAAACGGCTTTCCGTCCTTGGACTAGACTCCGGTGCAACTCCGTTGAACAGATCCAGTAAACCAACCGTTGACGACGTCATCACCACCACCGTAAAGACCGATGAGCCCCAAGGTACCGGGAACGACGAAGGTAACGGAGCATCGCAGCGTCTCTTCACTCTAATCAGGATTTCCGTCAAGTTTGTTCATGACCAAGAGTCACGATGAATCTCCTCTAACTCTCCACACAAGCTCACCAAACTTTGAAACATTGAATCCTTCCACAAATGGAATGGTAATCCTCTGAAAGCCAACCATCGGGATTCAAACTCCGATCCCACCTTGTTGTCCTCCGGTCTCCAAGCAAAAAAAGAAACACTACCCCTTCCACACGCCATCTTCCCCACCTTTAAAAGATGAGACGCAATATAATATGTTTCTGGAATAAACATTGCCCTTCCCCTGTCAAAAGGAAGCCTCCACCGTTTCCCTCCCAAGAGAGAGGAGATCCCTATTGACACATCAAGCCATCCCACTTCTGGAAGACTAGTCGATATCACCACCGTCCTAGACCAGGTCCCAAAACCTTCCTCGTGCATAAGCTTTGGCATTGGAAGATCTTTGTTTTCTGGTTTATAGGGAGGTACCACCACCGCTGGTATCTGCTTTTTCTCCGCCTTCTTAGGAAACGTTCTCTGTGAACCTTTCTGTAAACCCCGAAAGCAAAAATCTAGACCCATGGCCACTGAGCCCCAACCACGACCAAGATCTCCCGCCGGGAAGCAAAGGAAGATCCTTTTCTTCACCTTACTCGCCGTGTCGGATACCCTGATGTATTCACCTCTAGAGTTAGACTGCCTTTCAGCTAACCAAATCGCAGCTCGCTCTGAGTATCTCACCGGAAGCCCCGAAGCTAACTTATCGTTTGTTTCTCCGCTCAGCACACGATAAAGCCACTTCGCTGCTTCCGGTCACACAGTTATGTGTTCGTTGTACCCATGGCCTTTTTACCAGATTTCCAGACCCCCATCCTCACCATACCATCTTAGGTCGAAAGTTTTTCTCTCCACACTCACCACCCGTTTCTCCATCTGCTCTGGAAGAGCTTAAATTAGATTAGAACAACCTAGCTGTAGATTTCAATTTTCAACTATGATATTTTGGTATATATCGTAACGCATGTCATGCAATACCTAAAATCTGATATTTACGAAAATGTATCTCCTACCGAAATGTATTGTACGATACATACATTTTAATAACTACGACTGAAGTAGTTAATCGCACATTGGGAGATTTATCTCGGTGTCATGTTGGTGACAATCCAAAGAATTGGGATATTGTGATTTCACAAGCATAACATTTGCATATAATAATGTGGTTAGCCTGTATACTGGGTGATCTGCATTTTAGGTCATACTTGAGTTTTTCATAAGGTCCCTATGGATTTTGTTGTTAACCCTCCATTCATGCTCGTTATCCTATAGCAGAGGATTTTGCATCGTGTTTTGCCTCTATCTACAATGATGTTAAGAAGAGGATGAGACTTATTGTGGTTCTTACAGGACGAGTTTTCCTAATCAAGGCAATGTGATGCGAGTTGCACATAAAGGACGTGTACCGTACACATGTTGCCACCGTTGGTCGCTTTTATCCACTTTTCTATTTTATGTATTTCCTTTTCTGCCATTCTTGTATAAAAGGGCCATAGCTTGTCATTTTATTCTATTTATGGGGTTTAGAGAACTTGTTTTGTTTCTTATTATGAAGATCAATGAAAAGGATTTAGGGATTACCGGATTAGGGTTTATGCATGAAAACCTAGAAACTTTTTGAGATTTCTGATTTCATTATGCATCAGCAAATAATTTAAATCGCTATCCCTCATCATAACAAAGTTGGCACACTAAGGGAATGCACAACTTTGTTTTTTTATCGTATATAATTGCATGACAAAGTTGTCACATAAGTAGTCTAATTCCATTTTTTGTTGGTACGTACAGATGTTGTAATGTTGATGAACCAATCAGAAAGAGCAACTGAGAGAGAGAGAGAGAGAGAGAGAGAGAGAGAGAGAGAGAGAGAGTTTGCACCTGCAACCCTACTGTTATCTGATCTCATAATCACCAACAATAACAATTTCATATAAAAGCAAATAATGGATTCAAATAGCCTTTACTCTCTAAGCCACAGAAAAGATAAAGGACGCACCTTCTTCCTGTTCACTTTTGCACAGAATTCTTCAACAAGGTGAGCATCTTTCAGTTTGTTGAAGATCTAAAGTTAAGCGCATTTCGCAATGAATGACATAGTCAATACAAGGAGAAAGGATATCAGAACCAGCTCAGAAATTAAAATAAATAAATGAATAAATTATGCAAAGACTAATATCAGCTTACATTTCTCCAGGCTTTATGTCCTAAAGTCCATCGATCACGAAGAGCTTGTTTAATATCTGAGACAAGGAGAATCTTCAAAACAGAAGGTTATAAAACGAAAATCAGCATAAATAGTAGCATACAAAGTCTTCCAATGAGTTATTATATATAATATTTCAAATTTTCTTGACCTGGTCATCAGCTTCTTCAAGTTTCTGACAAACAGCTTTCAAGACTGCTAGATAATCCTTTATGACGATATCATCTTTGACATGGTCTCCAAAAATACCATCCCCAATTAAAGAAGTACTTCCATCTACATTCTTGAGATTCTCTAACCTATCTACTGTAGTGATTTCAAGCCTTTGTTGAGAATTTAAATGCTTTGCATAACGATATAAATGAATCAAATTGGTATTCACAATGGAAGTGTTTTTTGAGCCACTGTCTTGCTCAGTGGCAGCTTCTTTTGTCCTTACAATAGTTGATTGCCGAACGATCAACCCCTGACATTCCAGGTTCCTCACTATGTAGAAGATATTATTTCCTTCCATGCCAAAGTCCTTAGCAAGTTGTCTCTGTGTTATTCCATTACTTCTGCAAAACACACTTTATGTGTTAAAAGGATAAGAAAAAAAAAATATCGGAGAGAAGGATTTATTATGGAGCTAACCATAGGAAAATACCATCATCATCTATTCCTTATCCCAAAGTTGAGGCAATAGCAACAATCCTATTTTGCAATTCAAGTCCATCTTAAATTATATCTTGCGTCCAGACATGTGTCACATTAGAAATTTATTCGTCTATTGCCAAGAATCATCCAGAAGCAAGAAGCTTTTTATTTATTTCGGACCAAGAAGCAAGTTATTAACTAAACACAAAGCATATATATAGTGAAGCCCAGATGGAGATGATTAGAGAGCTGATTTTGGTTGAGGATGTTCTCCTCACTATGCAGATCATCATATCCAAAGATCAACCATAAATAATAAAACTTCTAAGTCCATCAATAGTTCATCGGAAATTACCGGTCACTAAAGACGCCTAAAATTTGCCTATTTTAGGGAGTTGGATTGGAAGTTCTAAATCCGATTTTCAAAACAAAATTTTTCTTTATTAAACTCTAAACTACCCCTCCTAATACTCTAGTATGTCAAAAGCATCTCTCTTAGTTGTGTTTTAACCCCTAAAGCACAAACAAATTGAGAGTTTTGAATGAATGAAGCTAGGATAGAAATTTTACTTAAAATAGCTGAATAGTGAACCAAATTGTTGTTTTCTTATCAGCAGAAAGCCAGTATGTATGGAACCTCTGAGTCGATTAATGCGCAGTTCTTCAACCAATTGAACTACAAATTTATTTATCTATAGAAGCATATATATTTATATTTCATGCGAAATTCGATTGTTAAAAAAAAAAAAAACATGTTATTAACTAAACGCAACTTAAGGATACCCAAATTGATGGTTGAATTGAAGCTAGAACTAACCTAGCACTAGCAATCCGTTCGAGGATACGCCTTTGACGTGGAGAAATCCCAGCATCAGCGGCTTTAAGATCGTAGAGTCCATAGAAACTATCTCTGAGATCCTCTGCAGCGACAATCCTCAACCCCAACTTCTCAGCCTCCTCGAAAGATTCAATGGAAGGGTCTTGAGAACAAAAAGATAATTCATTAGCTTCGAATTGAAGAACTGGAATATTGAGAAGTCCTTTCCAAATGGCTGTTTTGATGCCATCACAGTTGGTGAAACCAGACGAACAGAGAGAGTTGTGTAGCTTCGGCCATAACTCCGTAAGGGAGATTCCATTAACACCTTGAGAGCAGATCTCTGATAGAGCTGCTGAGACGATTGAATCCATGGCCATTGGTGAAAACCCTTTAAGCTTTGAGCTCCGAAGAACAAAACCATGTCTGATAGACTACTACTACTCTTCATGTATAGAGAGAAGTTGCCTTTTTTTTAATCTCTACTGCCCGCGTCTCATAAAGAATTTGCATCGTTGGATTAGGGTTGCTCTTTTTATTCAAGCTTACAGCAAATTCCTAAATAATTTCCTACCCAAAGCTAATCCTACGGGAGAACTATTTTTCATATACCCTCCTGATTTGCATCTATCCCAAAGTGGTATGCATCCACCGTAGATTGTGACTTCGGTAAAAATTTCTGTAGGCTTTTCAGTAACCCTATCATTACAGTTTATTCAAACTATCCAAAAAAAAAACTCATCATATCTATTGCACAGACAATTGATAAGGGCTACCTAAGTTAAGGACTATCTAGTGGTGTTAAGGGTTGCTGTTAAGGGCTACCACGACCAAATTACTTTTCACAAAAACACTGAATAAGTAATTCTTGCCTGCAGGCTGGGAGGGTTCATCGGCAAGGTTGTATCTAAAGAGCAAGGAGCCTTCATTCAGGGACGCTGCATACAGGAAAAAATTGCCTTAGCATCTGAGATGATGAATGAGCTGGACACCAAAAGAAGGGGAGGTAATGTGGCCTTGAAGATCGATATCTCCCAAGCGTTTGATACTTTGAGTTGGGATTTTATTAGAGAAGTCCTGGAAAAATTTGGCTTCAGCACTACATGGTGTAATTGGTTGACTTCGATTTTCGATAGTGCTATGTTAGCGGTGATGATCAATGGGGGCCTCAAGGCCACTTCAAGCCAGGCAGGGGGCTTCGACAAGGAGATCCCTTGTCACCCATCCTCTTTGTGCTAGTGGAAGATGCACTGAGCAGATCCATTGCTCTGTTGCATGATAGAAGGATGCTCCAGCCTATGGCTTTCGCAAAAGGTACCCCGGGTCCTACCCATATTTTCTTCGCAGATGATATTATCATATTTTGCAATGGTCAAGTTAAGGGATTAAGAAACCTGATGAATTTACTGGTTGATTACCAAATGGCATCGGGCTAAGTGGTGAACAAAGACAAAAGCAGGTTGTACTTAGGGGCTATGTCACAAAACAGGAAATAGTATATTAACCAGTTGATGGGCATCTCTGAAGGGGTCCTTTCGGAGAAATATCTTGGGGTCCCCCTATTCGCAGGAAGGGTGAAAAATTCCTTTATCTGGAGCATTATGGAGAAGGTTAGAGACAAGGTAGCTAGCTGGAAAGGAAATCTGCTTTCTTTTCAGGCTAGAATCATTTTGATTAAGGCAGTGCTGAATAGTATTCCCATTTTCAACATGGCTATTTATAACTGGCCTAAGGATGTGATTACTGAATGTGAAAGAATTATCCGTAACTTTCTTTGGATAAGGGATCATTCACAGAGGAGGCTGGTCACAATTGCTTGGGAGAAGGTTTGCTGTCCTGGGGAGGAAGGGGGCTTGGCCTAAGAAGGCTTGAATGCATTAATAAGGCTCTGCTGATGAAGATGGTTTGGAATATCATAGCTACTAATAGTAACTGGGCACAGTTCCTGGGGAAAAAATTCTCTTTCAGTCATGGAGAGTGGAATAATTACTACAAGAAGTCCTCAATCTAGTCAGGTATTAAATGGGCCTATGAAGCAATGAGAAGTCAAATCTGCTGGGTAGTTGGAGATGGTACTCGGGTCTCGGTGTGGAAAGATGTATAGTGTGGTCAAACCTTCGGTTTGGATCAAAAGTCAGTGAGATCCCTCAAGGCTATGGCTTCAGACTTTATTGTTGAAGGAACTTGGTCCTTGCCTAAAGAGTTTGTTTAATATTGCAGCAGGCGGGGATCAACCATCTTGAAACCCCTACTGGAGAGGGTGACAGGTGCATATAGAAGCCCGACAGTACAGGGTGCTTCTCAGTAGCCAGTGGGGTTCAATTCATTAGAATAAAGCACACCAAGGTGGCATGGTATAAATGGGTCTGGAATGGTTGCATTCACCTAACTGTTTCAGCTAGGGTGTGGAAGCTCATTACAGGCTCTTGTGCTACTGATGACCAAAGACAATCCAAGGGATTCTCTCTTGCCTCTATCTGCCCTCTTTGTAGGGATGGCACGGAAATGCTACACCATCTTCTTTGGAAGTTCAAATTCACAGTGTATGGAATTTTCTTTATGGGATTTTCTCTTTCAGCAGAGCAGGGACCTTCATAGATACTATGAGACTTGCTTCATCCGCGAGCCCTGCCATTCGGGAGGCGTGGAAATTAGTGGTTGTTTACACCCTTTCAGAAGTTTGGCTCAACAGAAACAAAGCTATTTTCGAAGGGTTTAGGCCGACAGTGAACAGTGTGATAAGAAGGATCAAAGTTCTTGTTGGGGACTGTTCGGGTAGATTAAATGGATACATGAGGAATACAGTTAGTGACCTGCTCATTCTCCGATCCATTCACCTGAACAGTCGGCCGGCTCAGCACTTGCAGGTGATTGACTGTAACTGGTTTCCTCCCCGGCCTGGGGAAATATTGTTGTGTTGTGATGGGGCCTCCTTGGGAAATCCGGGGAAAGGTGGATCAGGCATGTTTCGAGATGAAAATGACGGATGTGTAGGTGCCATGGCCATTGGCCTGGGCATTTGCACAAACTTTTGGGCAGAAATACTGGCTATTCTTTCGGGGATCCAATACGCGAAAGAGAAAGGGTGGAGGAAAATTTGGATGACCTCTGATTCTCAAGCTGCCATCTATGCCTTCATGTCGGATGCAGTTCTGTGGAGGGTCCAGGCTTGGTGGAGGAGCCTCAAACCTTTTTTCTTCTCCTTGAGATTCTCATCAGTTCTTAGGGAGGTAAATTTTACAGCTGATGGCCTTGAAAGGAGGGGAGCAAGGCTCTCAGATGGAGAAAAAGAGGTCTTTCCGGGAAGGCCTATCTTTGTTCAGTCGTTGGAAGTTAGAGATCGATTGTATTTCCGTTTTGTGACTAAGTGAGCAGGCAAATGATTGAGTCCTGAGGTGGTGCCAACCTAGTTGGGATGACTCCAGAGCTAGTGATGCCAGGCTCCTTTGCTTTTGTTCTGATGTTTTTGCTGACCACCGTCGTGGCGTGTCCTGTTTAATCTCCTTGTACATTTGTCCTTTTTTTAATGAATTTTATTTTATCGAGCAAAAAAATAATTCTATTAGGTTTCATTCCAAAACTAATCATCTTCTGCAATGTCTTATTTTTTTCAATACCCTCTTATCAAAGTAGTATAACTAACAACATCAGGGTTCAAATCAAAAAATTTTTTCCTCATACCGCTCAAAAGATTATGAGCAATTTTAACCTATCCAACCCTACACAATCCATCAACAAGATTATTATAAGTAGTTACATCTAATTCAATTCCAAACTTTGACATCTCGTTCAAAAACCGAAACCCATCATCCAGAATTCAAACAAGACCTTTCTTATCAAAATATTGAAAGTATAAAAATTAGGAGAAACCCCAATAGCTTTTATTGAAGTAACACCTATCTGTAGGGTTCTTGAATAATTTCCTCGTTATGTAGACCAAAATCAACGCTTGAATAATCTACATGCATATACTTCTTGAATAAGTCTAGCGTAAGAAACACATATAACATACGCACGTACAAAGGGCTCATGCATTTAATATTCATGATGTTAATGCTCTAATATTCTAGTGTAAAAACCCTGAGAGCTATTTTATACACACTCCTTCGTTCACCGTCTAATCATTAAAAGTTGCACTAAATGAAAAAGTCACTCTATAATTTCTTAAAAAACGCAATTTTAATGGTTAGATGGTGCATGCGAAGTACAAATATTTTAAGATAACTAATAGTAAGGAAAGTCGGGTTCTTAAAATAAATAGGACATTAACTTTTTATTTTTTATTGGTAGAAAGATCAATTTTTTTCTTTAAAAAAACTACTTTTACACACCAAATTACAAATTAAACGAGTGAGTGACAAAGACAAATTTTCAAACCTTGTAATACAATCCAAAGGCTAATTATTTTTGGTGAGGATGTCTTACATCATTACCATTTAGATCTTCATTTTAATAAAAAAATCAACTAATTCTAAAACTTTTAACCTTATCAAAAGTTGATTAGAAATAAACAGTGAGGATATTAGTTATGTTTGAATATTAGACAGTTGATTTATAATCAACTTTTAATAGGATTAAAAGTTTTAAAATGGGTTGAATTTTTTTTTGTTAAGATCACGATCTAAATAGTAACGAAAACATCTTATAAAAAATTAGTCATGTGAACGAATTCGAAGCTTGAAAATTTATCTTCGTCACTCTTAAGTTGTAACTTATGCGTAAAAGTAGCATGAATCTTTTTAAAAACGTTGAGGTAGAGGTCCCACCATATAGTAGGCTTAATTAATAATATACCCATTTTGGTCTCGTTATCTCGTCACTAACTATATGATTGAAAAGATTTTCAAAAAAAAAAACTATATGATTGAAAAATAAGATTTGTAAACCATCAAGGATGGCTAAGTGGTCAAGATGCTCACCTCACAAAATGGATGTCGAGTGATCGATCCTCCTGATGGCCACTCCCACAATAAGATTTTAACCGGTTGTGTGTGGATAGGGAGGTCTGCTCACACCCTAGGGACTAGTCGGATGCTCTAAGAGACCCGGATACCCTAGATCTCAAAAAAGAAAAAAGAAAAATAAGATTTGTAAGACAAATAAAGCAACCAACACATCTGTACTAGCTTCTAAGGGGCTGCCCCCTTAAGCCATTTGGGCTAGCTAAGGGGCGTCAGCCCCCTAATATAGATGAGAGAGAAAGAGAGTGAAGGGCGGAGAGAGAGAGGCTGTGGGGTGGCGGCGGCGGACAGTTTTGAGCTATCACCGTCCGTCCGTCCAACCCAAATATATATATTTTTTATTGTTTTATCTTTTTATAAAATACCAGTTATATCCTCTAAGGCCCTAACCCAATTTATTTATTCACACTGGTTTACACTGTCAAAGGAATTGAATTAAGTTGATCCAAGGGCTGATTTTTTGTGACAATGATATATTCATCATCTAAATCAACATCAGTGCATGTATCATCCCCAAATGGACCACCTAATACTCATTTTATTCTTATACTCTACTTATACGTATTTGTGCGCCCATGTGAAGTAAATCTAACGGCTGATTTTGTTGAACGCATAAAGTGTTGATTCTTTTTAATGTCAGATGATAGCTTATAACACATCACATAATTTGACAACTCGTGTGAAAGAGGGGGGCGCAAAATGAATGTGTGAGGAAGATAGGCAGAAAACTCACGCGCAGGGAAGCTCATATATATAAAGGAGGGAAGTATCTTCAGCATCAACAGCTAGGATAAAACACACAAAAAATTAGGCCAAAGGACAAATTTGTCCAACTTTTTTAGGTTAAAATGATAATTTAACAACTTCCTTGTATAAATGACCAAAATAACTTTATTTTATTTTCCAAAATATTGAATGTGTCCCGTGGCCATACTTATTTACCTAATTTACACTTGACAATGGAGTCGCGTGAAATCAATACAATGGTGTGTGTGTGGTTGTGCACGAGTCGCGCAAGCGTTTGGCCATTCAACCCACGCGCACGCGCCCGAGACGCACGAGCGGCTGGACATTCAATCTCTCTGATGGCGTCAAAACAGCCAAATTCCCTTTCTTGAAATGGATTAAAATTTCCAGTTCAACGATTCGAAGTCAATGAATTTTGTTTGAATCTTTCTAAGGCTGAGAAGTTGGGGTTCAAGATTTGTTGCTGCAGAGCATCTAAGAGTTTTTTGGACTGATTGAGGTGGCAGTTCACACCCACTATCCTTTGTGTATGTGTTGACGGTTGGCCCCACAAATACACAATGAAGGGTGGAATTGAACTGCCACCTCAATCTGTTATTGGGTCGGTTCCAAATGCATCTCTGAATCTTAAAATCCTTTACGCTGAACAAATACAAACATTTTATGCAAATCTGTTTCAGACGTCTAGACCAACTAACAATCTACTATGTTAGATGATGTAGCATAACAAAAATAAATACTGTTCCAACTATTAATCAGGAAAGCAAAGGCCCCTAATACTTGACACATTTTACATTTTTACAGGTAGAGAGCGAAATCAGCAAGATGGGGAAAATACCTATGAAGGTAGAAAACCCCTAAAATGATTTCTTTTTTTTTTCTTTTTTTTTTGTTATGATTTTAGTAGTCTTTTTAACCTTGTTCCTTGTAAGGAGTCCAGATGAGTTTGCTCACATCAACTTCAAGACCCCCACGTCCAGCGGCTTTTAAATGGCGATCGAGTACCTTTGGGTCAGCACAGATTGCATGCTGCCCTTTCCTGTACTGGATCAGGTCCAGGCCCTGTAAAGTGGTCAAGATATCATCTGCTTTTATGGCGGTCATGTCGCTAAGCTCCTGCAAAAGAAGAAAAAGAAAAGAGACGTAACTATACAGAACCATCTCAAAATTATGAGCAACTAAAACTGTAACTGAAGGAGTGCCTAATAGTTTGATATGAACTTGTCTGTAACGTGACACATTTCCTCATTAAACCACAGTTCAAGTGGTGGCTAACACACCTTACAAGCATGTATTTTGAGTTCCTCACCTCATCTTGGTGCTTCACTTAAATCTCATAGATAAACCAAACTGCATTCTCTGATTGATTACATCAGTAAACTACAGTACTGAATTTCAAAAACTTTTTGAGTCGAGCGGACTTATTCACATGCTAGCATGGGATCGTATGGTGGATCCAGAAAGGGAGGAAAGCTTACCAAGTTTTAAACATTAAAATAAGCATTGAAGCATATTTCATTCATCTCAGTATCCAAGTTGATTTTGCCAAAGAGGAAGAGGCTTATTTTAAAACCATGCATAGGTGATACGACTGCTTTCGATAATAATAATAACAGAAACACAAAAAGAAAAAAGAAAAAGGAAAAGAAAAAGAGGGTGGATAGGACTGCACATGGTATCATATCTGCTATTTTTATTTTATCCAGACATGCTCCATTTCTCTCTTGGTGCATTTCATTTGCCGTTTGATCTTTTAGTGCAATGGCGATGAGATATACAATTTGTATAGACTATTTTCTTCTAAATAGACAGCAACAAGTACTACTATTAAAGTAACTTTTAACTAGATCCTGCAGCCACTCAAATTTTTTAGGGAAAAAGAAAGCGGTTGTCCTCACCCAAAAATATAAAAGGGAAGGTGGTTGTATCCTAGCAACTTGAAGGGTGAAGACAAAAGTAATAAATATTAGCATAGAAAGTTCACTTGTGCCGTCACAAAAAAGACGGTTAAATCTAAATGCTGTCAGTGAAGGGAAAAATCATGCATACCTTGATAGAGATATTGCTCTTGTGCTTTTTCAGGATGTCTAGAAGAACCCTTGTCCAGTATCCTCTGTAGCTCAACAGTCCTAGGTCAGAAAGTGGCCTTTCTGGTGTCCCTACTTTGCCTTCCTTCTTAGATAGCTCATAAGCTGTTTGATATTAGAATCAAATTAGAAGCAATTTTAACTAGATAACACATCAATATGAGGAGAAAATATATATCTATTCACAAGATTATTATCCGAGGTAGCTCTATCAGATATTTCAAGTACTGACTTGTTGAATAGTGAATACTTGGGATCAAAGTTGCCAGGCGCACATAAACACATCGCACCCAATAAGTTTACCATATTTATGGAATCAACATGGATGTATGAGAGGTTGAGAACATAATTTTCAAAACATGTTATATAGGCAATTAAGTGAGAATATCTGAGTTGCTTATCAAATAAAAAAAACCACAAAAGAATATCTGAGTAAGGAGGCAAAGAAATTTTTTCTAAAGCCTCACTTGCAGTTCTACAGTTGCTGAAAACAAATTTAATTTGTACAAGCTTGAGTCTTGATGAGACTCTAATATATGAGGAGCTCCTTGGGACTTGGACACTTTAATCATATTGGCAAGTATACCCAGAAAGTGGTCTAAATACGCACAGCAAAACTAGGAAATCACATCAGATAAGACTTCAGCAATCATCTATAATCAGCACAATTTCGCAAACCTCCTATTCCAGAATTTCAAAAGAAAAAAGGGGATATCAACAGATACCATATGGAACTAAACAGATGGTGGCTGTAAAATTACCCAATTTTTGCCATAAAAGAATCAAATATTTTGATCCATGTTGATAGTACACATAACTCCTTCAACTGTCACACCAGAATGTTTTAATAAAAAGCACAGGAAGGCATGCATGCTTCCTAAATAAGAAACAAAAACACAAAAGGAACAAACTAAAAAGCATAATAGAGGTTCTGTTTAGGTGATATCATTAAATAGAAGCAAAATGAAAATGATCAGAAATAAAGGCAAGAAACAAAACAGTTGACAGAAAGTAAAACAGAGACTTCAACTAATAATAGTTATCCAATACATGGATCATGCATTTCCTGTATTGATTCTAGTTAATAGCCAGTCAAAAGAAAAAGAAAAAATGAATGGAGTAAAATTTAGGGAGAATGCTCACAGAATGCAATTAAAAATTTCCCATAGCCTTTTCTTTGATAGGGAGGAAGAGTTAGAATGCAAGCCAAATTATAGGATTCCTCCGAATGTTTTTCCTGCATCATGTGAGGCATTACATTAAGAGTTATATATCTTGATTAGGAGTTATATACAATTCCTCCGATCACAAGCTCACAACATGAACAGAACCAACAAACTAAAAGAAATTTAAGTACAATTAAAAAGTTCATATTTACCACAACCCAGGAGCAAGAAAGGTAAATCGAATTAATAAATACAAAATTGACAAGGATTTTAGGGGAGAGCTCCCATCTATCTATGCAGATTTTACTGCTGATCAATGATATTCCCCAATTTCCAAGGACAGTTCTCTTTAAATATTCCTTAGAGAGAACTTGGGATTCATGTCTAAGCTGTAAAACAGATTAAAAGATGATGTTGGAACTTGGAAGCCTGAAAGCATGGAACCAAAACTCAAATGAAATGCTGGAAGAACTCATGAAGCAGATTTTGTAGGTTCAACCAGGTATTGTAGGGTAGCCTGGAAAGGCAATGATGCAAATGACTGAAAAAGAGACTGATATAGGAATCGATAAAAACAAATTGGAAATCGAATTTGAAACAAAAAAAAAAGGTCAGAATGATGGGATTAAGGTAAGCGGTTTTAGATGCACTCAAAAATTAGAAACAGCATGCTCATTGGCCTTCTTACTCATTTCATTGAACCCTATACCATTTAAAACCTACAATATACATGCACTAACTACATACCAAAAGCTTTCAGAAGTCCAAGTTCACAGAAAACAATAGCTAAAATAAGTCAACTTTCTGTCGCACATTTAATAACATGAAAACCTGTTGCCAATGGTACAGGTAACTCAAAAAAGAGAAGAAAAAAACACACTTCAGCTAGATGGCACATTCTCATGCAAAATTACACTCACACTCAAGACATTTTAACAAGTAAATAGGGTTAGTGAAATTAATCAAAACAGGAAACCATCACAAAACTTAATGGATTGTTTCTTCCAAATAAGGCTACTAAGAGATGCATCTTCTACTTTCACCTCACCTCAATATATGTATTGTGAAAAAGTAAAGAGCTATTAACAGCTAAGACGCAGCATGACAAATACTTACCTTCGAAAAATATCCAACCATGTGACATCCTCTATCGTCGCATTCACATAGAACATAGAACAGAAACAGATCGACGTCGTAATAAAGAGTCTTGTGATCAAGAAACAATTTTGCCAAATAGCAAAGGTTTTGCCCGTACACCTTGTTCTTCTTGCCATCAACCTGCTTCAAGACACTCCGACTTAGACAAGCCAATTCAATTGGTAATATACATGGGAATATGATAAGACAACCCCTTACAATGCAGAAAATGCTGCTAAAGATCAAGTCACAAGGAAACAGGGAAAGGAAAAAAGGTGCAGAACACATTTGTGAGATTAACAGTTAGCCAGACTTGAAGTCATGCATGGCATCTAAACACTCCTATTTCCAAAAGGTAACAATTCTCATCCAGGTAAGTTTGCTTTTTTGTGCCACCTGAAAAAGTGAAGTTCTTTGCTTCATTTGCTTTCTTGGACAAGTAGCATACAGTCACTAGTCAGTCATCTGATTGATAGTAATAAGATACCACCAGATTGGTATCTGTGATGTGAAAGACAGGCCCATAAATAACTGAGTATTTTCTAATGCAAATATATATTTTTTTTTTATTTCTTTTGCTTGATTATTTTTTGCTTTGGAGAACACAGTGTGACCTCCTTTCATGATGAATTGGCCTTTCCTCAAGAAAATTTCAGACCTCCTATCTGGATGGTTCATTAAGGCTTTCCAAGAAGAGTGTCTATTACCTATAGCAATTAGCGAGTCCAATCGGAACTTGGGAAGGAGACCAATACTTGAATTTTGCAGCACGTGCGCAATGCATATGCACTTGCACTCAATTAGCTTGTCAAACTAGTAAGGCTATATTTAGTGCGACTAACATGGAGGGAGTAGTTAGTGGCATACACTTTAGACTTTCTTATGTGCTTTAGTTAGAAATTGGAAACATTGACAAAAGTGTTGGGGGTTAAATTTTTTGTTTAAAATTGTCTTCCGTGCAAGACTATGACACTGTTACAATTTGTTATTAGTTCGTTTCATATATAAATATGGTGTATGTGTCAATTCGAGAGATAATGAATAAATTTTCCAGCTTCAATAACTGTCAAGAAGGTCGTTTCAAGTAGGAAATACATGTATATGTTTATACTTTCCAGTGAAATCCACCTTTCTCATTGGTGCCCATACTCTGTCAAATCTCCTTCATACGGACAGCGTTAAATCCATATGAAAAAGAAATACATGGTGTGAGAGACCTTGGGGCAAGCTATCCCCCATACGAACTCGGCACTCCTTTTTTATATCCTTCTTTCTAGCTTCTAAGTTCCTAGAGAGAGATTCGGCACACAGGAGAAAAATGTAAGGGGAGAGGGGGTCCCCTTGCCTTAAAACCTCTAGTCATGATAAGGTCCAAGTTGGGGATGAAAATCTTCTACACAATTTTTATTATTCTTATCATTTTTGTTGGTATGCAAAGTTTATTGTTGAAGCAAGAAATGGGACAGTGCGTAATTGAGCATAGCAGTAAAGAAAGATGAAACATGGTCCTAATAACTTGATCTTAACTTTCATTACCAACCAACCAAAAGTTTGCAACTAAAACTAATAAATGCAGTACTTGCCTCAAACATTGAAAGTGTGCCACTGCGATAGATCTCATCACCTGGGGGATGCTTTAGATCGCATTTCCTCTACAAAACATAGAATGGGTTACTTATAGAGGCTATAAGCCAAAAAGAAAGCCAAATTCGATATGTTAAGAAAACAACCATAATCTTGTCTATCATCAACAGCCAAGTCACAACCTAATGTAAGTACAGAATGATAAGAGTATGCATAAACAATCTAATTCATATTTGCTTTTTTCAAAAAAAAAGTGCATAAACAAAAAGAGCAGGTCAAACAACAAACTAGGTCAAAATTGGAAAAACAGTTGACAGTGGGCCCCCATACTTCATACTTCAATGTGAAAATAAACAAGAGCTTCATATCAAATGGCAGATGACCACTGAAAATAGGTGCAGGACTAAAATAATAGATGTAACATTTTCAGGATGCTCAATACTTGCAAATTTATTTCAAAAATTGATGTCAAAGTGACATTTTTATTAACGGTAGACTGGTAGTCAATCTGACACATTTTAAATAACCAAAAAAATGCAATGATAGAGGCATAGCTTCAAATGAAAAAGGTAGGAATGACTAAGGAACCATCTAAAAATTGCAAGGAAGACAGCAATTTTAAATTATGATAACGGAAGTCCTCTAGGCAACTAGATGAACAATGGCCACCTTTTGCAGTATAAAGGAGTAAAAAGTACTAGATGAGACAGTTAAATATGCTAGCAAAGGAGTTAATTGAGTAGCTTCATAAAAAGGAGAAAACTGAACTCGCTAACTCCAAACTTAATAGTGATGTACCATAACTTTTCCCTTTCCTCCATAAGTACATATACTACAACTTCATGTTTCTGGAACAGGTCAAATGAGCAGAAATTGAGGTGTAGCTCACCATATGCCTCTGAAGCTGTTCTTTGCGCTTCATGAAATTGAGACAAAACTCACAAAAGTACAGCTTCAGAGTATCATTGTATTCTGGCGGAAAAGGGGAGAAATACCATGTCTCAATCTCATATCTTCCAAGTTCTATAGTTGCTATATTTTTCACTTTCGTGAATTCTTCGTGTTCACGCAAGCTGGCAGCATCAAGTTCCTCATGGCCCTGCACATAAAGTGAAGGATGTTCATACTAATTCAAAGCAAAGTCCAAGATATATATCAAATAAACCAAAAGGAAAAAAGTAATGGATAACAACATTCAGATAATGTAAAAGCATCCAACCCAACAAAAGATGCAAAGAATTTCCTAATTGTACCTTGATTCTTGCCATCTTAAATGTAACTATTTACTCTTCCACTTAAAAGAAACCATCTTAGTTCATTAGAAGAAAATCAGGAAAAGTTAAAATACGGGTAGGCTTCAATGTCTGAGATCACCATGTTAATCAAGCGAGTACCAGAATATAAGTTGGTGCTCACATGAAAGATTGTCTCAAGTCTTATCAATTGTTCAGGATCAGCAACATAATCCTGTTCCTCCAGTCAATTCTACCTCAAGCCAAACCTACAGCCCAGCATTAGCCTGAAAGACCGACTACTGACTCATGTCAAATGACAAACGACTTGCAAGGATGCTCACATTACAGAAAAGTCTTCCTCACAGGCTTGTGACTGCCGATTCAAGACCAATGCTCATTACCGGACCTGGTCACTGAGTCACCAGATACTTAATATTTGATATTGAAAGTCTAATACAATAGCTTGGGAAAAGCAGTGACTTCTATACTGTTTCCTATCAATCAAATGCGAAGCTCCTCGGAATGCACACAACAGGAGTAATGCAAATATTACTTTGTACACATTAGGATATGTAAAGAAACAAACACTTGAACAACTCCCAGACCCAGACAAGCTACATTATCTTTCTCCATATTAGATGTCAAGCAAACATCACCAGAAAGTTTTCATCTGGTTGTTGCAACTTTAGTTACATAGTATGATGATCCACTTTGCAAGGACAGATAAGAGGGAAAAATAGAATATAGTATACACAGTATAAGACTTCAATAACAAGATGAACATTTACACACCTCCACATGTGTCTCGTCAATCTTACGTTTCTGGTGACGTGTCATCTTCAAGCTTGTTGCCTGAAAAGACCACGTGTAAGAAATTTTTACAAAGCTTTAAAAATAAAAATCTTTACTATGAGAAGCTAACGAAAATTTGCGACATAATGGGGGTAAACCAGAGAAGTACAACAGGAAGAGAGAACCAAAAAAGAAAATTCAACAAATTAGTAATTCCCTGGAAGTTATAGTCCCAGAACCACAAACTAATGCTCCTTTAAAAGCATATAGCACCACAACTGAAGGAAACTTAATTACCGTCCCCAAGATATAGGTTACAGATGGAATAAAAATATCAATTGCATGACCTCAGTCTGCATTTAACAGGCTAAGATATACAATACCTTGTCCTCCACCTTTTCATCAACATCAGTCTCTACTGAGTTCAGATCAAGTTGTTCAAGCTTAACCCACTCATCAAGCCTCCTATTAACTGGGGAAGGAACAAAAACCATTGTGGCATAAATATGCGACCTTTATAAGTTACAAACAACAACAACAACAGGAATAACATGGAACTTTTTGCGGGAGGGAAGTAATATTGTAGTTCATTCTACGAATAAAAATTTCAAGGCAGATGCATGTGATGAAGTTAACAGGCACAAAATAAAACAATGACAGTAGAGAGGCAATTAGAGCAGGCAGAAGCATAACTAGTTGAAAAAATTCAACATAAATTATTTCTTGTTTGCAAGAGAATGAAGTTTTAGGCTTATAGCAGCTTAAGCCTCTTAACTATATTATAAAACCACTTCGGTCTTTTATTAGAAAGCCGGCCACCCAAAATCCAAAGACACCCAGAATATGTAGTTATGTACCTTTTAAGCTACGGCTTCCAATCTAAGTATAGGTTCGGATGTCAAGATCAAGACTCGAGCTAACCAAAGTCGTGACAAATGAAAGACGGGAAAGAAAATCTAGATTTTAAATTCCACCAAAACATTAAGACAATCAACTTCGAAACTTTTTGACCAAGCATCCATGAAGGTGAAGGAGCTTCCTTAACTTTATACTTCCAATCTAAGAACAATTGTTCAACAAGCTCTTTTGAAACTCAAACCAATCCTCAAGACCATCATCATTTAAGATACATGCCAACAATATGGGATCTGCTACTCTCTTGGATTTTCATTCTCTATCACAGGCTATATCATTAGGCCCTAGGATAAGTAGAATTGAGAAGTTCAGATACACATTAAGAGAATCCATTGGCTACCTATCTCACAAATAGATCTCTATCTGGGATTAGCTCATTAGCATATGTTTGAATTCATGTAAAGTAATAGAACATACAAAACTAGCTACAAGGAACATTACATATCATTATAAATGCCAAACTTCTATAGTCCCGTCTGTATTGCCACATAAAGGATCCTCAGAAATTAACTAAGCAAGTCCATAAAATCTAAAATAAGATCCATCAAGAGACTCAGATAGCCTGTTTGTTTTTTGCCACTAATTAGTAGCAGACCCACACAAAATACTCTTTATTTTTCACCACTAACTAGTGGTAGTTAGAGGGAAACCTTTAATTTTGGGCTTCAAACCCATTAAGTGGTAATAAGCTGTTTCCAATCACTTACTACCACTTAATGGGTTTAAGACCCAAAATTAAAGGTTTGTCTCTTACTACCACTTATTAGTGGTTAAAAACAAAAGCTATTTTGTGTGGACCTGCCACTAATTAGTGGCAAAAAAACAAACAGGCTATCAATCTTTACCTCTTATCCACAAGGTCTGTCTTGTTCCGAAGATAAAAGAAATACTAACATCTACCCCACACAAAATGCAAACCTCCCGAAAAAGACCTTTCCACAATGGCAAAATCTAGAACACTAATCTCTCAAGATATGCATGATGTTATTGGTTTTTGACTCTCTACAACTATTCAGACTCAAAACCTAGAGTTAGACCTAGCAAATTGAAGTATGGACAAGACCATTCAATTGTCATCATAATCATAGTGCTGATAACAAAAAAGATAAAATCTCCTGACACTCAAAATAATACTAACTAGTTGTTACATCAACTTTAAGCTCTGTTTAAATGAAGAGTTTTGCTAGAATAACACCAGAATTTGACACCAAAATATTACATCTGCTTTTTAAAAGTGGTATGAGGGGCTGAAATGGAATTAATATTTTTTCAGCAACGTTTATGATTGGTTTCCAATCAATAAAATAAGCAGATGTAATCTTTGGTGTCAAAATCTGGTGTCCCTGTAGTAATGCCCTTAAATGAATTCTTAATTCGGAACTATAAAAAAAATTACTAATAAAAATTATCTCAATTGAGTTTCAATTTTAGACCAAAAAACTGTCTTCTTGTTCAGTTGTTTGATAATTGACTGAGAAAAAATAAAGCTCCTTACCCCCTGATTTTCTGAAATAATCTAATAATCAAAATTTTTTATTTTTTTTACTAAAAAAAAAAAAAAGAACCCAAATAACCTAGTTTGCAGGACTTTCTGTTCATTTGGTTCATAACCAACTGATCAAACCAAGCACTCTTGAGCACCAATTTTCACCAAATCTCCTACTTTTCAATTATTTCTGTTACTTCCATAAACGACCAATCCAAGTAAACGCTATCGAGCCCAAATTTTACCAAAAACCGTAACACTATCCTAATCACAGAGCCAAAAATATTAACCTTCAAAAAACACCTACGAATACGCATAATCAAATGCTCAATATAGCCTAAGTTTCTTTTTTTTTTTTTTTTAACTCCGTAACCTAAAATCCAGAAACCCTAAATCTTCACAAAAATCCTACGTATCGAGTATTTCTGTTACATAATTCATAAACGACCAATCAAAGCAAAGGCTCTCAAGACCCAATTTTTTTACCAAAAACCCTAACCTTCAAAAAACAAAAACCTAACAATCCGCATAACCAACTCCTAAAACTAATATAACCAAAATTTTCATAACCAGTCCCTTGTTTCTTTGTTCTGCAACCAAAATTCAGAAATCCTAACCCTAATCAACCCAAAATTGAGAACAAAAATGATGAGATTTCAAAACAACAATCGAGGGGTAGGGAGACTACTTACATTCGGTGTAATGAACGTAATACTCATAATCATTGGGGCCACCACAATGCAATCTTCTCCGTTCAATCACCTTGACGGGATGATATTTTCCGTCTCTCCAACGGCACATAACGCGGGTACCGACTTCCAGAGGGAGAACTCCACCGGATCTTCTCTTTCTAGAAGCGTCGTTTTCAGGAGTGTGAGGTTGGTTCCTTGAGGTTTCTATTTCTCTATCCTCCTCCATTGAAGCGTCGAATCCATCTTCAGTCTGTTGCTGTTGTTGTTGTTGTTGTTGTTGATCGCCGTTGCAGTTTGGGGTTGTTCCGTTCTCCGTCGTTGTCAAGGCTTCCATGGAACCCATTTTTTTTGTTTCGTTTCAGATTGGACTGCAGATGAGAGTAGAAATAATTGGATCGTGCTGGTTTTTATTGGAACAACATTAAGACTTGTGTTATGGGCACCAGCGTTTTGGATTAGGGCCAATATTGAATTTCCAAACCTCTACGGGTCCACATGGAGACGATGATCTAAGCGCTAATTTTTTGTGAAGATGTTCTCGTGATCGCCAAATAGATCATCTCACCAATAATCGGCCCATTCTAAAAAAATTTAACTTCATCAAAAGTTGATTAGAAATCCATGATGAAGAACCGATTTTGTTTTTTTCATCAAATCAACCCTGCCTGGATCGTATTTATATGGATCCCACGAAATTTTTAGGAGAAAGTTTTGAGTAAAAACTTTGTTTAGTGGATAGTCAAGGTTTTACTATTGGGATTTATTTAGAAAACAAGGGTAGTTTGGGGAGAAAAAATCGCACGCAAGGCTTTTATGCGCACCTAAGCCAGCGACTTTAAAAATGGCTCACTCACGTATACTATCTCTTTCTCTCTCCTATTTTGATTCTGCTTAAACGGCTAAAGCACGCCGTACTGTTCACCCCCTAAGCCTCATATATAGTAAAGAGTAATACAAAAGTTAAAAAGATCAAGTGATCGATCCCCCTCACAAAATAGAGGTCGAGTGATCGATCCTCCTAATGGCCACTCCCACAATAAGATTTTAACCGGTTGTGTGTGGATAGGGAGGTCTGCTCACACCCTAGGGACTAGTCGGGTGCTCTAAGAGACCCGGATACCCTAGATCTCAAAAAAAAAAT
>MVGT01002786.1:15848-90861 GCA_002174775.1 Macleaya cordata
GGCGGATCAGATTGGATGGGATTCACTGGGTGGATCGGATTGGATTGAAAACCTAGCATCCAATCATACATTGGATCGGATGCGGATCGAACCAAAATCAATGGTTTCGATCCGCTGCACACCCCTAGTTATAAAGGTCTTATCTGTATGAGAATTGATACCAAGTTTAGTCTCATTAATCTGAGGTTCTCTATATTTTATGACCCGAAGAAGACTAGTTATCGAATCGGCGTGTGAATCATAGTACTTCTCTACGCTATAGCTCTCGAAAATTATCCTGATCACCTTCTTCGCCAAATCAAGAACTCGATTCGTAAACGTATGCACAGTTTCGCTAAATCAAAAAACATTAAGAAACTAATTAAGAAAATTTGCAACTTTTGAAGAAAATATGATTAAGTGATCAAAACTAATTATACCAAAAACTGTCATTTCCTTCGGGCCACATGAGCTTTGTGAAGCTTTGAACTCGTTCAAGAACAGGTGCTTCGTTGATGCCCATGCTCTCATGGATAGGTGTAGCCGGGATTTGCCCGAGGTAACCGTAGGAAAGTTTATTGTCTTTGTTTCGCATCTTGGTTTCTAAAGGTAGATCAAACAATTCCTGAATTGCATGAAGCATGGCATTGTGAAGATCTGAAGGGACTTCGTTGTAGACTGCTTCGAAGCAACCGTATTCTTCGAGAGCCTGACGAACCTCAGTTCGAACCAAGAACCAATTATCGGTTCCAGGTTTCAAGTTTTCCCTAGACAAGTCTACTATGGGAATCTTGAGGGGAGTTTCAGAACCCATTTTCTCAGTTCTAATTTCTTCCCTAGACTAAGTTCCATCTTTTATAGAAAAAGTTTCGTTTTGGAGCATCTCAAATGTCTGGTCCTAGTTTGATGCCGTCGTTCAAGTCTTCATTTGGAATATATTGGACGGTATATAGTTGTTGGAGTACTACTGTTTGGACCTACCAAATGCCATAAGTATAGGTAGCATGGTCGGTCCCACTACCAAGAAACTCCCTCATAATATTTTGAAGGGGAACGATGGTGGGTCCCATTCTGTGAATGGACTATGTTTTGTAAAATTGTTGGTGCAAAAATCATTTTGTAATTGTTCAGACCCCTTGATTTGCCAATCACGTTCGTTCTGACGTGAGCACTTATTTCATGCCTGATGATTTTTTTAGTATCCTACGTTTTTGCCAAGAACAAATTACAGAACAATCCTTTTGTTGATCATCTTTGAACTTTTTGAAACGAGTGTCATCTTCGAACTATTGAGAAAATTAAAAGTACACATATATGCTATAAGAAAAAGTTAATTTTATTTCCGCATCAATTTTTCTTGTAGCACTCAATTTATTCTTACACCCTATTTACATTTATAAAATTAAAATCGTATATCGAACTAAGAACCAATTTTCAGTGAAAATGATCAACTTTTGATGGGAATATAATTTTTTGGTTAGGTTGATCCACATATTAGACAAAGTTTTAGAAGACGGGTTGTTTATCATCATCGGATTTGTTCCTTTTCTTGGTTTCCAAGGGGAGATCAAAAACCTTCTCAACTACATCAAATATGGCATTATGAAGTTCCAAAGGGACTTTGTCTAATATTGCTTCAAAGCAACCGAATTCTTCGACAGCCCGACAAACCTCGGTTCTAACCGAGAACCAATTATCGGTTCCAGGCTTCAAATCTTCCCGGCCACCAGACAAGTCTATAATGGGAAGCTTGAGAGAATTGTAAGTCTGATCAGTACCCATTTTAGTTTGTGTGTTATATCGATAAGCTAGCTAGCTATATGGTGTTCATTCATTTATAAAATGCAAATCCAAAGTTTTTTAGTTGAAAATTTAGAAGTTATAAAATAAATTAATTTTTTTGTGATGATGACTTTTAGTGAAACTCTGATTTAATTAATTATTTTATATGATGGTTAGGTAATCTAAGTTATAATAATTCAATTACAACAACGTCTTAGCGGCTAATTCTAATTTTAAACTCTGATTGGTGCATAAACGCATCAACTGCCTGTTTTAATTCATATAATAGACCAAGTTGCGTGGAGTTATGCTAGGGCTTTTTTATTATCAATAAATTTCATTTCGCTCCGCCGAAGTTTTTTTAAAAAAAAAAAAAAAAATTGTTTGGAGTTAGGAAACAATTAATTAGTAATTGATGTGTATATATATATCTGCAAACTATATATTATTGCTTAATTAGGTTAGATTATAATATTCTTGTTTGGACGCTAGCAATAATTAATGGTTAATTAATTTATAAAAACTAATCTCATGTTGTCACTGATAAGTCATCATCCATTCGTCGTAAGAAGGTCATCACAATTTTTTACTAAATCAACATATATTGATTTTGCAAGATCCATACTCCATATTACAAATTTTATAAAATGTTTGGTCAGTTTTATAAACCTACGAACCCACTTTATGATTGTGTTTTTGGTTTTACATAAACCAAATTGAAATTGAATTGGGTGATGTTAATAAAGGAACCAAAATAGAGAAGGGGATGGCTTGGTTAAATGGGTTTTAAGTCCAAAATCCCCCATTTAACTTGTAGCTCATTTTACTAGAGAGGAGTTCTCCTCTTTAAATAATTGTACCCCAGTAAAATATGAAAATACACCCCACTCCATCACCGGTCACGACTTCCTCCACCATCGTTCCCCAGTTCAGAAAGAAAAAAAAAAGAACTTTTGTTTTTCTACTTTTTTTGTTAAATGAGAAAAAGCGACACTACCGCACTCAAGCTCTCATGTTTAACTTGGCAAGGCCTCGTAATTTACTAAATGGCGTAAGAACCGGTTACCCGACGGGTACCCGACGGTTAGAACCAATTTAGAACCGAAATTAATCGATTCCAATCGGGTCTACCCGATAAGGACCTGATCTTAAATGGGTACATGATATGCGGAACCGGAACCGGCATAAGCGGTTCCGATTCGGTTCGGTTCTCGGGTAAACGTGTACCCGTTGACAGCCTTATCGATGATGTACAGTTGTTATGACGAAATTCTTAACAAACTGATATTAGAGCTGAAGTTGAAGAAGTAGAAGATGGTTGGTTGGCTTTGATTTATAGTATGAATGAATAGTTAAGAACGAGAGTTTCGTTCAGCTCATAAGTTTTAGAATATTGATATGATTTTTTGGTTAGGGTGATCCACATAATAAGAGTATCATCCTAACCAAAAATTAACTTTTGGATCGTCTCTATGTGGCTCGATCCACACAGCTGTGTAGAAGGAAACCCTTGTACAGAAAATCCCTACTCTTCATTTTTAATTCAATAATACTTTTTGGACCAATAGTTTTACAAAAGTAATGCCAGACGCTTATGTGGTAGGATGGGACCTACTACTTTTCTCTCCTAAAAGTGTTTTGAAGGAGTTTCCAACTTATATGGCAGTGGGACCGACCATGCCACATAAGCATCAGGCACAGTTTTTGTAACTTAGTTGGTCCAAACAACACTACTCTTTTTAATTGTCTTTTAACTTTTGCAGTCCAGAGCAAACATGTTAAAACGGCAAATTAACTTACTGTAAGACATTTGGAAAAATTGATCAAACCTTAAGAAATTAATTAAGTGTGTATAATTAAAGAAACACATATATTAGAAGGGTAACACTTCAGTTTTCTCAATTAATACTACATTTTTTCTTACATCTTATTTACATCAATCTATGAGGCTCTCAAAGATATGCTTTGTGGGATAAATTTTTGGTACGAATAATAATTAAATATATAAGTCAAAAATACAAATGTACAAAGACCCAAGACCCCAAGAAGAGGGTCAAAAGGGGAAAACCAGGCAGGCACTAACAGATCGAATATGTGCTTTACAAGACCTAGTGTTTTGGAAGAAAACAGCAAAAATTTATACAAACAGAGAGTCCCAATTTGAAGATATCAATAACTAGCTGAATCTTAAATGTCCCTGTAGGTATTCGAGACCTAAAAATGAAGAAGGGGTTTGAGTACAACTAGCATTTTTTTTTATATCAAATCAAAGCTGACATAATTATTGAAAGTACAACTTCTCTAGGAAGTCCTAAATAGCATATATGTCCTTGATCATTTAACAACAATCATAATTACTTAGTATATCACATACTACACTAAAATAAGAGTTACAGAGCAAGCTAGGCTAGGATGATGATCGGGTTGCATAAGGTTCTATGTGCATCCTTTTTATAGGAAACTCAAGGTCATCTGACGGTATTCATACGAAGACTCTATGCAACCTGTCACATATAGATTTATTCAAAGTTTTATGTACTTACTGCATATTAAGACTAGTAAATTCTTAAATACCACAGTAAGCCGTCGCGGTACATTCAGCTTTTTTACCCTCTTCTGTAGTAATGTAGTAATTAAGTAAGCTCAAGTTATCGAAGGGCTTAAACTTCAACGGATGTTCTTCATCGACTAGTTCTTCCGGTGCCTGTACTACGTTCTTGCTGAACATAAATAATCCCAGTGTGTATCTTGTTTTATCGACGCCGTTCATCACTACCCGGTGATAAGCATTATGTAATCTACCACTGCTCCATGCCTATATTAACGTAACATATTTCCATTCATTTGCAATAATATTAGCTGTATTGGTTGGCACATGAGTTGCACATCAACTATAAATTGTAATATTTAAATAAACGGCTTAAATGGACATATGTACGTACCATGAATGCATCACCGATCGTGACTATGAAGGAGTTGGTTAAGGGGGTGACACTAAACCATTCGCCATTCTTCGCCCGTACCTCCAATCCATTGACTTGGTTTTGGTGAAATACGGTCATAAAGCTCTTGTCTGTATGAGGAAATGAACCGAGATTACTCTCATTAACCCCGGGGACTCTGTATTTATTGAACCGAAGAAGACCAATTATCGATTCCATGTGAGAATCGTAGTACTTCTCAACTCCATAGCTCTCGAAAATCATCCTCTTCACCTTCTTCGCCATATCGAATACTTCATTTGTATATGAATGTACAGTTTCGCTAAATCATCAAGCATCGCTAAATCATTTGTATATGAATGTACGTGCATGTTAATTTAATCCAATAACAATCAAAAAAAAAATGATTGATTGATTAAGAGATCAATTAAGGGTGTATACGTTTGGAACGCATACGTATATATATTTTACTAGGTTAATCGAAGCGCGTGACACACCGGTGACCGGCCGGGCCGTTTCAAATTTAATTTAATTTAATTTAATTATACATACATATATACATACCAAAATGTATGAACATCTCCCTCAGGCCACATGAGCTTTGCAAAGCTTTGAATTTGTTCGAAAATTATAGGATCTTTGATGCTCAAGCCTTCTTGAATAGGTGCAAGAGGGTTTTGGCCAAAATACGAGAAGACGGGTTGTTTATCATCATCGGATTTGTTCCTTTTCTTGGTTTCCAAGGGGAGATCAAAAACCTTCTCAACTACATCAAATATGGCATTATGAAGTTCCAAAGGGACTTTGTCTAATATTGCTTCAAAGCAACCGAATTCTTCGACAGCCCGACAAACCTCGGTTCTAACCGAGAACCAATTATCGGTTCCAGGTTTCAAATCTTCCCGGCCACCAGACAAGTCTATAATGGGAAGCTTGAGAGAATTGTAAGTCTGATCAGTACCCATTTTAGTTTGTGTGTTATATCGATAAGCTAGCTAGCTATATGGTGTTCATTCATTTATAAAATGCAAATCCAAAGTTTTTTAGTTGAAAATTTAGAAGTTATAAAATAAATTAATTTTTTTGTGATGATGACTTTTAGTGAAACTCTGATTTAATTAATTATTTTATATGATGGTTAGGTAATCTAAGTTATAATAATTCAATTACAACAACGTCTTAGCGGCTAATTCTAATTTTAAACTCTGATTGGTGCATAAACGCATCAACTGCCTGTTTTAATTCATATAATAGACCAAGTTGCGTGGAGTTATGCTAGGGCTTTTTTATTATCAATAAATTTCATTTCGCTCCGCCGAAGTTTTCTTAAAAAAAAAAAAAAAATTGTTTGGAGTTAGGAAACAATTAATTAGTAATTGATGTGTATATATATATCTGCAAACTATATATTATTGCTTAATTAGGTTAGATTATAATATTCTTGTTTGGACGCTAGCAATAATTAATGGTTAATTAATTTATAAAAACTAATCTCATGTTGTCATTGATAAGTCATCATCCATTCGTCGTATGAAGGTCATCACAATTTTTTACTAAATCAACCTAAGTATATATTGATTTTGCAAAATCCATACTCCATAGTACAAATTTTATAAAATGTTTGGTCAGTTCTATAAACCTACAAACTCACTTTATGATTTTGTTTTTGGTTTTACATAAACCAAATTGAATTTGAATTGAGTGATGTTACTAAAGGAACCAAAATGGAGAAGTGGATGGCTTGGTTAAATGGATTTTAAGTCTAAAATCCCCCATTTAACTTGTAGCTCATTTTACTAGAGAGGAGTTCTCCTCTTTAAATAATTGCACCCCGGTAAAATATGAAAATACACCCCACTCCATCACCGGTCATGACTTCCTCCACCATCGTTCCCCAGTTCAGAAAGAAAAAAAAAAGAACTTTTATTTTTCTACTTTTTCGTTAAATGGGAAAAAGCGACACTACCGCACTCAAGCTCTCATGTTTAACCTGGCAAGGCCTCATAATTTACTAATCTCTTTCTCACTTTAAAAGTTCTAAAAGTCTCCCAAGTAATCTAGCCCCACACCTTAGTAACCAGAACTGTAGTATAGGGGTGACGCTCCCACTCTAGAACCTCAAGTTCTGATTCTAGAACCTCATGTTTCCGCTCCGAACTACGCTCCCGCTCCAAAGGCACTCTAGAACTAGGGATATTTATTAATTAGCCACGTTGACGTGAGGGTTTTTGACAAAACTGAAGACAGGAGGTGTCTGGTTCGATAAGTAGTGTGTGGTTTTAACCACCCACGGATGGCACTTACTATTTTTGCAAATCTGATATTTTTGAATCCTTATTCGTCTAGGTTTCTTATTTCATGGATACCTCTTGTAAATTTATAAATTGGTAGGTCCTAGGCCGTCCCAAGTGATTCATAAGAGAGTATTGGTATTCTTAAAGTTCAAGGAGAGGTAAACCTATGGTTTTGGTCTTCTTGTGTGAGGAATTAGAGCTGCACACGGTTCGATTTAGTTGGGTTTTTTGTCAAACCCATAGCCAAACCATTAATTAATTTAGGAAGACCAAAACTATACCAAACCATGATGGTTTTTTTTTAGAACCAAAACCACACCATCGGTTTTTGGATTTTTTGGGTTTTTCAGTTTTTTCTAAATTTTAGATTTTTTAGGGATTTTCGGTTTTTTTAACGGACAAATCATTCAAAACTAAAGTTTAACTAGATTAAAAAAAATTAACATATGGCATTTATCAATTGATCATTTAAACTTAAACTAAAACATGGCATAATTAGAGCACTTGCATTATAAAAAATTAAAGTTCGTTCAAACTTAAAAAATAAAAAACTGATAATAACTAAATATTTATTTAANAGAAAATAAGGGCTATTAATGTTCAGCTTTAGAGGGAAGAAGATGAAGGTCATGCACGTATTAGTGGCCAGATATATGCCCTTATATGACAAAAATGAATTAATAATATATTTCCTTTTAATCACAACCTTCAAACAAAGTGAGATGAGATGAGGACATGTGTCCAACAAACCACACGAACTAACCTTGGTTGGCCTGAGTTAAAATTGGGCATTAAAGTAATTTCGGGAGGTTTGCGCATTTTAAGTAGATTCACGTGAGGGGACAAATGACCAAGTGACGGTTCCGTCAGATCTGGGGTTATTTCCTAGTTTTCTATTATGGTGGGGTTATATGCTAGTTTCCAATTAGTGAATGAGGTTATTAGCTCAAAAAGCCCTATTTCAATAACAACAATGTTTTAGCGTCTAATTCTAATTATAAACTCTGATTAGTGCATAAAAGCATCAACTGCCAGTTTTAATTCATATTGCAGACCAAGTTGCTTGGAGTTAGGAAACAATTAGGGTCCGTTTGGTTCGCGATTCAAAAACGCGTTTTCAAAAACTAATTTACACTTGAACTAAACTATATATTGTATCACATCTAAAATTGCATTCTCATTTTACTATAAAGTCATATATGATTTCATTGAAAACACATAAAACAACATTTTTTTGTTTTACAATATCCTACATGATTTTATTGTAAATCCTAAAACAGTTTTGGATGTAGTACAAGATGTATATTATTAAAGGTGTAAATTAATTTTTGAAAACAAGTTTTTGGATCACGAACCAGACGGGCCCTCAATAATTGTTTTATATATCATTCTGCAAAACTATTATTGCTTTAATTAGGTTAGACTATAATATTCTAGTTTGGACGGTACCAATAAGGTTAATTAATTTTTAAATTATAAATTAATTAAGGGTGATGTTAAAGGAGTTCCTCAAAATGTTTGGCGATGGACAAGTTAAATGGACTTTTAGCCCAAAATCCTCCTTCCAAATTATTACTCATTTTTACTAGAAAGTTGGTGTTGGGAGAAACTAACCTAACACCTATTTTCTCTCTTCACCCCACTAAAATTAAATAGTACACCCCACCCCTTACCAACATCATCATCATCTTCATCTTCGCCACTCCTCCACCGTTGGCCACTGAAAAGAAAAGAAAAAAATAGATTTGAATTTTTTTTTAGATCTAAGAGGTAAAAGTGAGAGAGAGGGAGAGAGGGGCTAGAAAGAGAGGCGTAGAGAGAAAGAGGGAGGGGAAAGAGACCGTGCAAAGAGAAAAAGGGAGGGGAGAGACCGTGCGGAGAGAAAGAGGGAGGAGGGAGAGAAGAAAGAAGTAGTGGCCGGAAGTGGTGGTGGTGGTCGGAGGTGGGGATGATGGGTGTCTTTTTTATTGGGTGTTTTTTAGGGTTGGGTGGAAAAATTTTAACCCATTTTTCGATGACTATCCCCTAAGTAAAATTAAATCCACCCCCCAACCAACTTAAACAATCTAGTTTACTCCCCATCTTGTTCATCTCCCAACATTTTGAGGAACTCTTTTAAAAATACCCTTAATTAATCAAAACTAATCCGATGTCATTGATAAGTCATCACGCATTTGTGTTGCACACCGTAGGATGGAATTTGTATAACAATAATATGCTGATAATTGGATCTCTCTTATTTAAGTTTGTAGGAACAGGGTTGTCCAATTTCAACTTCAATTTGGTTTATGTAAAACCAACGGAACTCGGGCCGCCGACTGAATAATAGTTAGGTTTAATTTCAATGCAATTTCATAGAATAAGCTTTTTTGTGGAAATGAACATATTTATGCAGAACATACTTCTTCAATATCAAACACAGCCATAAATAACATTTGTTCACAATTAATGATTAATTAATCAAAGAGAAAATGCCCAAAACATCTAAAATATAATTTTTTTAATCCTTTTATTACACAAGATTTTCACTAAGACTAAAATATCTTTTTTAAAGCTTTTTGAATCTCTTTAGTCATTTTTAAACTTTTCTAAAATCTATATAGTTCATTCCTTCCTTTTAATATTCCTGTTTTACCCTTATTATATTTCTCAATTACCTTTTTGTCTTTTTCAAACTTGGACATTTGTATGAGAGAGAAAATTAGTTATCTTTTTTATTTTTAAACTTCAAAATGTTATATTTCTTAAATTAAAATTCAGATTTTGACGAAATTTAAATATTTGGAAAGCACTTTTCAAGATCTTCGAAACTAAACCAGTCGTGAATGATTTTTGAAAAAAAAAATAAAAAAAAATTCACGAAATTTATGCAAAATTATTTTTCCATAAAACATGTACAAATATTTTTGCCTACTGTTTGGGGTAACAAATTTAAACAAAATTTGTATATTTGGAAAGCATTCTTCGAGATCTTTACTTTTATTTTAATGTTACCTAATTTGAGACTCACAAATTATAATTTGGATGCAATCTAGATAAAATGTTCTAGTTGTAGTAGTTTTCTGTTTATTTGTGCAAAAATATTTTTGCATGGTTTTGCATAATTTTTTTTTTTGAAAAAAGTATAGTTGTCTGGCCTCATTTCAAAATCTCGATGAATGTTTTTCAAAAATATAAATTTTGTGAAAAATTAATTTATATTTTTAAAATTATGCCAATTTTTGTGAAAAAAATAAAATAAATAGTTAATTGGTAGCACATACACCTATAGTTAATGATAACTTTGAATTAGTTAAAGGGCAGATCTGTCCAAATTTTATTTTTGGACTAAATACTCATATTATTTTTGGTAGTCTAAATGAACTTGAATAAACCCAAATTGAATTTTGTTTGTACACATAATGAAGCACGCACCATGCTTATACGCTTTTACCCACGGTTAACCCGTGGCGAAATCCAGTTTTACCAACCAAATTACCCAAAATCAAGCCAAAAAAGCTTCTCTACACCCAAGGTTTCGAAAATTATCCTCATCATAAGGTATGTCCCGAGTTTTAGGTTGCTTCCCTTGGACGGGTAAGAGGAAACTCTGCGGTCCCTCAGCAATTCATTCATTTTTACATGAGCTGATGGCGTCCCGCCTGATGGAGGAGAGGATGGCCCCTTTCTTTATTCTTAGTAGGCCCTCTCTAATGTTTTCATCAAGGGTAATTTACCCTGGTGAGTAGTAGTACACGATTTGCAAGCTAATGCACCTTATAGCGCTAAATGAGAAAAAAAAAAAAAAAAATTAGCAGTACCGCACTCGAGCTCTCCTGTTTAAGTTGGCAAGCAAGGCCTCGTAATTAACTACTCTCACTCCAAAGGAAAATTCTGAACTTACCCGTAATTCTCACCCACCAAACTTACCAGCATAGAACCAATAAAATCTAAAAGAAGAACGCAAAATGAATAATGTAAGACCCTCACTACTCAACTGATGACACATCAAAGAGTAAATTTAGTGGGTGAGAAATCCGGGGTGGGTGAGTGAAGAAACGCAGAGGCGCCCTCATTTTGGAGGTCATGGCACAAAGTGAGCTGGGTGAATCAACCACCATGTTGACTGACTGACTGACTCTGCTTTCACCTCCATACCCAAAATCAGAGCCCAATATTTGGAAGAAGATTTGTAACAAAATCACCAAATTAAATATCAGGCGGAAGAACTATTAATATCAGAAACATAAAAAAAAACATGATGATATATAATAACATTTGTTCATAAAAAAACAAAGTGGGAGAGATGGAAATCGATGCATATACCTTTTCAAAAAGAGTATAATACATTAAACAACAGCAGCTACTTCAAACATAGTCTGCAAAAACTTGTTTGTGAAAACAAAACGAGTGTACTTCTTTTCATGGATCCTACAACCCGACCATGTTGGGTCCCTCCCTCCCTCCCTCCCTACTGTAACAACTAACTACTAGAAGAACACGAAAGGTTAGTACCTGAAGCAACCAAAGATTTTCACTGTCGTTAGATGTGGGGCTGGTCAAGTGGGGTGTGTAACAAAGAAGTCGTACCGGAAAGGGATCTCTCTCTCTCTCTCTCTCTCTCTCTCTCTCTCTCTCTCTCTCTCTCTCTAGGAGACCTTTTTCACACTAGAACCCCACTGCAACCAAAAAAACAACAAACACTAGATCGAGATGTTAGACCTGCTAAAGACAATGGCTATGGATATACAAGATGCAGCAGTTTTGTACCCATTTCTGTAAGTATAGAACCCCAGAACAAGAATCACTTCCAAAGCTTGACAAACTTGTCATGACTAGCAGAAGCCACCAAACCCGTCACGTTCGACACTGCCAGAGCAGCAATCAGTCCTTCGTGCGCAGAGAGTGTCATTGTCTTGTTCTCAGCCATGTTCCATAGCTCCAAAGACTAGAAAAACACACAGAATTTCATTAGTCTAGTAGTTTCAACATGTAATACTCTTTCCCAAAAGCATGGCAGGGTCCCCTTGGAAAGGACCCTTGCCAACACATTGGAAATAAGAGAAAATATAGAAAATTAACAAGGAGCTACTTGGACTAATTTTTTGTAGGTGATTTTGTAGACTCATATTTAATGTGGGTCAAAAAGACCACACCATGTGATTAGTCCCATCCAAGGCCCCCCACTACTCACATGGTTGGGTCTTATTGACCCACATTAGACATGGGTCTACAAAATCAAACTCATTATGTGTTGCACTCAGAAGTCAGAAGTCAGGCATGGTAAGGAACAAAATTGCATGAAATGGTAAAGAAGGGGTTACTTGCCTGGTAACAACCGATGACTAACAAAGAAGGATACGTGGGATGGAAAACACAGGAATGGAATTTGTTGCCATTACAGCTCAACTCGTGCACACACTCCCCTTCATTTCCAGAGCCAAGTGTCCAGACTCTGACAGAGTCCTCACTCACTGATGCCAAGAACTCACCAGAAGGATCCCAGCACACAGAATGGACGGGTTTTGTATGTCCCTACAAATCACATCCAATAAGAAACAAGGTCATTTCTGCAATATAGAAGAAAGGTAAAGGCGCAGAAAGAAAAGCAACACAAGAGATCATTGAGTACTCATAACAAAATAACCTTCACGAAATTAATGACAAAACATGGGATTTCAATACTCCCCATTGAACGAGAAAAGACACTTAAAAGTGATGCCATTGGCGGACTGGCCAGTGTTTCCCGACTACAAGCATCTTCCTCCTCTCAGGGGAAATAGACAAGGCCTCGTTTCATAGCTTTTCCTTCTATTCACTGCTCAAAGTTGAAGGTCTTGCAAATCTGCTCATCATCAATTTGCTTTCGTGAAACCTTGACCAGATTCCTCTTATAATATGGAACTAGTTGGAAGAATTCCCCTCGAGGAGTTCCAAAGTTACAGGCCCAATAGTCCAGTTAAAAGAGGGGAATGTAGCATATCAATTCATGGGTAAAGCCTCCTCCCAAGTAGATTTCAGGGACAACGATTCTAGTTTTCTAGTCCAACTTGCATTATGCAAATGTTAATAGAGGGGATCTAAAATACATGTAATTAATGGAAGAGCTCAATCTCAATTCAAGTCCACCTCATAGTATGATTACTAAGCCACCCATGTATTAATAGGTAACGACTTATTGTTGGAAAACTGGTTTCACCAGTCCACAATTGTTATGGTTATCCACATAGAGACACAAGTATGGTCCAAGAACGAGCTATATGGATTGGGGGGAAACACAGATGGACTATTCCACAGTCAAATCTGATACTAGCGAAAGAATCAATATGCAAATGTAATCAGAACGAAACACTTAGTTTAGATATGGATTAATCACGAAGATGAGATGGGATAGAAAGTCTGGCATATTTCACCTAGCCAGAAAAGGCAGCTTGAAGCTAACCGTCTTTCTCATACGACTTTTTTTCACTTCATGCACTCTGAAGCATGTCTCTTATGAAACAATTGCCCCACTGCTGCTGATATAATTTAGAAACAACCAATGCAAATAGAAAGAGAGGTTTCACATCCATCATTCTGTTTCCAAATGACTAAGGCAACATAAACACCAACCTGTAATGAATGACGACATGCTTGAGTCTCAACATCGAGGATCGAAATGACATTCTCAGCAGCAGCTGCGAGATACCTCCCTAGACGCGGTTGAAATCTCATCTGGGTCGTCCCACCCTGCATTAAATGAGTAAAAAGATTAGACACCAATGTTCTCATACCCAGACTGGACCAGACAGTTGTAACCCTCATCACTCGTTTGTATATCATATTGATGAGGGATGCAACCTCTGTCTGAGAGGGGTGAGAATCGCAATTCCTGACACAAGCTGAGTTTAAGAGGAAAAGATAAGGTTTGTCAACCATGTGATGCACAGTCTTTAGATGCTAAATTACGAAACCACTCTTTGGACATTCATGACTTTGATGTCAAACTTATACATCTATATGTGCAGCTCGCCATTCAATATTTTCTTTTTAATTTTTCTAACAAAAAGTATATAACAAAAGTAGCATCACTGTTCCACCCAATCCACCAAGAGGATAGACCTGATAGGCCAGGCTCAGTCAATTTTATTGTTCAACTAGCGACCAACATAAAAAATTAGAATCATTACTTCATCAAATTAAAAAAAAAATCAGAATCATTATTGGAAACGAAGAACGCCAGAACAGGAAGTTTTTATAAAAAAAAAAAAGTCAGAAACACATGAACAAACACGATGGTTCTATACCTTGAAGACTCTAGCACAGCTACCATTATTGACACTCCAGTACCGTATCTCGCTGTCTCCATCACACGAGCATATGAGATCATCTTTATTTGGGTGGAAATCTAGTGACATAACAGAAGCAGAATGCCCCGTAAAAGTACGGAGAGAATAGCTTGGCTGCACAGCAGTCACAATACAGTCAAAGAGATATACAGTATGTCTAACACATCATAACTAAAGCACCTAGAGGTAGCTCATATCATGCGTTTATTTTGTCAAAAGTGCATAAAGATTTTGGGATTCGATTCTCGACCTCTACGGAATGGACTTAGCACCAGAAAAAGTCAAGCAACATTCAATCTTTTCTTTTTCTTTTTTGATAGGTAACAAAAGACCACTCAAGTACTAATATACAGATGCGTCCACGTCAATATTGGGGTAAGCCACAGAAAATGATGCCAATGATATGATAAATATATACATCTATACTTTAAGGATGGCATAAGATGATCAATGGCTCATAGTACAACATTTCCAGATATTTTTTCCTTTTCTCCTAGAATGTAATTAATTAGCATATGCCATACGTAACAAGTTATACCTTTTCCAAATGAAATTCTATTTATCAACTATAACATAATTTACATTTTGTGTCTTCTCTACATTAGAAATATAAGAATTCCCACTACATCATTCATCACCATCTTCATTTCTATATAAAAAATTACTTCATTTTTAAAAAATATACTCTAGAGCATTCTTTTAGGCTTTGCTGAATAAAACACACTATCCCATCTCACATACTGCCACTCACTCCCATATCAGTGCTCATACAGCTCATCATGGAATCAAGCCCTTAACCCAACTAATGATGCCTACATGAGTCATGTTCTTCCATTAAGCACTAAAATGATGGAACCAACAGAGAGAATGCTTGCTATTAAGTTTGTGGGCATTCAAATCAAAATTGGCAATGAGTAGAGTTGCCCATGATCATTATATATTGGGTTTGTTAAGCTCGCATATCCCATGTGGGACTATTCTCAACACGCCCCTCACATGTGGCGTTCTTTTGAGCCTAGCACGTGGAACTCTTTTTGGGTGGCGTGGAACACGTGTGGTCGTTGGGCCTATCACGTGTTGGCATGCGCTCTAATACCATATTAAGTTTGTGGGCATTCAAATCAAAACCAATTGGCAATGAGTGGAGTTGCCCATGATCATTATATATTGGGTTTGCTAAGCTCTCATATCCCATGTGGGACTATTCTCAACACTTGCAACAAAAATAACAAGATTCTGCAAATGAGAGAATTCAGAAAAGAAGTATTTTATTCATAAAGAAAACTTGCAAAAGAAGTCTCGGGATCAATTGTGAAGAAGAAGAGCATGGTTTACTAACATTGTCAGCATCCCAGACCCTGACAGTTTTGTCGAAAGAGGAGGTAGCCAGGCGTGGCATGCTTGGACTGAACCGAACATCAGTAATCAGCAAGGAGTGCTCTTCCAGCGTAGTTTTTGGCTTAAAAGAATCTGTGTACCAAAGTACAGCCTGCAATGCAAATTCACCAAACACAGTTCTTTAAACTTAACAAGCGTCAATTACAACAAGCATGAAATTCCCCTTGAAACAGGTCTCGTATCTGCAATTTCATCTGGAACTACCTATAAGAATCTAAAAAAAGACATCCTTAATCTAGACGTCACCTTTTTATCATGCCCACCACTAGCAAGTAGTTTCCCATCTGATGAGAAGTGGCAACAGACAACTTTACTTGTACTTGCTCGAAAAAAACCAACCTCGGTGAACGTGAACCCTGGAATTAAACAGAAAAGGCATCCCTTGAGTTCAAATTATATAGAATCAAGAAAAATAATAATCAGTGAAATCAAAACTCCTTAATAATTCGTTATTTTGCTTCATGACAGATTCCTAGAAGAAATGCTCATGCAAATGTAAGAAAAATCGCTTTAGTTTTATCTATGCTGATACCCATACCACGGCCAACCGCATCTCTAGGATCATTGTCATCATGTAGAAACGACTCAACATTATCATCAAGAGATCCATCCTCCACAAAATCAGCCTGCAAATCAAGATCTTTATCATCCCACTGCCAAAATGGAGTGCTAATGAGAATTTTGAGCTAAGAAAGTTTTTCCAAAATTTCTTTTTGAAAACCAAGCGAAACCAACAAAAGAAGATAAAGATCTGCTCACCAATTGATTTGATGGTGACGTAAGAGTTCCAGTTCCCTCGGGGCCAAACATAATTAAAGGCTTCGAGGAACTACCAGTGGGTGGCAATGTAGGCATGGAGATCACATCTCCTGGCGTATGAGTTGAGGGTGTTGAGGGTGCCGAACTGGGAGAAGGTCCAGCTGTGTTAGCAGTTCCTGAACTGTTGGCAGGACCAGAAGATGACACCGGTTGCTTCCTCTTTCGTCCAGTCTGATTTTTTGAAGTCTTAAAACGCATTAAAAAATAATCATTAGGAATCGAACACAAACACAAAAATGATATGGGTCGAGTTTCAATAACAGCTTAAAGTTCTCTACTTGTATACCTAAATAATTGATCTTTCCTTCTTCTTTTCTTTTTCTCCCTTTGTTTTGGGATTTTCTCTTCAATAATTAATTCTTTACTTCGACCAAATAACAACAACAAATAATTGCAAAGTTCAAAGAAAGATAGAAAATGATCACATGATCACTAATCAGATCATGAACAACTAATCAAATCAAATACAGTGTAGAAGCAGAAAAGACAGACCTGGTCATTTCCTCGAAAGGAGTTTGACATGCTACCATCCACTGTTACACTGCCAGCACCCCCTACTTTATCTTGCTGGTGGAGGTGGTGATTTGAACTCTGAGACTGTTGACTTGAAAGTGCATGCTGCTGAAGCTGTTGCTGCTGTTGATTGCTGTTTTGCTGCTGCTGTTGTTGTAACTGAGCTATTTTCTACTACACATAAACAAATATCGTAAGGTAGCTCGAAGGATTTTCACATTTTCAAAAATATGAAAACCGTAGGCAGAGAAAAGGATTGTCAGCATGAGCAGAAAGAACCTTGATTAGCATTACGTCTGTATCCCCGCGCAAAACCGGACTAGGAGCTTGCATTGGTGATCCAACATTTGGGACCACATCACCAACGGAACTGGACTGACCATCCTTGACTAGACCCATATTCCGACTGTTCAAAATCATTCTCAATCTTCTGCTCTCAACATCATTGGCAGAAGGGGAATTTAAATTTTGCTGCGCCTGGAGCAGAAGTTGCTGCTGCTGTGGAGTCAACATTGGGAGTTGATGAAAAGGCGGAGGCGACTGTATAAATGACTTTTGTGGCTGAAGGAGCCCAGAGCGGAGCTGATCAAGCCCCTGTTAAATAAAAATATGAACATAAGAAGCTAAGTATACAGATATGCAAAACTGGACTTCAAAAAATCATACTCACAATCAGAGATGAAAAGGCCTTCAATACCAAATGGATTTGGATTTATTTTTTTTAAACATATGCCTATTTTTATACCAGCTTAATTCTGACTAAACAGAATATCAGATTTGCCACCAAAAGTTAAACCATTTGCAATACTAATAAAAAGGACAAGTAAGTAACCATCAACCAATTATCAGCAAGATACCATTGTGTACACAAAACCAATGAGTTAGATTAGATTTTGCACTAGATGGTTACGGGGTGAGTGTTTATCAAAATGATAACATATTAGAAGTTTATATGTTATCAAAAAGTATCGAAGAGTGCAAAATCCCATACGTGCTTGGTGACCATTTTCTGAGCTGGAGACTTTGCAAGTTCACAATGGCAAGCAAAACATCTTGTCCTTCAGTAAAGAATCTTTGGTTGGGACATTTTATGTTTTATTTAATAAGGTTATGTCCAATGCCGTAAAACACCTTCAAAAATCAATAACATTAATCATGGGTGCAGCTAGAGAATGGCCTCGGAAGTTGGAAAGATATCACAACAGAAATTCAAATCATGCAGTCGAACATGGGTACATTAAGATTGCAATGGTGAAGGATAAGTTGATATTTACTTAACAAACAGGTTATGAAAGACTTACTGTGAGTGGCCACCCTTTCAGAGTCAAATTGTTGCCACCTTGATTTGACCCTGAAACAACAAAGATATATATAGATCAGTAGCAAGAAATGTTCTAGTGCAGCTCATAATCAATCAAGGATCAACAATTGAACTACAGTTGATATTTAGAATCGATTTCTACGAGTAGTTACAAATTTACAATATAGGAGTCAAACAACCAACTGAGTTGCTAATGCCACTCCCCAGAAACTCTCCATAAAACCAAGCAAAGTAAACGTGCATCTTACTACACCGAAGGGAGAAGGTTGCAAGTCCAAAAACGAAATGTCAACAGGGTGATAATATGAAAAATCGTACCAGGAACTCCAATCAACGAACCATCAGGACCAGCAGCTCTAGGGTTTAAAACTGGATTCATCTCACTCTTTATGTCCTGTTTCAACAACTAAGTCACACCATGTTATGGTAAGAGGAAGAAAAATAAATAGCTCCACTTCTAACAACCATACCTGCGTAGATCCTGGAAGCTGCTGGTTCCGGGCTTGCACTTGCTGTAAAGCTCCTGACATACCACCTGCTGCACCATGCAATACTTGCCTGAAAATAAGTTCAGTTGTTATCAAATAAATACATATGACAGTTGAAGGGCCATCAGACCTAAACCCAAATAAAAATGAAATTGATGTACATGTCCAAAAGTTAAACAGTAAGTACCCAGAGGACTGGCCAGCTGCTGCTGACTTCAACATTGAGGCGTGGTTTGTATCCAAAAGCTGACCAACATTGTCACTAAACCTTTGCTGTAACAGAATTTTCTGAGGAAGGTTAAACAATGCATTATGAGATAGGTAGAAGGCAATAATGTGTCGCTTATGGGATTCAATACCTTCATAGCAGCATCATCCAAAGGATCCCTTTGATGTGGCAACTTCAACCGCTCCTCATACATCTTTGTAGCCAAGGCATTTGCAGTTCCAGGATTCTGTCTCATAAGGGGGTCATTCCCAACAAGCCCATTGGCAGTTCCATTAAGAAGGTGGGCTCCCTCTCTTCTTTGTTGCTGTTGTTGTTGCTGTTGTTGCTGCTGTTGCTGTTGTTGCTGCTGCTGATGTTGTTGTTGTTGTTGTTGTTGGTGTGCGTGCCTCTGCAACAACAGTTGTTGCATCTGCATTTGTTGTTGCTGTTGTTGTTGGGGCTGCTGTTGCTGTTGCTGCTGCTGCTGCTGCTGCTGTTGCATCTGTTGCTCTCGTGCTTTGATCAGTTGAGTCTGCCATTTAAGAGCTGTGGTCCTTAAGTTCACATTGACACACCAGACAAGACTAGCTATTTTAACAAAAATATTAATAAGAAAAGACTAACTAGAAAGACCTATGGGATTTAAAGTGGTGATGAAGATGGTGTTTCGAATCACTGCTTGACAGTTTCATGCTATTGAATGCAAACAACGTACGTTAGCAATTCCTTTCATAATCGCACCACTATAGGGTTAGGTTTTTATGTTCATTACTTCATATCAACATATTTATTTTACATAGTATTTTTTTAGTTAGGATTGCCATCATGTGATACCTACGGCTATCATCAATGGCTTCTCATGCTTATATCCAAATGTATAAAACCCATGTCTTATCCAAACTATTTGGGTACACAACATGAGTCAAATTTTTCAATTCCGCTCTACCTAGATCAACATCATTCATCTTCAGATCTTTCTTACTACCTTAATCCCAGAATTTTGGCCTAATATTGCCCTTGCAGAACCCTCAACTTGACTTTCTCCTTAAAATTATCACTGACTTGAACTTTCCACTTCCCTAAGCTACCATCAATCCATCATGAATAAAGTGGTTTCTCACCAAAAATAAATAAAGAACAACTCTAGTAACTCCAAATAGTTGCATGTGACACAGGAACAACTATATCTTGATGGAAGAACAATAAAAGAAGAAAATGTTTCTTCAACTAAATGGCCACCAAAGAATGTTACAATGTCAAGCATTCCCAAATTTTGCAGAACATAACTTGATGAGTACAACTGTATACCTACCTATGCTGTACAAATGCTGCTAAACCCATGCAGGTCACATGTCTGAATCTGACACCCTACAGATTCCGGCGTAATACTTGTGACAATTTTTAATGTTTTTCCTCGTAAAACATTGGGCATTCCCACACAGCCTTATCAGGTCTTATGTTTCCAAGTTCCAACTGAAACTTTTCTATGGAAAGAACATAACAATTCCTATTATTTAATTAAAAAAATCATACTAAATCCATCAGATTATCCATTACAAATGTTATTACTCTACAAATCCTGGTGCTGTTCTTTACACTAAGGTCTTTGATGGGAGATAGTGTTCAAAACCTCAAATCTTTTGGTCCTACTCATTCATCAATTTCTCATACTTAAAACAGTACAGCCAGTGCACGAATCCCATATAATTCTAGGGCAAAACTCATAACCATGTCAAACTCTGATTCTCTGAAGCCATACAAGCACCCAGGTCGAGGGCAATTACAGATACAAAACCAAAATTCATTAAAATATTTCAAAAATTCTAAACCCCAGTAGATAGAGGGTGTTCTTCTAGTTCAAAAGTAACAAATCTCAAGCACAAATGTCATAGAAAATTAGTTCTTGCGCCGCCTTCTAGAAGCAGATAAGGTATTTATTATTTGGAACTGAAAAGTAGATTCAACATGTCCAGGAAGAGGGAAATCACATGAAGTCAGGAAGTAGATGAAATGGCATCAAAGAAAAGCAAGAATCAAATTTACAGTTCCAAACTCCACACAATGAATTTCAGATGTACTATGAAATAGAATAACCATTTAAGAAAAGCACCAAAATCACATTCACACACAAGTAAATAGTGTGAAACCTACGCGAACTAAAAGTGAGAACTTCTCAAAGCTGACACAAAAGTGGTAGATATACCCACCTCAATGTAAGATGCAGCAACTTCGGAATGCTTCTCATTTGTTCTAGCAATGAAGATATCCCAAAAAACCGACCACCACTCGAAGAGAAAGCCACCAGGGGCATCAATAGCTAAATCAAAGGTCAAGTCGATAAATAAAAAATGAATTAGAATGTGATGAAATCAATCATCATAACTCTTCAAGAAATATGGATATTCTCCTTTTTAAAGGGACTCTTGATAATCTTACCAACAGGGTCAGAAGACACTTTCCCTTCAGCTTGAAATGCCTTGGCTGAGGCCTGTAAGTTCCTTTTCACTAAGTAATCATAAATATACACATCCAACCTGTGCTCCAACAAATATTAGTAAAGAAAAATGAAACATTAGAGAAGGAAGAGGAAAGGAGCAATATAGAGTCTGACCAAACCCAAAACAAGAGCAAGAAACAGAAACAGAAGGGAAAAGAAAACAAGATTAGCAAGTACAACAAAAAATCCCAGCTCATAACTGCCCTAAACTTGTACTACACAACCAAAAGCATCAAAAAAACCCTCAATAAAAACTATAGCAAAAACAAAAAAAACTCTAACATTGAAAAGAATAATGAAGAAAAGATAAACCCTAGAAGAAAAAACGAAATACCCAGATGAAAAAACTGAAAAAGAACAATACCCAATAAAGGGAAACACCCCAAATAGTTAAAGAAATCAAATCCAAAACAAGAACAGCTAAAAACCCAAACCCCAGAAAACTAAAAAACCAAAACCCAGATATCATACACAAAGAAGAATATAAGAAAAGGCTAAAAATGAAAGAAAGATAAAACATAAATGAAGGAAAAGAAGAAAGTATTTACATTTTATCGGCTTCCCAGTTGGTCTGAGACATGGTTTCTGAAACCAAAAACCTTTAACTTCAATGTCAGTTTCTCTCTCTCTCTACCTTCAGTCAGATTCTATGAACATGGTTTCTGGTTTATTCTTCTTCTTCTTCTGAAGTTCGATCTTCTCTCCTTCTGTAACAACATCATCATTTAAATAACCCCATAAAAAAACACACACATCCCACAAGATTTCTTCCCTACATAAACCTTTCTTCTCTAAAAAAAAAAAGAAATTTAAAAAAAAACCCAACCCCAAATAACACACAGATAGATAGAGAGAGAGTAATAAGAGCAAAACGTGAAACAACAAAGAAAAAATCTATTCTCTCAGGCTTGGGGAAAGAGAAACGACGCCTCTATTTCTGGCAAAAGGAGAAACTAATATTATACTATTTTATGTAAAAAAAAATACTTCTATATCTAATTATCTATTACAAAATAAAATTTAGAGAGAGAAAGAAATAGAGAGAGATAAAGAGATAGATTTACCTGCAAACACCCGAAACCTCCTTTCGTTTTGTGAGGTTTTTTTTAGGATTATTTTTTTTTTTCAACTTTCATTTGTTGAGTCTGACAATTTTTTATAGCTTTGGTGGTCTGAGTTGCTGCAGATATCATTATTGCCATTTGTGGTAAATGACTAAAATTACCCCTATCTTATAACAAAATTCCGTTCTGACCCCAGTTATTTGTAATGACAAAACAACCCTTGTAAAGTAAAAGATTTTCTAATTTTCTCCTCTGACTCTGAAGCGAAATTCTTTTATTGATGAGGGTATTTTTGGGTAATTTTGTCGGCTCGGTTTCATTTTTAGACCTAAATTTCCAACTTTTTCGTTGTGGGAGATGGTCAAGTAACTGAACAAAATTTTGATCTCGCAGCGACAGCTTTGGCAGGCAAAGAAGTATGCCACGTCATCGTTTGGAGAGAATATTCTACAACTTTTTGCCACATAGACCCGTTATGAAAGAACGACAAGCAGCCTGCGACGGCTCGTATGATGTTGCACTGTGTTCTCAAAGTTATTTGTGGAAGGACCATTTTAATCTGAACAAGGATATTATAGTCATTTAACTTTGATAACAGCGCTGATGAGTTGTTTTGTGTATTTTAATAATTGGATACAGCAAAAAATTGGTGTGCTGTCACTATTACGTCTTTTGCATATTGATCACGGCAAGGCGTCCAAGTGGCATGCTCAAAGGCCGTTAATGTGATCATCATGGTTTGCTGAACTGATTAGTTGAAAATTATTTTAGATCCAATGGCTAGGGAGCAAGGAGCAGGTGTGTTTTAGGGTTTAAGTTTCAGTGGTCCCATGTAACAGTCCACTGTATCAAAAAGATAAGAACCAAGGATGATCAGAGCCATTTATCATAGAAGATAAAAGATCTTAAAATGCTGCATGTGGAACACGTGCCATAACTGGAATAAAGTTGAATTTGATTTTGTTCACCACTTGGTAAGGTGGGTAAGCAAAACAAACCATCATCCAGCCCTTGGGTCAACCAACGCCCTATAACACGTGATGGCTGATGATGGGTGGTTTTGTTCACCCTCTCCCAACAAGGGAGTGAAAAATAGTAGCACTCGTTAAAGTTATCGAGTCAACGGTAGTGCGATGTATCGATGACCAAAAATAGTCAACTCAAATCTTCAAAGCCTAAACATTTAAGGTGGTGTTTGGTAACTGATGCAAAGTTATCCGAATTGTGGGCTCAATTGTGTACCGGATTCCATTTATAGGGAAGGCAAAACGGCAAACCACCACCACTATGGGGGAACTAAAAGTCGTAAATTCGGGACAATCCGGGTTTTGTCTGTTTGTCGGCCAACTTAACGTGTGTTGCCAAACAGCTCTATTGTGTTGCCCTTTGAGGAGGGTATTTTGGTCTTTTAAGAATATGATGCAAAGTGACTCAAGTTCAGAAACTTCAACTTTTCTATTTAAAAGGTGACTAGGTATATGCATCCGATACCGTTCAATACCTTGTAATTAAGGTTTGCAAAAAAAAATAAAAAATTAAAAGGCATTCAAGTCATTTAACTCTTCATTTAAGTAGAATAAAGATTGTGAAAATTAATTGTCAATTCTTCTCCCACGCGCTACCTCAATGCGCACTTTGCGCGTACTCACACACGCCCTTGGATCCACTCCACGCGACTCCACCGCCAAATGTAAATCAAGTGTAAATAAACTATTGCCACGAAACACATCCGATATTTCAAAAAAGAAAATAAGGTTATTTTGGTCATTTATATAATATAAATAAAGTTGTTAAAGGGCATAAGGGTATTAGAGCCGTCGGATTGAGTCGACGTGGACGAACATGAGACGTCGATGGCAAAGATAAGTTGGGCCTGACACTACCCGTCCTGTTTTATTAATATATAGATTTTAATTTTCTAGCCAACTATGCAAAGCACTCGTGGCATTGTTTATGAGATCAAGCAAGCAACGTTTAAATTACTATAGTGCCATAATGTATCTCTTGTCTTGTATCTTTATAATTACCCTAATCCAAGACTTATAATCCCCCCGAAAGTTTTTTTTAGTTTCTTTTATTTGAAAAAGTGAATGGTGAACCAGTTTGTGTTTTATAAAGATATCAATAACTTGATGTTAACGAACATGAACATAGATTAATGTGTCAATAATAAAAGATACTTAATCGTAGTTAAAATTCTTAGACTAAAGGTGATTTTAGGTGGAGATGCTCTATGTGATGAGGAAGCATCCTCACTGAAAACTGGTCCTTTAGATTATTCTCTTGTTGGTACAAAATATCGTAACTAATGTATTTCACAAAATAAGCTTGGCAAAATATCTCTCCTATTTAGTATTAGTAATGCACGAAACGTTAAACTTTGTAAAGGTCACTTGGTCTTATACCTCTAAAATGTTTTACTATGTTGACCTCATGTATTTGGCATGTGTACATCATATATATATATCTGCATTGGTCTAATTGTCCAAGTATTGTTATACGTACATGTTTTTTATTAGGGATGCAACTTGGGCGGGTCCAACCCGAGCCCGATGAGCTAAACCCGATAATGGGTTGGGTTTGGGTTCATAATTTTAGAACTCGGGCTCGGGCTTGGGTTCAAAAAAGGAACCCGAATATAAATTGGGTTGGGCTCGGGTTGATACCTCGAGCTACCCGATGAACCCGAGCCCGATGGGTTATCTATGTTACTATGCATAAGTATTAGAATATCATTATCCACATTACATCTCTCCCTCTCCCTTTCCAGTTTCTACATTTATTAGTTCGTCCACTCTCTCCTCTCCAATTTCCAATGTTTGACATTTAAGACTAATGGAGAAGGCATTATTTTGATGGTTGTTAGATTCAACGGGCAATTGAATAATTGCATTAAAATATTGCGACGTTTAATTTTCTTAGCACAGATGTCGAAGCAATTAGAAGATATACTCTTGGTTTGTATTAGGCTATTAGCCAAACAAGTTATCCCATAAGCGAAGTACCTCTCTTTTCTCTAACCTAATTCAAAGTATCTGGAGATCTCTTCTCAAATAGGCATCTTATACTCAACAAAATCCAAACCTGGCTTAGATTGACAAGTTGAAAGAAGAAACAAGAATATGGTGACTAAGGATCGATACGTAGAGATCTAAGTAACCAGAGCGCGGGTCAGAGCGGGAACGAAAGCGGGAGCGGGAGCGTCGGAGCGGCTGATTAAAAAATGTTCTTAATTCTAAAATATCTTCAGAGCGGGAGCGTCGGAGCGTAGTTCGGAGCGGGAGCGCAAGGTTTCGGAGCGGGAGCGTCACCCCTATACTAAGGTTTCGATTACTAAGGTAGAGATATCTTACTAGGAGAATGAACATAAACTCAACGTGGCATAGAGATGAAGGTATTTATTTGAAACTGATGCTGAGGTTTAAGTCAGAAACTAGTAGATTGGTCTTTTTTCTCACACTTTCTCTTTCTCCCTGGTTTATTCGTTTTCTTTTTTAATTTTTTTTTTTAAAATATTAGAAAAAAAATGTGATGCCGATGAACCCGAGTATAACTGCGGGTTCAGGCTTGGGTTTCACATGCCAAACCCGAGGTCGGGTTGAGCTCGGGCTCGAGCCCAATAAAATAAACTTGAGTTTGGGCCTGGGCTAACCACAAACCCGACCCAACCCACCCGAATTACAGCCCTATTTTTTACGCAAAAATGTGTTTTATTTTGCTTGATTTTGTTATTTTTGATCTCTTTCTAAAGTTATTTTTTAACTATAATTTGTAGGTACTAGGTAATGAGGGAAGATTTTACATATGCTTTTTCTAGAAGCATAAAATTTATCAAAAATCGATTTGAATATAATAAGTTTTTAAAAATTTAAAATCCTGAAGTTTATATACCTGGAAGCGCCTTCATTTGTATTCACATGAACGTTATTTATTTCCTTAATTTTAGAATAATATTTAGGGTTAATTAGTCTAAGGGTCCCATATAATATTAGAAATTAGCGTTTGGGTCCTACGAAAGACGAGCTTTGAGTTTAGGTCCTGAATTGACAGTTGACTCGGTTGACCGTCTAAAAACTAACGGAAATCTATAAAATGATTAGAATACCCTTTAACAGGACCCAAACACTAATTATGAATTATCAGGAGGACCTAAACTCAATTTTTTTTGTTTTTGTGTTTGAAAATATAACTATTACCTCTGTAGGATTATCTTTGAATCTGTAAAGAATTAATGAAATAAAATCTCTATCAACTTATCTGTACATTCTTGCATCTTCATGGGAACTATAAATTGGATCAGTATGAATTCTAAGTTAGAGATCAAACCCACAAGTGGCTCATGTTTGTTGTTGGTTCCAATCCACCACGGCTTAAAATCCATGTCGCCATTAATGGTTTCTTCCTCACCCAAAGCATAAAGATTAAGATCGAGTAGATCTCGAATCATGGGTAGCTTTTGCAGAATTACAATAGTCTGACTGTTTCTAACTTCAGATCCACCAACAAAAAAATTGATTTTAGGTCCTACTGATAATTCATAATTAGTGTTTGGGTCCTGTTAAAGGGTATTCTCGTCATTTTATAGATTTCCGTCAGTTTTTAAACGGTCAACTGGGTCAACCGTCAATCCAGGACCCAAACTCAAAGTTGGACACATGCAGGACCCAAACCCTAATATTGGTCATAATATGGGACCCTTAGACTAATTAACCCTAATATTTAATTACCGACTACGCCTTTAATTAAATATTTGAAATCATCAAATCTCAACCATCATTAGTCTTTGAGGGAGGTTATTGCACCCCCTCGTAGAACGCCCCCTTATAACGCCCCCTTCTATGGGGCCCACATGCGATGCATCCAGGGGCTGATTTTTTTTATGGGATGTTCTTCTCAATATGTATATCATCATATTAAAAAATCAGTCTGTTCTAAAACTTTTAACCCCTTCAAATTACTTATCAAAAATTGATAACTATTTGACCCCTAAAAATAATTACTAAATAGTTACTAATTTTCAAAGGTTAATTTGAACGGGTTAGAAGTTTTAGAACGAACTGATTTTTGAATATGATGATATACATATTGAGAAGAACATCCCACAAAAAAATCAGCACTTTGATGCATCGTATGTGGGCCCCACAGGAGGGGGCGTTATAAGGGGGCGTTTTAAGAGGGGGTGCAATAACCTCCCTCTTAGTCTTTTCGTTTTATTTTAGGTAGTGTTTTCATCCTATTTTGTAATATAGTTTAGTTGGTAGTACCGTAATGTAAAAAGTTGTGATTTTCACAGCCCCGTGGATAAAAATTTAAAAAATTAAGTCCAACCATGCACAGTAGTTTGATGTTCACCTTGATATGATGGTTGTGCATAGAATGACTTTAAAAACATTTGTAAACTTGGACTTAGTTAAATCATTTTTCTAATTAATTAAATTAAATTTTTTTTAAAATAATTTGTCAAAACTCTCTGTCTAAACCTTTTGTCCCAAAAACTCGACCAATACGTGAAGTGTTATTTATATTCTACATCATAAAAATTTTCTTACCGGGCACTCACATTTTACATGCTTAAGATTTCTATTTGGGACTACATCTAAAATGTAAAAGTGAAGAACTATTGGATCCGAGTTTCACTCTGCAAGTTAAGATTCAAAGATAAATTTAAATACCAATCTCGCATCCAACAGTTCCCTCCGCTCACTTCCTTAATCATGAGGTCAAGAAGCCCTCAAAGTAATTTTGATTTTGGTTCCTACTTTGTCACCCAACACTGTTATGGGGGTAGCAAAATTCTATTTATTTGGATCCTGATATTTGTTCACCATTTTTGCCCACAATTTTATGCCAAGCCTGTGGATCAAACTAGAGAGGTTCAAGCCCACAATATTCATAAACCATTTTTTCCCACAATTGTCTTGAGTAATTTTCATTTTTGGTCCAAATTTTTTCCCATATTTAAAGATAGGGTCCTCCACTTTCTTGATTTAGACATGGTCTCTAGACCAACAGCTAGAGACTGTCATTGACTTTAATCTAACTGTTATATTTTCCAAATAAAAGTCCAAATTGCAAATATTTTTTTTTTTGACAATTTTTTTACACCCTTTTTTAATTCTCAACATCTCACTTATTCTTAGAATTTGCCCCAGTTTCAAATCAAAATCCAAGGAACTGTGTGTAAATGGTGAAAATTGAAGGTTTTGGTCCTTTTGGTATGTTTGGGAAGAAATTAGGGACCTGAGTCAAAGTTACTCCAGCTTTTTTTGAAATGGGGTCTACTGGGCCTTAATGGGCCATATAGTCCAGTATAACATTTCCGAGTCAAGAAATCCCCAGCCTTGACCTGAACTGAGTTGAGTCATTTGAGGAATTCTAGTGTTCAATGGGTTAAGGGCCTAAGGTCCTAGTTTTTAAGGTCTCCGATGATTTTGATCTGGTGTAAAACGTTTTTCGCGTAGGCCTTTAAATTTTGGTTGTTGGGTTGGAGTTGGGGCAGGGTTGACGCACCCAAAGTTCCTAATTGGGTGAACTCGAGCTTAAGAACTACAATTAATATGGGCCTGACCCAGTTTGGGCCTTATATTTACATCAAATTAACATAAAGGGTGGTTTTATAGGCAGGCCCATAAACTTATTGGCAGGCCCCCTCTAAAGGCACCTCAAGATGTCCATAATCTTATTGGCACTCTTGGTCAAAATGGTTTGATCACCATAAACCGCCCCACCACCACAATCTCACCACCGGCCACCACCTCATCGCTGCCATCCCTATAATCATCACCACCACCACCCAACTACCACCTCCGCAACCACCACTTCACTATGGCCACTATCTTCATCACCATACCAAAAATTTGAAAGAGAAAGAAAACGAAGAAAGCCTGTTAGATCTAAATTTTTCGTCTTCCACCATTGTTTGCTTTAAAAAAACGGCATCAAAATGTCAAAATGAGATCTATTTTGTCAATTTGAAAAGAAAAAATTGAATTTCGAAACTGTTTTTTTTTTTTTCGTTCACGAACTAAAATTGGTACTGTAAGTCCGTTTTTCCTAGCCAAAAACGACATCACGACGTCGAAATATTAAACCAAAATCGGTAAAGTACCACCGAATCGAATTTTTTATAAAAATATAAAAATATAAAAATATATTAAACCAAAATCGGTAAAGTACCGATTTAGTCTCCTAAATCGGTAGTGTGGTGCCGAAATTAACCTTTACCGTTCTAAATTCTTAATTATGAGTGTGATAAATTAGTGCTCTCTCTTTTTGATGGTCAATGTCATTTAACCAAGGAGGAAAATATTTGAAGTAATGGGGACGTGCAAAATTAATTAAGCATAAAAAGTAGGGACCTGCATCTCTGTCTACTTTGTAAGGAATGGAAATCATGTACATTAATTTGAACCCTTATATAATTGGTTTAGAAGGGAAATGAACACTAAACGAAGATATTGTTATTGATATGTTATTACAATAACCAAAATATGACAAAATTGACTTTTAAAGATTATAATAATTTGATCAATGATTGTTCTATGATGTATAAATACATCTTTTCTTTTGATCATGAAATCCAAATGGATGGGAATGAATTTAGGAAATAATCTAGCAGGCTAGCTTTTCATCATCACAGTATAGTATTATTATATTTATATAATATATTCTGATGATCAGTTCTTATCAGAGCTGTGCTGCAGCAGCAGCAGCTGCATGCATGAAGTGGGCCCACCAAGGAGAAAGATATCAAGAAAATTAGAGAGAGAAAACAGTGGGATTGATCGTTAGTTCCAAAAGATGCAAGAGACAAATAAATCCCACAACCCCACAACCCCACAAAGAAAATAAAAAAACGACAGAATTAGCAAGAGAGAGAGAGAGAGAGAGAGAGAGATATGAGAGAAGAGTGAAGGATCATGAGACTCTCTTTGGTCCCTTCATTTATTCTGAATGCGTTGCATGCATTCATCGTCATCGATGATCAGGTCTCACAGATCGATCAAACCATGCAATCTGCTGTTTTGATCTTCGATCATCATCAAGTAATATATATTTTGTGAATTGTGATCAATCTCTCTTGCATTGGGCATGCAAAATGACATGAAATGAACCATGCAATATATATATCTGCCCTCTCTACTTTCTCTCTCTACTATGCACTGAGATGAGCAGAATATTGTGACGTCAACTCACCGTAGCGCGTGCAATTTGGATTTGGAAGCGTGTGATGGTGGTGTCATCACATACACAGCGTCTTTAACTCATCCCTTGGACTTTCTTTCCCTTTCGTATACTTACTCTCTCTTCACTCTCTCTATATATAAGGCGGCCCAGAGAGAGAAATCTAGAGAGAGAAAATGATCAGAGTGGCTAGCTGCATGCTTGCATCAGCAAGTAGCTAGAGTTGGGGTTGGGGTTGGGGGAAGAGAGAGAAAGAGAAAAAGGGTAATGCTGCAGCTGCATGCAGCAGCTGTCAATCCGTTCTGAGATTATTCGTACAATCGTCCATGGAAGTCCACACAGAGTTGCTCCTATCATTATCTCAGTCATATATGATATACAGTCTCTTCTGAAGAGAAGAGAGCAAGAGAGAGAGAGAGAAAAGAGGACTGGAATGGATTTCTGCGATACAAAATCCTGAAAACAAACAGAATTCTTCGTTAATTTCCTACACTGACATATATTCACTAACATGCGCCACTATGCATGACTAGTATTGCTAAACTTAGCTAGGGGACCCAGCTGATATGTGATGTGGGTGTGTGACACGTGGGCTGTTCTCTATTCTAGTGGGCATCTTAATTTCATTGTGTTACTTAACAAACTCTAAACTTAGCTAGGGACACAGCTGACTTGTGATGTGGATGTGTGACACGTGGTATATTCTTAAATGATTTTGTTTTTATTCCCTAAAATGATGGGACTGTGTACAACCCAATTAAAGCTATTATTAAGCAGAGGAGCCCATACGTGTGTGAGTTGATTTTCTCCCAATAAATTCACTTTGCCCATTGAATTGACAAATTATGCGGCATGTGATTTGGTAATCCCTTCGCAAACTTACCCTCACATAAACTTCTTAATTTTTTCTCTATTAACACTGCAATTATACCTTTCTAACACTGTAACTGAGTATTATATGGGCCCACATGGATACGACCCATGGGTTGATGTGATCTAATTAACGATGAGGAAATCTTCGTCACAAGAAATCAACCATTTGGTAAACTACTCGATCTAGCACACACTCGTATATATGTACATATAGATTGTATGAATACAAGTGAGTGTTAGGTGGACCCATATAGGGACGGCCCATGCACTAATATGATTTGACGTCCCATTAAGACACGTCTCCCTTTCTCCCTCAATGTTCCTCTCTCTCTTTTTCTACGGCTCAAGCAACTCTTAAGTCGCATTGTAGATTATAAGATGAGTTGGCAATCCCTTAACAAAATCTACTTTGCCCTCTTCACATGCGCAAATTTCTCCATGATCCAAAAAAAAAGGTCCTTGGATCAACTCTATGTCCCTATTGAGATGTTTAAGTTGAATTAAAGATAAAGTTTACATCGACGTGTAGGCCCACATGGAGATGATGCATGAGTTTATGTTGACCGACATGATGAAAAAATCATCTTCGTAAAAAAACATTCGCTAGATTATTTCCATACGGCACCCACTCGCAGGTGTAATTAGTCTAGAATTTCTATATAAAAAAATTTAAGGGGATATAATTGGAGTAAAAGTTTTAAAATGGGACAGACGGGCGTCCATACGGCTAAAATAAAGCCATATGGAGCCGATCCACCCCCTTTATGAATAGATATAGACAAAATAAAAATAATACTGTCAGCAATGAGGTGGACTAGTGGAGAAGGTGTTATAAATGACACAAATAATTTTCAGAAAACACAATAAACTATATGAAAACTGCCATGGACCAATGGACCATAGGGTTTACATGAAAATGAGAGAGAATGTTGAATTAGATTGATTTGGTGATTCTCGTGGGTATTTATAGACCAATGGACCATAGGGTTTACATGTGATTTATACTCCATATTAGCATTTACATTGAACCTCATTATGTAAATCATCTTCACAAAAAATCAACACATTCTAAAACTTATAGCCCCATCAAAAGTTGATTGAAAAAATAAAATATGATCAGAACCAAAAATCAACTTTTGGAGTGGGCCTTAAGGGATTGGTGTTGATAAATTGACACTTTTTTTTTGGTGTTCAAATAGTAAAATCTGTGACGTTGAGCTTGATCAGCGTAACATCATTTCACATGATCACTGAATTCATTGGACGGTAGAGATTTTGGAGATGATAACCTTTTAGACTCCCAAATCCCAACAATATTACCTTTCTCCTGCTTTCAACGGATCTTTTTCTTCTTTTTTGAAATCGTCATAACTGTTTCAACTGACTTTGATAATGACAAAACTACCCTTGCACGTGTGTAAGATACTAATTTTAGCATGTTAGAAAGGGCTTTGCTTTAAAATCAGTCACTTTAAAAAGCAAAAATGATCTCACGAAACCATGGAAAAGTGGGATGTAATTCAGTCAACTTATTAAAGTCCACGTCACTCCCAAGAAGGGCAATTCAGTCATTTACCTTCCCATGGTTTTAATCTGGAAACCTTGGGTGTATTTAACCACGGTTTTTATGCAGCCCGTGATAAATACGTACGTATTCAGTGCTGCAGATAATACCTAACATCTCCTATTTCTAGGACATAAATCGGGTCGGGTTTACTCATTTTTAACCGAACAATAAATCAGATGAAGTAAAATTGGGTCTTATGAATTTTGGGTTGTTTTTATTTTTTGGTGCAATCAGATTCGAATTGAATGCAATACCCCCAAATTCATCTTTTCTATAAAGTAGGAGACCAAATATTTTTCATAATATGAACATTAATGGTTGAATTGACCCGATTTGTGATCCCATTCGTACATTCTATTACCTGAATTTCAAAATGATCTAAATATGATTCATCTTAAAAATCAAGGCACTATTATATCAATCTACTTTTAAAGTTGGCGAAAAATTATTTTTCTTATCTCACCATTAAAATTGCAGAATCAATTCCATAATCTTTTGACCGAAAGATTTTTATGGTTCATCCAAAAAGATAATATAATTCAAAAGTGGGTGAACATAATTGCATTCTAAAAATTCAGACCCCATAGAAAATTACTTTGATTGGACAGGCCAAGTATCCTTTTATATGGGCCTCCTTAAATGTTTTTGACCATCTAATCTCTCTCCACCAACCAACACTCCACCGAAAGTGAAACTAATTGATGATTTTCAAATTGGATCTGGCATTTATTTATTTGACTTCTATTTTTTCTCACTGATTGTTTGTCAGGGAAATGTTTAAAAGAAGAGTTGCACATATGCAACTAACTAAAAATTGCATTTTGATACAAGGTTTTTTATTTTTTTATTTTTTTTTATGATGTGCTATTTACTTGGTTGGATTTTTAAAGTTCAAATTTTATATTTCTTTTTTCAAAAATAAATTTACATTTCTTTGGAGATTAGGCAACATTAGGTGCATTTTGCACATTTTATATAAAATAGGAATAATATTTGTGATCGACATATTAGATTTTTCTCCCTATGATGAAAAAAAAAGTCTTTAAATTTGAAAAAGTCAGAAATACCCTTTTAAAGCTTTTTTTGAGAAAAATATTTCAAGACTAATTTACACATATATGTTTAGATTTTAAGGTACTAAACTTTATAAATTTTTTTAAAAAAATGTCGATCCTTTTGAGCCTTTGTAAAAGACATGGCCTATGAAGCGAAGCCAAGGAGTTTATCAGAATGTCGGATGATGCAATCATAGCCCTTAATGCTGATTAAAATAAAATTGGGAACGACAAGCGATTTTTTTTTTTTTTTTTCTATACTCGAAATCATATTTATAGGAAATGCAGGTGAATAGGAGTAAGACGACCCCCATGCAAAATTGGGTTATTTACAAGAAAAAGCACAAGAGCTCCTCTCCAAACATCCGCTTGAAGACCAAAGACTTTTGCTGACTTTGGTCAAACATATTGGAAAATACAAAATAGGGATTTTTTTTTTTTTTTTGATTTTAGTGGTTTCTACGTAGGATGATATGGGAATTATAGGAATTCTTCGGGTCTTTCATTGTCCTCCACTGTTCAGAAATATCTCTAGCAATTTTAATGGCGTCTGAAGCCGTTCCCAATAGTCCTCGCCTCGTGAAGCCCACGCTATACAATCCGTTATCTCCTTTCCAACCGTTAGGAAACGGCGTTCTAGGCATGCCTTCTTTTGTAAAGAAATCACAACTCTGCACAAAAATATAAAAACAAGTATAAGATTTCCATTTCTTAAATAAATCCTCACAAAACTCAATATTTAAGCCAACACCCATCTCCAAGGCTTTTTACATTTTTATCCTTGATTTTATTTGAAATTTATGTTTTATATTTTAAATATCTTTTGTTTTATTTTTAAATATTTTTTAATAGTTTAAATATTTCTTTATATTTTGCTTCAATGAAACATGTTTTTTTTTAACCTAAAACACTTCAATGCGGAAGTAAATTAACCATTTAAAACCCTATTAAAATTTTTGATATTCTTATATAAAAACTTCATAAAACAAAACAATTTTATCAAATTTACCCATCATAAAAGCCCATTAAGAGAAATAATCCCTACAAGTGTTCCAACTTTTTATAACAATCCAACAATGAACCATTAGAGAAAGCTGGAAATTTAACCCACAAAACCCATTTTGTTTCACTTCTCTATCTTATCCTATATCTGTACTATATATGTATGTAAACCCCAAACTTTGCATACTAAATTTTTCCAAAAAACCCCCTAAGAGAGCCCCATATTTTCATGATAGTAACTTCTCATAAAAACAATACAAAAAAAATTCAGTTTTTAGTACAACCCCATGAAACAAGATCCAAGAAACGCACTTTGTCTTCTAGTTTTCTTAAAGAGGGAGTAACCCTTTTGTAGGGTTTGTACAAGTGTGTGAAGAACTGCAAACAGTAGTAAAATTCAGACTTTCCATTCTAAATCACACACCTCCTTACCTCCAAATAAAAACATTCTCCACAAACCCCAATGTTGCATTGATAGTAACTCATCATAAAACCCTACAAATTTTCAGTTTTAAGGACAGACCCTTTTAAAAAATAAAACAAATTAAAATACAAGAAACCCATCTTAATTTTTTTAGAAGTGAGGAAAGAAAAGTTTTGTACTTTTCTTCATGTGCGCAAGTGTGAAAGTGATAGAAGAATGGCTGATAAACAAATTAAATCTGTGTTTTTATTAAGTTATCTATCTCCTTCATTAGCTTAAAATATTTTAACATATCAAATGTACCTCCCTTGATCCAAAAATATTACAATTACAACCTTTTTGAGTTTTGATGACAAAATCTTGAGAAATGGGCTTAAACAAAACTAGAAATACCAATATTACCCATTTTAAAAAGTTGGTCATACATTGACCAAAAAGTCCAAGGAGGACTTTCTAATATGCAACAATAGTAAAGGACTTGTAAGTAAAGATAAATAAACCCAAAAAAAGAAAGGCATGTAAACTAGTAGCTAACCTTGAGCCAAGAAGGGACATTGCTCTTATAACCAGTTGCTAAGATAATTGAATCAAACTCCTTTTCTTGTCCATCAACAAATTTGGCTCCTCTTCTTGTTATCTCTCTTACACCCTCCATGACCTAAATCCAAAAACACAAATTAACCAAAACAATTAGACCACCAAAAACTAAAGACATTAACAAAAGGAAGAAACCAAAACAAATTAAAAGCTGCATTTGGTTCACAAAAGTGAAGAGATTAGAAATTATTTTCAAGAAAAGTTTTCTTTCATTTTATGCAATCCTCCACTGAAAAAGAACTTTTCATGAGAAAAAAGCTTTTCAAACAAACAAACCCTTGAAAAGTGGAAACTAATTTCTTTAGAAAACAATAACAAAAAGTTCTTTTTATCATGCAAATTACCTTGATTTTGCCGGATTTGATTTTTGATAGAGCTCCAACATCAAGAACAGGGGTTTTTCCAGTTGCATTTTTGAGTTCGATTGGACCTGTTTTGGGTCGACGAAGACCTAATTGATCTGTGTTGCCTAAACTGAAGTATGCAACCAGCAGTAAAATCTTGTCGACAAATCTTAATGGAAACCACTTGAGAAGAGCCATGGCTATACCAAATGTTGATATCCCAAACATCTCCCTAGGTAGAACATGCACCTAAATCAAAACAAAAAGTTCAAAAAAAAAAATGATCAAAATTTGATAAAATCAAAGATACCCAGATGAAGAAATCAATCAAAAAGTTAAGAAAAATATGGGGTTTTCATTGATTTTTTTGTCTAGAAGGATTCAGTTGAACTTACTGTGTTTCTAACGACCATGTGGGGGCTTGCATTGTGACTACAAAGGTCTAAACTTACTTCCATTCCAGAATTACCACAACCCACAATCAAAACCTTCTGATTTTTAAAATCTGCACCAGATTTATAAACACTGGTGTGAATAACAGGGCCATGAAACTTCTCAACCCCTGAAATTTCAGGAATTACAGGTTCTGCGTTTTCTCCAGTAGCACCGATCAGCCACCTTGAGATGTACTCAGTGTCTTGAGTTCGAACCCTCCAAACCCCAACACCAGAATCAAACTCTGCACTCTGAACAGACTGATTGAACTTGGGTTTGATAGAGAAATTTGAAGCGTAAGACTCCATGTAAGAAATGAACTGGTGCTTAGATGGGTATTTGGGGAAGTTTTCAGGGAAACCCATTAATGGAAGTTCACAGAACTCTTTGGGTAGATGAAGATTTAACCGGTCATAAGTTCTGTATTGCCAGAGAGAAGCAATACAGTTGCTTTTTTCAAGAACTAAAGAAGGGACGCCATTATCAGAAAGACAAGCAGCTACAGCTAGTCCTGAAGGACCTGCACCAACAATGATGGGTCCATGAACCCAAATGCATTTTAGCTCTGTTTCATCTTCTTTGCAAGAACCCATTAAGAGAAAAAGTCTGAAAACCCACAAAACAAAGAAATTGAAACTTCTCTGTTTTTCACCTACTCCTACTCTGTTTTCTGAAAAATCTTTGGGTTTGCTTGGAAGGATTGTATTGGATAAAGGTGGGATTTTAAAGGGGTTTGATTGTGTTGAAGAATTAAAAAGGGTGTCAGGAAATTAACGTAGAGAGAAGGATCAATGGAGTTAAGAAACTTGGTGGTTTGAGGGTTTTTAATTTAATTTAATTTTTTTTTGTATAGAATACAGAGCTTGAACAGAGGAGTTTTTATGAGAAGTGAGAGAAAGAGAGAGAGAAGTCTAGAGAGAGAAAGAGAGAGAGAGGGGGAAGGGAGGCGTGAAGGTTAAGGAAAGGATTCGGTTCTCTTTCTCAAGGCTCTTCTCTCTATCTCTCAGCAGCTGGGTGGTGTGCAGAGTTGGGGAATGTAGACATGGGAGACGAGAGATATAAATACATTTATATCACCACAATTAAGGGGGTTGCTGGTCAAACAAAGTCAAATAGTCAAGACTAATAAACCTCGCACTAGGATGACTAGGATGATGTGACGAGATCTGCTTTCAACTTTAAAGAGTTTGAAACAACTTTACACAAAGTAGATCACGCCACCTTATTTTAGGAGTCATCTAAGGAGTACATATAGCATTATCAAAGTTTAGTTGAATGTTATATGATTTGATTTTATCGGAAAAGTTGAGAAACGTGGGGTGATGAATGGTGACACATAAGATGCCACCTGAGCAAATAAAGGTATGGTGTATGAGGTGTTTCTTGGTAGGGAACAGCCCATATAAGATGGAGATAGGTCATCCATTTGAACCATATTTATCGATCCATCCGTCCCCATTAGAGACCAAACAAAAAAAAAAAATTGAATCATTCATTCCCTCCGTTTTGTTGCCTCCAACTAACATTGGAGTACAACAGTATAGGGAGAAAAAGAGGATTAAGAAAGAGAAATATAACATAGTATCTAACAAGTGATTTTTTTTGGGACATTATAGGACAAATTCCATAACAATATTGTTAGCTTCCCACAAATTCGAATATAATTTTAAAGATAAATATATTCGTAGGAATGTCGATGAGTACCCGTGGAACCAGATTCTTCCTTAAAAGAAAGCACCCCTTGCTCTGTGGCTCGGGGCAAGACAAGCTCCATTCTTTCATTCGATCGACAATGATGAAGTTGAGTGGCTCTGGATCGGAAATTTTCCTATCACTTCTTCACTCTTTGAGTCTTGGCTTATAACATCTAAATTGAGTATGATTTTCGGAAATTCAGAGTGTGACAAGTTTTCTTCTCTTGCTAGAACCAATTTTCTTGATTGTAGTTCTACATATTTCATCAGTATTGAAATTGGTCGACCCACTAGGAATTGAAACCATTAAGTGTAATCAGTTTTTGTAGATATTAACCCTTATGCGGTATCAATTAGAAAGGCGTTGTTCTGCCTCAGGGGGTCTCTTGATGTTTCATTTCTTAAGACATTCTAGGTCTCAGATGTGTATTTTGATGTTTCATTTCTTGCCCTCAGTAACTAATCTCCTTCATTAATTAGAGATATTATGTGCCCCTAAACCCTAAAATTTCTTTAAGGATTTAGATGATAATATCTTTTGTCATTTTTCAGTTCAAAACCATACAAATATTTTGCCTTTTACAGAAGAACTTGAAGTAATTGGTATTGCAAAATTGCCTTGAAATATTGATTGAAAGAACCCTTGGATTAAAATACAACCACTTTTTAAATTGGTGAAATATTGCTTTTCTCGTCCAATCATTAAAAACTACATGGTCAAAAGAGTTGACTGTCCGTTGTTAAATCGATGGAACATTAACTCTTAATTTCTAGAGAGCTGCTATTGGGCTAGATAGATGAAAGAGACGGTCTCAATATTATATTTGTAATTTCTATCTGCCATTAAAAATTATACGGTCAAAAAAATTAACCTTACGACTTTAATGTTTGGATAAGTAAGGCAACGCTTTACCCACAAAATTTTGTGGCAATGCATTACCCACTTGAATAGTAGGCTCTCTGAAAAAGGTAGATATTTCCACATGGCAAGAATCCAAAAAAACACGTGGACATTTTCCCTTATCTAATTGGCGAGTATATAAAAGTGCAAAAACACATTAAAGATAGAGAAATATATCTATATAATTATCTAATGATGGCATAACACCTAAGAAACAGGTAATGGCAATAAGATAGATCGATTAGATACGATGAGATGACCTAAAGTTAGATTAGTAGAGAGAAAAAAAATCAGAATATCATCATCATTATCAATCATCATCAATGTCAATTAACATCAAAAGTTGCTATACAGGTAAGACAATGAAACCGATGGCGCGTGCGTGCTGAAGACAGAGCAGGAAGCCTAGCTGTTATGTTGTCTTGTCCAATTTCAAATTTAAAAGGATTGTTTGGTGGTGGGGATTTAGGGGTCACTCTCTGTTTTCTCTTTAACAACGTTGCTCTTTGTCACTAACTGCAAATATAATGGTGGATGTCACCCAATGTTAGGGAGTTCAACTGGGGGCACCACATATGTTTTTCTATTTTTAAAAAAACTGGTTTATAATCATTTCTCCTTGCTTCTTATGGTTAACACATTTTGCTACCCTATCCTACTTGCACTTTAGGGTGGACATGTGCTCAGGAATTGTAGACCGCAAGATCAAGAATATGAGTGGAAGGAGTTGTTGAATTTGGATGTCGAGTCCATTGAGGCTACTCTAGTGAATATGATGGTGCCATTGGAGGCTTCCGGAGGGAGCTTTATTACGCCGCCGGGAGCTTCCGAACCATCAAGCTTAGGGGCAGACGCGGTCGGTCCCTGGGGAGAGGGGGAAAGGAGAAGCAAGGCTCGAAGAACAAGCCAGGCAAGGACCTGGGGATATAGCAAGTAAGCAGCATTGTGAATAGAATGAGACCCCTTCTAGATAACATCATATCCCCTTTTCAAAGTGCTTTCGTACCCAATAGTAGAAATTACGTATTTTACGCCCCGATGCACACCCCACCACTACCACACACACCATTGCCATTATGGTACACCCACTGGTGCTAAACAATATTGATTTATGTGTTAATACAGATAATTTTTAATTATTATTTCGTTTAATGTCATAGTGATTTATGTTTGAGAACGGATCAGAGTAAATTATTATTTATATATTAGGAATACATTAGCTTGTGGGGCCCACATAGAGATGATTTAAGGGATGATTTTAAGTTAGGATATTCTCCTTATCATGTAGATCATCCTCACTAGAGAAAAACCCATTCTAAAACTTGTAACCACATCATCCATTGGTTGACATTAACAGTAAAATGAATAGCTCAATCACCGTCTATATTTTAGTGATTTCTAATCACCAGATGATGAGGTTACAAGGTTTAGAATGGGCTTTTCTTTTGTGAGGATGATCTACAAGTTTTAGAATGTGCTAATTTTCGGGGAGGATGATCGACATGATGAGAAGAACATCCTCACCAAATATCATCCCTTGGGTCAACTTCAAGTGGACCCCACATCCAATGTATGAATAACGATGTACTCCGATCCGCTCTCTTTATGTTTTAACAATAATTAGGCTCCTGAGCTAAGAATGCTAGAATTACACGTCAACTAGGCTCGGTGTACGATAATTTTAAACCAAATAGCATAAGAATTATGCTACACTACTACCCCAACCAAGTCGGAGCTTGGGGTTAAAGTTGTGCGATCAATGTAGAGAGTTGTTGGATTTCTGAGTGGTAATAGTAGTTACATTTTTTCTTCAGTAATGCTATTTGGACCAATCAATTGCCAGAATTGGTGCCAAAAGCATAGCTAGCATGGTCCGTCCCACCTGCCACATTAGTTGGAAAATCTCTTAAATCATTAAAAAAAAAAATTTAAATAATTAAAAAAAGTACATAATTGATGAATTTATAACTATAAAACCGTCATCATCGTCAAAAAAAAAATGCACACTCAACTAACAATACAATTATTTTCAGTTAAGGGGATTACCCAAAATGGGAATTCGTCGGTTCCGTTCTGTTCTGTTATGTTCCGTCGTATGTTGGTTCGTACAATCATGTGTTGGGGGGGCCCTTGGGAGGGAGTCAAACAGCAGTCAACTGTATAATATTACTCCCAACGACCCCGCAAAAACAAACAGTTTTAAGCGCGCGCATTACGCACCCCTACTTACAGATGGATTAGAGAGAGAGAATCTAACATCATCAGCTCCCTAGCTAGCTCGATCCCTCTCCTCCAATGATCCATCCCTCCTCATCTCTTGTTGTTGATGAGAGAGAAAGAAAGAAAGAAAAGATTATTTTCCTCTTTCTCTCTCTCTCTCTAAAACAATTAGTCTTGCCCTTATTATTTTGGCGGATTGATATAGCAGATTCAATGCTACATCTGCCATCAAAATCTTTCAACCCCAAAAGTAAAAGATCTTTTCGGAATTCGAGCCCTAATTTTTCACTTTTTTTATTTTTCTTTCCAAAATCCTCCTTCTCCTACACCCGATACAAACTTTGACAACACTCACTCACTCACTCACTCACGAGATTATCCCCCCTCCCTTTCTCTCTCTAACTATTTCTCTCTCTACCACCCAAGTTGCAGAGAGAGAGAGAGATATAGCTAGAAAGAGAAACAGAGGTTCATTTTCAAATTTACGATTCTATCCATGACTCCATTAGAGGAGAGAGAGAGAGTGATTGATCGAAAGATCGATGGTGGTTCTGCTCATCTTCTATATAGCTAGTACGGTCACTTTCTCTCTCATCTTTTTTTTTTCTCTCTCTATGATCTCTAAACCTTCACTGGCAAGGAAAAAGAGCAGAGAGAGAGAGAGAAGAGAGAGTCAGAAATGGCGGGGGGGTTGACGTCAGGTCCTTCCCAAGGGACGTGAAGCTGAGAACGCGTGACATCACCTCTGAAAGTCACGTGGCACTGACGTGATTTATAAAAAAATCGAATCTGCCTGCCGATTTGTATATTGGGTTTTATAACCAGTCGCTCTCAACCAGGTGAGTACGTACGGTTTTACGAGTTTTAGCCTGTGACACGTAATATTACACACGTAAAGAGAGAGAATAAAATAAAAAATGACGAAAACAACCCTGACAATAAGTTGATATACTTCCTTGATAGAGCAGAAAGACCCGACGTCAGTCAGTCACCACGAACCGGAGTTACCTAATTATAGGAGGGTTTTAGGGTGAGGTAGGCCTGTTTGAATGATTTGATGGTCGAGGGTTATTTTTGTAAATTTTCTCGACTCCCCATGCAAAAATAACGTTTTGTCATTTATTAATCAAAATTTATTAGTGTCTTACGTGATTTTGTTGTTGAGACGAGGAGTCGTCAGTAGAGATAGATTGGAAGATTTTATTAGGGTTTTCACCAATTATGGAAATTTGACTCTCATTAGTTTTTAAAGCTTCAAATGGGTTATTGCATGAAAGCAGAGTTGTTTCCCAATCCAATGAACAATCTTCAAACATGTTGACTTTTTTTTCCTTCCTTCTTTTTGGCTTTTTTTTTTTTTTTGAGTTTGACTGATTATAATATAGTGTTTTTAAATTGTGATAAGATCTTTAGGGTTTTATTATTTGATAATTTTAGGTACAATTTAATTGAAAATTGGCCAAAAATGACTAATATATATCATCATCATCTTTAAATTTAAATATATTTTTGCTCAGAGTCCTTGCATGGTACTACTACTGTGGTTTAATCAGTCTACTCTTGAGTACATCTCTACTATACTTAAAGGCCCCCTTAAGCCATATGGATTGGCTAAGGGGCGCCGGCCCCTACAATTATATGAGAGAGAAAGAGAGGGGAGGAGAGAGAAAAGTTATTTTGGCGGCGGCGGCGTGACTGCCTAGAGCTATCACACCGTCCGTCCATTCATTTTTTTTATTTTTATTTTTTATTTTTTAAAACTTTTTTAAAATACCGGATATATCCCTTGACAAAATTTATTGATTTACACTTGGTTTGCACTTGCCAATGGGGTCGCATTGAGTTGATCTAAGGGCTGATTTTTGGTGATGATGATCTATTCATCATTTAGATCAACATCAAGGCATATATCGTTCCCAAGTGAGCCACCTAATACTTATTTTATTCTTACACTCTATTTACAAATGTGTTGTGCGCCTAATTAGATATGATCTAAGAGTTAATTTTTTGTGACGATAATCTATCTATCATCTAGATGAACATTAGCACACGTATCATCCCTAAGTGAGACATCTCTTACTCATAATAATGTACCGTATTATTTGTCAACTCACACGCATTACGCGTGTGAGGGGGCAAAATGAGTTTGTCACGCGCAAAGCACATGTAAAGGGTGTGCCTGAAACTCGCGTGGGGTAGCGCATTTAGACATCCAACCTACACATGTGGAGAGAATGGATAGNATGGGTACACCACATTACATGAGTAGAACCTTGCTAGGCACCCTAGCAAGGCTCGAACTCAAGACCTCACTAATGTGAGGGGACGCCTTAACCATCCGGGCAACACCGGATGGTTAAGGCGTGTGTGGGAGCTCGTCTTCTATTAAAATCTTGTCTTTTAAAACCATATGAGTACGTTTGTTGTATCATTTGATAAGTTAAGAATCATGATGAGCAAAGACAAAGTTGAAACAATAACATAAATATTTAGGTAAGAATTAAACTTGGATATTGTAGTTAATATATATATATATTAGGAATTTTATTATACCAACGACACATTCCTAACGTACAACAGGTTTACGGATTTTGAAACTTAATAACGATGAATCAACTAAAAAATATAGCGACGAAGATAAAAACAAGCATCAACCACAACAAAAGATATAAGTGGTTCACCTTCATGGGCTACATCTTCGGCCAAAACGACGCCCTGGAGAAACTTTTACTATTATCAAGAACATATTAATATGCTTCATAGACAACCAATACGAATAAACATACATCAAGGATCTCACAAGACTTACCGGAGAATACCAACGCGAATCTATTAGAGATTAACTCTCTAAATCACTCCCAACAGTACACTCACATCTTCCATGAACCTTGAATGTTCATCTCCATGCCTGACCATAGTAACATAGGAGAGAACACATAGAGGACACTAAAGACTTGGGTTGGGGCAGGGGCCCCAACCACCATAAAAAATCCTCAAACCCTAGATCCTCACAAGCTCTTCTCTCTCTATAAGTTCTCACACTTAGGATTCCACCCACAAGAAGGCCAAAATTCTAGGTTTATCTCTTCTTGAACCTTAGGAACTCCAACACCTTCACATTGGCACCTCAAGCACATTTTGGGGCAACCTAGGACCTCCCTATTTATAGATTTCATCAAACCTACACATAAATAGAAGTTTCCTAAACCCACAAGGTCTCTAAAACTGCATAAATGATTTTTCAGAACAGTATCGATATCCACATACCCGGTATCGATACTAAAGCCATCTGATATGGCATCTTTAAACACGGTATCGATACCCACTTTCTGGTATCAATACCTCCAGAAAGTGGTTTGCCAAAAAACTTTGCGGTATCATCTGTTTTAAATGTACATTTTCTTTTGATTGTCCTATTAAGTTCATTCGTCTTGATGGACTTGGCCGGTGAATTTAAATCTTAGACCTTTAATTTGATGCTTATTGTCTATCAGTTAGCATCGACGTTGAAGTTCGAGCATCTCGTTGCTCATGTTCACACCCACAATGCATGCATGGTCTAATTGAGTCATTTATTAAGCGTCTCTAACTGATTGCCTGACCTATACTTATGAGAACTTACCTATTTATGCGTGGATACATGCCATCCTACATGCGCTGTTGTATTGGAAATTGAATGCTTAAACAAATGTAAACATATATATTATATATGTGGCCCACATAATTTTAATAGTTAATCATGGATATTGAAATATATATATAAAAGGCATATGAATTTAAATATCCTTGTGCCTTGCGACATAAATTTTACTGGTCCGTCAAACCCCTTGCTCCAGCCTCAAATTTGGGACCTAGGGGAAGAGTTTGATTGTTTGAAGTGCCCATGGTATTTGCCCAAACCTTAAAAAATACTTTTTTTGCTTGTTTAAGGTGTCCATAACAACTGTTCTAATATATATAATGATAAGATTACGTTACCCATGTTATAATCCGGATTAGCTATGTTAAAAAGAAAAAAGGATAAAAAAACATATAAAAAAATTTGGATGAAAATATCAGTTTTTTTATATATTGGGTCAGTTGTTTATAATATAGATTTTTTTAACCCACGCCTAAGAGAGAGGGTTCATAAAAAAAATGGGTTTTACTTGTTTAAGGTGTCCATAATACTTGCTCTAATATATATGATGATAAGAATATGTTACCCGTGTTATAGCACGGATTGACTATTTTAAAAAGAAAAAAGAAAAAAATATATATAAAAAAATTTTGGGTTAAAATAACTGTTTATATATTGGGTCAGTTATTTATAATGTAAGTTTTTTTAACCCACACCTAAGAGAGATGGTTGATAATAAAAAAAATTTGGGTTTTGCTTGTTTGTGGTGTCCATAACACTTGCTCTAATATTTTTGATGATAAGATTACTTTACTCGTATTATAGCACGAATTTACTATTTCAAAAAGAAAAAAAAACATAAAATTTTTTTGGGTGAAAATATCCGTTTTATATATATATATATATTGGATCAGTTGTTTGTAATGTAGGTTTTTAACCTACGCTTAAGAGAGAAGGTTTTTTTAAAAAAATTTGGGTGGAAATATCTATTTTTTTAAATATTTTGAGTCAATTATTTATATTATAGATTTTTTTAACACACCCATAAGATAGAGGGTTTTTAAAACACAAGAGTCAATTATAATATATATATATATCTCTACTATATATAAGAGGCTGCATAAGCCAATAGTAACGGTTGATGTAGCCGCTTTAGCCTGTTTAAAAAATAGAAAAAATGATGAGAGAGATAGAGAGAAATGGAGTGAGGGGCGGTGTCGATTTTGGTGTGGGGGCGTGCTAGCAAGTTGTAGGCACGTCCTCACAAAAAACCTTTTTTTTTTGGAAAAAAAAAATCTTTTTTCTAAAATACCATACATATCCTTTACATCATTTATTTATTTATACTTGGTTTACACTTCCAAGTGTGGTCGTATGGAGTCGATCCAAGGGCTGATTTTTTTTACGATGATATCCTCAACGTCTAGATCACATCTGACTATACATCTTTATCAGTGGACTCACACAATATCTATTTTATTTATATTTGGTTTACACTCTACTTACATTAATTCTAGGGCTCACTTAAATATGATCTAAGGGCTAATTTTTTGTGTAGATTGTCTCCTTAATGTTCAGATATTATTAGTCCAGGATTCTAAAAGTGGCATCACATACAAATTTATTTATTTTTTTAATAATAACGCGCCGCAAAATTTACCAACTTACACGCGCGTAGCACGTGTCAAGGACAAAATGCGTTTGTCACGCGCGAAGCGCGCGTGGGTGGTAACGCGCATAGCGCGTTTGAACATCGAGTTTGTCACGCGCGAAGCGTGTGTGGGGGGCTACAACGCAAGCTGGGAACAAATAGGAGAGAGATAGAGAGAGAATTGGAGCGAGAGGGGGAATGGGTGGGACGTGGCTATAACGCAAGTTGTAGGCACGTCCTCATAAAATTTGTTTTTTTTAACCTTTTTTTAAAATATTAGATATATCCTTTTGCATTATTTATTTATTTATTTTCACTTGATTTATACTTTTTAGTGGGGTCCTATGAAGTCGATCCAAGGGCTTATTTTTTTTGACGATGATCACCTCGATGTCTAAATCAGATATGACTATATATCGTTATCATTGGACTCACACAATATCTATTTTATTTACATTTGGTTTACACTCCACTTACATTAATTCTACGGCTCACTAATTCTAGCGCGCATGGATGGTAACACGCGTAGTGCGTTTGGACATCCAACCCAGCGCGTGTGGGGAGGATGGACAACCAAATTTATAAATATATAGGATTCTAAACCAAATTTATGCCCCAATATGTGGCGTAACATTGACGACATTAGTGAACTAGACAAACCCTAAACGGGAAAAGAAAAAGTGAGAGAATACGTACTACCTATAAAGATCGAAGAAGGAAAAGATTAGAAATTAATTAGCTAGCTAGCTCCCACATAAAACAATCGTTAGATTGTCGTGATATGAAGTGGATCTAGCTAGCTTGAAGAGTGATCAGTTGCACCACTACAACTTAGTACCATATAGAATATATTGAGTATCTAAGAGTGTCAGGGGAATACATTAGCAGGTGGGAGCCACCATTGATGCTTCAATTCATCAGAAACAATATTGGACGTACGTACCATATTCACAACAACTTGTCCTCTCTGTAGCGTTGCTTCCTTTCCTGGTAGCTCGATCACTTAATTATATATGATTTTAGAGAGAGAAAGTGTTCGATCATGAATATTTGTAGTGGAGATCGAGTGATCGATCTTGTCATGCATCCAATTAATACAGCTTGTAAATTAACCAATGGATTGTTAGTCAGTACTCCAATTGTCCTCAACAACTTGAAGGATCCACCATGCATGCATGATTGCTTCTCTGTACGTCTATATATATATATGTCTTAGCGATCTTGTCGTGCCTCATGATCATGGTCATGTGTTCTAGTTCTCCTTCGATCTACATGAATTTGCCAACTTATTGTCTTCCATTAGCTAGTGATGATCCACTTAAAATGGATTGGCAGCACGCGCGAGCTTAATTATAGTATTATTTTTATTTAACAATATTATTATATTTATGCGAATTTAAGGGTGGGATCATTAATTATCCCTAGCTAACACTTCCCTGTTTTAGCGTTAATAGGGTTTTTTTTTCCTTTCAATTCATGGCGCTAGTGATGGGATTTGAATCTTCAACCTCTTTGAATGGTCCTTTGTGATGTCATGTTTATGAGGATCTAAAGGTACTAGTTAGGCCCATTATCTTAATGAGGACGGATCAACTTACATGTTAAAGTATACAGGTTATATGTACAGGCTGATATTGGGCCCACATACCATTGATCTAAGGGCTGATATTTTGTGAGAATGTTCTCCTCACCATGTAGATCATCCTAACAAAAAATCACCTCATTGTAAAACTAATAGCCGCATTAAAAATTGATCGGAAGTTGATTAAAATTTAATGGTGAAAAATGAATGATGAGAAAAAGAATCTATTTTTTATGTGGCTATCAGTTTTAGAATAAGGTAATTTTTTGTGATGATGATCTGCATGGTGAGGAGAACATTCTCACAAAATATCAGCCCTTAGATCAACCTTATGTGGGTCCTACATCAGCCTGTACATATAACCTGTATATTCTAGCTTGTAAGCCGATCTATTCTCTATCTTAATACCTTCATTTCTTTAGACTTCTTAGAGCATCCACAGTCGTGTTGTCTATTTTAATTTTGTAAAAATTAAAAATCTTTTAAAAAATTTAAAAATACACAATCGTATTCACAGTGCTACCGTTGTCCAAATTTAGGAAAATAATAAAATAAATAAATATTGGGCGATCTTTGAGATACCGCCTGATGTTGGGCTTTATTCCAGAGGCCGCCCCATATTTTATTTTTTAAAAAACTATTTAAAAACAATCTGAATTGTTTTGAGATATTTTTTAAAAAAATGATTTTCGTATGATTTTCTTAAAAAAAAATGAAGAGTGTGCTCCACAACCAGGCTAACTCTGAGATACCACCTGATGCCAGGCTAACTCTCAAAGTCCGCCCATCTAATTTTTTATATATTTTTACATCTTGTGTATTTTTTTTTACAATTCTCTCTCCTCCTACTCTAAATTTACATTTTTAGACAATCCGGTACGAATTACTTTTTAGACAATTATGTAAAATTTAACTAGCATTGTGGATGCTCTTATTGTGATACTATGTTAATAGACAGTACTACTTGATCAAAAGAAAAACAGCAGTAATATTCCTACCATCACTACTCATTCTAGGAAGTGCAATAATAAAAAATGCACTTTGCAGTTTAAAGTGCTGACACATACGCCTATAAATCATGTGAATTGATACTAGAAAATTTCAAAAAATATTTATGGACCCCATATATATATTACATTCCTGTCACATCATATATAGTTCAAAGAGAAAACTCAACCATCCAATAAGTAGTTCTTTTAAACCCTAATATAGATAGATGCTTGTAAGTTCTTAGAAAATGAAACAAACATATATACATCTCTGTTGGAGTTAAAATAGTTTCACATAGAATAACAACCTCAGGAATGTAAGCCATATATATATATATAGCAACCAAAACCTTGGGAAGCCTAATTCTTGGGTTGAATTAGTGTCCTTAAACTATACAACTAGGGTATAGACATGATGATGATGGTGATGAAGAATTAAAAAGAGTGTAATTTGTTAACATGATAAGCTTTTAGGTTTTGTGTTTTTTTTTAGTTTCTTAAGGTTGTCCAAATGGGTTGACTTTTGGATATGTATGCTATTTATACTATTTGTATCATATCTAAAAAATCAGCTCAATCGGAGACCTCTAGCACCCTCTAGCACCACGAACACTTAATTTAGACTTTAATAGTGTGAATAAATTGCTGACATTTAAAGTGATTTGTTTGGAATGTTAGATATTTCTGATTAAGCTGATTTTTTGTGGGCATCTTATAAATAATGATAATATTATGTCTACAAAAATTCAACTGATTTGAAGACCTCTAACTTGTAAAAAAGTTCCTTAAAAAATAACCTTATCATGTGCCCTTAGGGCACACGTTAACAGGACCCCTAAGTCATAAATAGCTAGCTAGCGCTAGTACTACAAGTATGTATATAGAGGGAAACATAATGATGGGAAGATGATTTTATAGTATGAAAATATCATAAAATATATGATCGATTAAGTAGTTTTGATGGTAAAGTACCCAAATTGGTACAACTGATAAAAAAAAGGGATGGCAAGTAGCTACTGAAAACACATGCAATACAAAACAAAGAGGCCCTACCACAATAAGAATTACAGTGTTCACTTTTTTCTCATGAAGTTGAAGTACCCACCAAAATTAGTTCACTTCTCATGCCGACCCTTCATTGCACGACTCCACTCACTGCTTGAAGTGAAATATCTCTCTCTAGATTGTCATCAACTCATCATGACACCACAGATTAGATGATTTTGATAACAATTCATAATACTTTTATTTTAGCATTTGCAAATCAGTTTTGTTGGACTGATTTAAAGACGGCAGGGGATATTTGAACCCGGGTCTTAAAAGCCCCTATTAAAACTCTGCATTTCTAGATCTTGTATGGGATGATTCAAGGGATAATTTTTAAAGAGAATGTTCATCTCACGTTGGAGATTATCTCCACAAAAAATCAGTCTATTCAAATAAAAAAAAGGTGTTGTTAAAGGGATTCTCTAAAATGTTGGGGGAGTGGTCAGGATAGGGAGGTGGATAAAATACTTCAAAATGGTTGAGGGGACGGATATATTTTTACTAGGGGGTGGTTATAAAAAATTAGTTAGGTATTTTTCCACCCAACCCTAAAAATCCCAAACACCAATCGACTTCTCCCTAACGTTTTTCTCTCTTCTTTCTCCCTTACGTTTCTCTCTCTAAACTTCTCTCCACCATTATCCAAACACCTCCATTCGACCACAGATTATCAATTTTGATCTAGGATTTTCAACCAACAATGGTCGATCTCTTCTAGATCGTTAGAAATTTTTTAGTTTTAGCTAAGATTTATAGTTAGGACTAAAAACTATCAATGGCTCCCAAAAAGTAAGTTTTGTTTGATTTTTTTTTTAATTTTTGATCCCTAATTCTATATGTTTTAGTTGTTCTGTGATATTTTTTTAAGTGAATGGACAGATTTTAGGCTTTGTAAATGTGATTTGGGTCGGTTTTTTAAAATTTTTGGTGTTACTCATCATCTTCATCAATTTTCGACCGGACCAATGGTGGTTGAGTTTTTCCTAAACAGAGAAGAACTTCTTTGTCAAGTTCGACCCCTGATGGTTGAGTTTTAAAATTTGTCAAAACTCCACCGCTACTAGTTGAGTTTTCAAGACAATCTCGACCATTGATGGTGAGTTTGGATAGTAATTTCAACCAGTGGTGGTCGAGTTTTTGGAAAAACCCATTCCTGCACGAACAAGTCAAGTACGAAAACGGAAAATTTTGATCTCAATAAAAAACGTTTAAAACAAAAAATATGCTTATGAATCAATTGTATTACCTCATTTCTATTTGATTGAGAGACTTTTATTGGATTTGAGGAACACAAACCCTCACCAAATGAATATTTAGGTTTTTGGGACTCCATTAATGGTGAACTTAGCTTCAACTCATCTTCCTCCATCAATGGTGTTCCTTTTTAAACTTCTTCATCTTTCATAGTGTTTTCCGCCAATAACGACTTCGATCGTTGGTGGTCTAATGGTTTAAGAGAGGTTTTAGAGAGAAAAAATAGTTTTTTATTGGAGAAAGAGAGAATGTGTTAGCGAGAGAAAGGAGGTTGGTGGTGGTAGTTTTATTTACACCCACACCACCCCCTTAGTAAAAAGAAAGAAAATATTGGAAGGGTGATTTTTGGTTAAAACCCCATTTAACTTGTCTACCCCCTGACATTTTTTAGAACCCCTTTAATAGCACCCTAAAAAATTTACCGTATTAATAGCTAGTTTGAATCTGCGGTAAAAATAATATCCATTTTACCATTATTTTTCAATCATTTCTTGATGGAATTTTGATAAGGCTAAAAGTTTAAAATTGACTGATTTATTGTGAGCATGATCTCCATGCTGAGGTCACCCGGGGCCTTGCCTACAATTTTGAGTCAAAACTCGCCTACAATTATACCTTCACGAACTCGTGTCGGCTTTAAATAACAGTATATGTTTTTGTAGTTTTAAATCAACCTGATGGATTCCATTTGAAGGTTAATCCAAAGGCTAGATATGATTAATCCATCAACTTTCATAAAGAGGCGATGCTCCTGTCTCCCGAACTGCGAATTCGAACTTAAGTTCGTGCAGTTCGATATATTTGCAATCGCGGATTAATAATTTCTTACCCAAAAAATGCTGAAATCCGACGGCTCGATGTGACTGATCAGGATGATTTTTTGTGTATTAGGCCCACCAGCAACAAGAATTTGGGAAAAATATTAATGGGCCTGAAAGAGTGCAATTGGGTCTGATATGTTTGGCGCCACACAGCTTCAGAAAAAAAAAGCTCAAAATTCCTAAATCCACCTGATGGGATGATGTTCATCAACAATTTGTTCTTGAACTTGTAACTAAACAAAACGATCTAACTCTGATGACTACTGAACTGATCACACTAAACTGTCTAAACCCAAAACTTTCTTCTCACTAAACTGAAACCAGAAGAGAAGAGGCATCACTGCAGTGTCTCCTATAAAAAGATGCTAAGAAACAGAACCTCTTGCTTAATGGTAGATTGGTTACTGACGAAAAAGGCTGAAGGTTTTAAGTTCATTCCTTGAAATCATCCTTGTCGTCGGCTGGAATTGGTTTGTTCCTCCAATAAACAGCAAGAGCGCTACCGCCAAGCTGAGAAGAAGAGGATGGTTGTTATTAGCGGAAACATGAAGCAGAGTCTGATGGCCAGAAATTTGTACAACAGGAGTTTTTTTTTTTTTTTTTTTTTTTTTTTTTAACCAAAAATTTTAAACTGATCAAAAAAAAATAAAATAAATAAATAGTACCAATGAACAATTAAAGTAGCACATGAGTCGAAAATAATCACGAGGTAATGGGTTTGATGAATTTTGAGTTAGAAAGTCATACCGCCATGCAAACAACACTAACAGCAGAAGGAACGGCAACGAGGGGATTCGTAAAGTGTTTTTGCGCAAGTAAAAACCCAAGTGCAGAGCTCTGCAAAAATAAATTAAAATGTTAAGAAGCAGTTTACAATATCCTGATCAAGTAATGCATTTTTCGAGTCTGATTGGACAGTTTAGCCACTCAAGTGTTCTGGACATAATGAGATAAATTTGCAATGTATTTATTGAGATATTTCAAATAATTTTGTTCACACTTTTGGTATACAATCTAAAAGGATTAAGAGGGAGATTACGAGAGATATATGACTGATATATCTGTTCATAACCTGAAGCGTCCCCTCTCAATGGTTCTAGAAAATATCACAGTACATGCATAATCATGTAGAGATACAAAAGTTTTCCAGAATTTGATATAACAGAAACTGTCCATGATTCGATGAGTGTGAAGCATTTGCTCAATCTTGATTAAAAATTACATCTAGATATATGTTCATAGAGTAGACAAATACCTGCATTCCACATTCTATGGAAATTGTACGAGAAGTAGATTCACCAAATGATATTCTCGACAACCAGTAACCAAGAGCAAATGCAGCAGCATGCAGGAGAGCCACGGGGCCAATTAGTTGTGCCCCTTCAGTTTTCAAGACTTCTGCAACTTGACCAATCTTGCAGATGTGCACAAGCCAAAGTTAGAATTTTTAAATAAAACCACCATTCCAATTAATTATCTGGATTCCAAGAGCTACCGGAATGAAGAAAAAGCCATCCTGAGTACTTATTGGCTCAACATATCAATTATTTCATCTACAACTATGTAAACTCACCGGGCTCGCACAAAGAAGGGTTGTCAAGATAACCCCAATTAAAGGCGTGATTGTGATTATTTTCTGAGTAAATTTGTGAAAGTACTCGTTCAACAGCACTGGAAAATTAAAAAAGAAAAAGACTTACATCAATATCCATGTCGAATACTTTCTGTTATAATCCTGATTTCCTCTACAACTTCCACTAAATTCTACAAAAACACCTTTTCCTTACCTCCAACAACAGTTGGCACCAAAACAACCTGAAAAGTGCTGATAGCAAGACCCTGCAAAAACAGAATTTAGTTTCAGTCTATGAGTTAGTTCTATGGAGGAAGCAGAGATCCATTATTTGAGGAAATGACTGTATTTACAGAAAACTTCAAAGAAATGTAAGGTCTCTTCTGGTCTCCTTAGAAGCCAATCAATCATTTGATGGTCCCAAATAACATAAGTAACCTCTCACAACAAAATCTGACCCATCTAAAGGTGGGTTCTGTTCCTCCTGCGAGGGCACCTCATTACCAGTGGCTGTTGCTAGGTTATCCTTAGGCCTCTTAAACAACTGTAGGTTTTCTATGTTCTAAGTTTCACATGATAAAGAGAAGAAAAAAAAAGATAATAATAAATCAAGAAAGTTGACTTATTAATGAATCAACAGGTGTGAACTTACTGCTGCATCAACCGGAACAAGCTGACCAGCAAGAACCTTAGTAAGAAGTGGTGTCATAATGATAGCACCAACCGTTGAACAACTACAAAACCCAAAACCGCCAGAAATTAAAAACTTCTAAGTATGTAATCAATCATATGGAAAGGAAGATTTTGAGCATCAACCTGCATAAATATATAGCAGTCAATTAAAAAGTTACAATCCTTTAGGTCCCATGTGGCTCGTGATACCAAAACTTGTTTTCAAAAACCAATTTACACCTAATCTTGTATCACATACACAACTATTTTAGGATTTACTAAAAAATCATATAGGATTTTATAAAACAAAATAATGTTGTTTCCGGTGCTTTCAATGAAATCATGTAGGATTTTATAGTAAAGTCAAAAACAGTTTTGGATGTGATACAAGATGTAGATTGATTTAAATGTAAATTAGTTTTTGAAAACAATTTTTTAGATCGCGAACCACATATTCCCTTAGTGTTTTTTTTAGGAGAGCCTCCACGGAGGGAGGGAAGATTTTACTAAATCAGAATAACAAACGTGGAAATAAACCAAGACCTCCTATCTACCACAAAAAACAGTCCTTACTTGCAATCCTTTAGTTGAAAATAGTGAGCAACTGTTTTATGATACAACCAACTCTGACTTGCAATTAATTACACACATGAATTCCAATTAAGTGACCCATAGAACGACTATTTTGTGATAAATGGTTCATTTGCTTGCTTTCTCTTGCTATTTGTACCCTATTATATAGTTTCAATGCAATTTCATTATCAGAGTACTTATTGCTATATCTCAGAAATTTAAGATAAGTCATGGTGTTCATGCCGGCATGTCTGGTTTCACAAGCTTTTCATGTTGGACACCAGTGTATAGGTCTTTGGTTAATTTGAATGTTAGATTAAAACAGTATATGGGAAATGAAGATACATATTTGACATAAATTTAAACCAGTTTGACATGTTCAAAAACTTTTAACAAGTAAAACTGAAGCTAATTACCATTGTGGTATCAAGACCCTAGTAGATCCTAAATAAAATTATGTAAACAGAAAAACACCTCTAGTTCGATGAGTTTATTGAATTACACCATTAGGTTGGACAGATTCACTGCTCACCTGACTACAAAAGATGAGCGTATAGGCATAACTTACACTTACGTTGTCATAAGAACTGAGAGTGCCACATTCCCCTTGGATATATAGGTTGCCACGTTTGATGCCTGGCCTCCAGGGCAGCACGAAACTAGAATAAGACCAGTTGCCAGAGGAGCAGACAGTTTCAGACTCTGCAAGTCAAGGAATGAGATTTATCAAATAAACTCACATATCAACACGATATCAAATATAAAAATCAAGATTGTAAAATTGATCTTCACATGCACATCGGACACTAACATCAGCCGTCCATTTCTGCAATAATCCAGTAGTTCTGAATTATTGGTCTAGAAAATATATTATATGATAACCAAGAAAGCAATAAAGTTTGACTTTTTATAAAGGCTGTGTAAACAATGTTACAACTTACGAGCTCCCAGAATATGAAAAATAGAGTGCCACTTTTGCGCTTCATACAAAAACTTCAGGAACTCTGTCTGAATTAAGGGAACTCTTTGAACTACAGAAAGCTAATTATAACAGAATGAAAATGTTTCTAATAGGAAACCTAAGAGAATCTAAGATCTAAAGAATATTAAAACAATGATATTAATAAAGAATAGAAGCCAGAACCTAAAATCAGATGTGTACAGGTATAATTATCTTCTAACCAGACTAATCGATTGAAAACTTTAAAAGTATTTAGACCAAACTTGATACTAAGAATAAAAGAACTCCATAAATTCTGGTATATCTTGATAAATAGCTTGTTATAAAATGGAGCATTTAATTGAACTCTCAACTTCTCAAGAAAAGGAAAAGGTTTAGTAAAACTAATTTTTACAATGCTCAACCTCAGAAAACATGAAAACACAAAAAATAAATAAATAAATAAAATGCAAAATAAGATGTCAAACCCATACCATTGCAATAAAGAAGCCTAACAAGGGTTTGACTATGTACTGAGCTAAAAATCCTACACCCACCTGCAAAAAGAAGAATAAACAGAATCTTAGATAGGTGAACAAAATTGAGATTGAAATCAAACTTTTAATCAATACTTTAAGGCAAAGTCAGAGAGCTAACATCCATGAATCTACAGAAGAGAGTTGCTTCTTACTGTCCATGGGTTCCGCAGACATCGTCTGAAATCCTCAAATTTCAACGTCAATCCCATTGAAAGCATGAGGAAACCCAAGCCAACAGTGAAAAGGTCTGTCTGTAACCAAGTAACCTGGAGGAGGACCAAGGAGTTCAAGTGGTTTAGCAACAGGGACTTGAGAATTCACATGGGGTTTAAAACCAGAGAGACTATTAACATTACCGCAGCTGGCTTGTATATACCAATAATTGTGCCTAATATAACCTGTCAAAAGAAACATAAAAACTAAGAAAATCGACTATAGACTATAGTTGATTGAAACGTGTAACCAAACAAAGAGAGCAACAAGGAACAGAATTCCATCCACGGGTTTCTGGGAGATGTAAAGAAAAACATACCCACACGGGAAAAAGAGTTGTTAACTTCTCGACTATAATCTCGTATTGGTTTAATTCACCAGGAGTGCTACTAGGAACATTCCCAGATAGATCTGCTTCGGCTTTGCACAAAACTTGAGGGCGCCTGAGAATTGTAATAGAATGGTAATTGAGAGTGTCTACTGAAATTCTGATTAAAAAAAGAGTGTAACATAAAGGCATCATTTTGAATTCTGATTAATAGAGATCCTTTGAAGCAGTAACGCACAGAATGTATGTTGGAGAAAAATTCAAGGAACACATGATGAACAATATATGCAAATCTAACCTGCTCTACTTCCATTTAAAACTAAAGCATTGCTGGCATCCATATTGACTTAATTTTTTTTGTTGGGTCTTTTTGAAAAAAAATTTATCAGACATATTGACATACACTTTGGGAGCTTCACAAGATAAGAGCTCCTCTCATTGCAGATGTTTATATGATCTTCATGTGCTAGGGTACCTAGAATAGCTCGTCTCCATTTTAGACCTCATCAGGAAATAATGCCATGCAGAATTTAAATTAGCCCAAGAAAACCTCTTCATTTCTCCAAAATTCTGATCATTTCAAAAAGTCGTCCTAGCAATATGTTTTATGCTTGTGATATCTTCATTAAGTCCTCTCAATTTCTTTAGAGTTATACCCACTCAATATACAATCCATTCAACTCCGTATCTCTTTTTTCTTTCATTCAGGAAATTCATACTGAAAAGATAAATAAATCTACAATTGAATTTCAAATTATCATATTTGGTCATAATATATTCCCTTTCAAATCCTCAACAGTTATTCATAGAAAAAACATAAATAAACAAATCAAAGCTTCTGTTTATCAAGCAATTCATTTCCAAACATACCCTGAAGCTTTAGCGGTCCATGAAGGGTATGAGAAAGCAGAGATGGGACTCTGAACACTGTATTTTACTGCATTTCTTCCTCCACTTGATACTGAAATCCCTCTTCTCATATCTACTTGTCCCCACATTTAATAAAAACCAGGAAAGAAAATCTAATCAATACAATAACTTATGAATATAGAGAGCACCAAAGAGCTCAATTCAAAACAAACCCAGATCAGAAAAACAAGCAGAAAACAGAAAAATTTCAGATAAAACACTTTAACATCAAGAAATAAAAACCCCACTTATCAAATCTAAACCAGATAAAAATAGAAGAAACCCACATACCAAGATTGGTTTGAAGCCTTCTGGGAGAAAAATAAGAGGTCGATTTGAAAAGTCCCGTACATGTCTGTACACTACCATCTTTCTGAACAAATCTAGACATAGACGCCATTGAAGAAGCCATGAGAAGATTGTAAAACGGGTCAAAATCAATGATGGGTTTTATTCATCAGACAAAAAAAAATTCCAGGATTTTGGTGTGAGAAGTGAAGATTTGAAAGAGAGCTCCAAGATAGTAGAAGTATAAATATTGACAGCAGCTGCAGCCGTGAAAAACAATGGACCACAAGAACTTCACATCTATAATTATGAACCACAAAATTTTTGAATCTTTGAAGTTCTTATCAAAAAAACTAATAATGGAACTACTGGGAAGAGTCAAAACTCTGTTTTTGTTGCAGCATCTTTTTTGTGATCCTCAAACATTTCAGTTTTTAACTGCCATTTGTGTAATTTTATTTGCCTTTTCTCTCTACAGAGTTCTTACAGATAAGATGGAAATACTGATCAGTGATACCCTACACGACGGCGTTTGGAGTACACGACGGCGTTTGGTAAGAGTTCATGCTGTCAAACTAATGACCGCAGGATTAAACAGTGAGATTTGAAAGTTGCTCATCACCCATGAATAAAATGTAAATTCTTTTACTACAAGACTGTAACCATTTGATCCTAGATCGAAGGGTTATAATCCATTTACTTCGAAATCATGTCACTACAAGCATCTCGAGGATCCACGACTTGCCAAATATGCCACGTGGGGACATGCTCGGCTGATCGCATCAATTTTAGACAAAACCCTCTTGGTCTTGTAAGGACCTGCTCAGTCTTGTTTGACCAAGAATAAAGCTAGAATGCCGGCACAAAGTGCGGTATTCTAGCACCGCACTCCAACCCATTACCTATCGTGATTTGAATTGCGTCCTCCAATTTTGTAATTTTTAAACTTTGGCATGGACCACCGTCTATGTAAGGGCGGTACATAAATCCCCTACTTTATGCGGGCATTCTAGCATCACTCGTTTAACTTATTACCAGCTTGCAGGCCCTTTACTCATTGTGAACCCACCGCAAACAAGATTTTGGAGAGTGCCAATAAAACTTCGAGCCGTTTTATAGGCACCCTCCACCCTCTGAAATCTTATTTGTAGGTCTCGGTTGTAGGTGCTTTTTGAATTTGCATTTATTCTTGTTGGCAGACCTAAATTTTATTGTCACTCTTTAATTCAGTCAAATGAAGTTGACTATAGGAGAAACCCTCCAAAACCAAAAATAAATAAAAAAAATCCGCTCGACTCTCTTTTTAAAGTTCTCTAGTAATTGTAGAGTCAAACTAAATTGACCAAGTCCAACCAAATGGCCTACCAAATAATATTTCAGGGGTACCATTCTTTAAGCTTTTTTGTAAACACAAGACAAAAAGAAAAATGCTTAATCCAGTAGGCCAGAATGAGCTTGAACGTTGGACCTAAGAGTTGGAGGTCGAATTGTTGGATCGCGCATTATTCACACATGCATAATGCATGCATGAGTCCTAATTCTTTTTCTTTTTCTTTTTCTTTTTCATTTTTTTTTTCCATTGATGGCGAGGATGAAGAAATCATCTCCAAAAAGAACCAGTTCATTATTCAATTTCATACAAATCCCAAGTCAAAAGCAGGTGTGAATCTATATATGGAATAAGAACGAAAGCATCAGAACAGCTAATTAAAAAATATTTCAAATTTAAAAATAACTTAGAGCGATTTTGATTCCTAGGGTGCGAATAAAAGAGATCTCACGGTTGACGGCAGAAAGAGGCTAATCATGTAATGTCTATTTGTGTACTTCCAACATGTACTGCATGTACTACAACAACAAAGTATCCAACAAAAGGGTCCAAAATAATGAACTTGTACACGTACAAATTCTAGAGAGAGAAAGAATTAGAGTAATTTTATGATACAGTAAGTTTGTTATATTCTATACAACCACAGATTCAGGAATTATTATTACAGAACTATTACGTACTCTGAATCTATTATGTTTTACAATGAAAAGCAGTTTGAATTCAAGTTATTAATTGTCACCTTAACTGTAGGACTGGTTGCACTAGTCCTGCTAGAGAGGGTACTACTACTAACAGACTCAGATTTACGGTGAGCCGACGGCCTAGGGAGGTTCTCCGGGACAATGGTCTCGAACGAATTCATTCGCCAAGGCGGGCATGCCCTCTTATCACTCCATCTCATCATAACTTTCTTCTGATGATCAGATTCAACCAATACTACCCCCCTTAACTGATGATGATCACCACCACCACCACCTGTAGTACTATTAGCACCACCACCACCACCTAATAAAGCCCCCATCTCAGACCCATTGATGATCACGCATGCCATCAGCCCCACAATATATTGTCTCTTGATCCATGATCCTGCTTCCTTCCCCTGCCTGCAAATTTCAAAAAAAAAAAAAAAAAGAAAACAAACATAAAACAAGCGGCTCATGTTAGCACAGAAGCCTTTAAAATTCTAAAGTGGGTGTTGAGTGGAGGTTAAAGATCATTACCAAGAAGAAACAAGATTATTGGGTTTTGATGAGTGTGAAGGAGGAGAGGAGATTTGATTGAAGCAGCAGCAATTAATGGTCGCCATAACCTTGTGTGTGTTTGTAGTAATAAGCTAATACTTGAATATTTCTCTCATTAAATAGAGTAAGGGGTGCGTAGGTTAAGAGTAGTAGAAGAAAACAGAGACGGAGAAGAGTAGTAGGGAGAGTTAGGTTTTGGTATTGTTGGTCATACCACGGCTGCTTAAGACTGGGACTCCAACGGTTGGCTTTTTTCTTTGTAGCGTAAACACGTGGGATTGGGGCCCACCTCCCTTCCAATCAACATTAGTTTATTGCTTGCCGTTTCATAACACTTAGTTCCCCAAAGACACGTGGAAAAATTAAAAAACGACTTTCTTCTATAGTAAGCAAGGTGCATAGTGTACACCATTTCCCTCCCTCCTTTGACTTTTCTTCTTTCTTCTTTTTTATGTTTAGATGTTTTTCCAATAGGTAAAACAAGTATAGCCCAAGTTGGGGGTTGATTGATCCGGAGCTCAGGCTGGATTGAACTTGAGTTCAGCTGTTTGACACTTTCAAGCTTGCTTTTGTGTTCATATGGTAAACAACAAAGTAGAGTCTAGAGAGAGAGAGAGAGAGAGAGAGAGAGAATTATGCAATCACAAGTTGTTCACCTATAACATAAGCTTGTATGACTATTCAAGTATTTCAAGATTATAAGAAACAATAGGCCATGTTTGGGGAAGGGGATCGAATCGCATTCCCAAAGAATGGGATTTCGGGTTTAACAAGCCACCCAAATACCGGAGTGGAATTGCATCCAAAACATGGCCTGTGATTTTAGAAAGTATTGTAAAGACAGAGAACTTACTTTTGAGGGCAAAATAGAAAACATCCTGCGCGTCTGATGTCCCAAAAACGTATTGAACCATCTCATCCATCCAGTCACCATCTGCCATCATAAACATCACATAATATACACAGATGAGGTATCAAAAAGTTAAGAATTGGACCAAATCTAATTTGGCAGGCTCAAGTGAGATTGAATAGTTGATATATATTTCGTGTTTGAGCTCGTCCCTGATATAAGAACAGACTATAGTAGACCTAGTTTGGAGATAATAAAATGCTTTCTACGCTAAAATTGAATCTTACCGCAATGACCGAATAATTGTGTGAGTGAATGCCCATGAAGCGGTATCTTATAGACGAACTTGCACATCTTCAGTTTCAGCAGCAATTAGCACGTCCGACCTGCGACGGAACCCGGACTGAACCTTGTACAAATAACCTGTCTTACATATATATATATATATATTTTAATGGCTCTAGTTCACAACTGTTCAGGTAACTGAGATAGGTAGGTCCAAATCCTTGATATTCAACTTCGCTTAGACCTTAATTATGATCAGCAAGTATCAAGAAATTGGGCACCCATCTCTAACAGGAAACTCTACTGTGCTTCTATTAATCTTATTAATAAGCCAGGGATAGTACAAATTTCTAGTTTAGATCCCAACAACATCTTGCTCATTCCAAAAAGAAAAATAAAAGGCAAATTCAGTGGGAAAACTTGTAAAATAAACTTGTTTTCTTGGATTCTCATCTAGCAAGTTTCACCAATACCTGACTTTTGGGGAGAGAAGCTAGTTTCTGATATGCCAACCGATGGTTAATAGCTTGCATTGTTGATGACTCTTTTCCCCAAATTTTTGCATCTCCGATCATGCCCTCCTATCCGTGACGTGCTCATTAATGTGGTACCATCTACTTTTGATAGGATAATAGCATGTAACTGAATTCAATCACCAAGTTGATGCAATATTTCTCATTCACGAGGCATCCCGATGATCAGATTCATTGAGGAGAAAATTAAGTTACTTTGACTATCTGTGACTGAGAGAACCTGATTCAGTAGGCAAGTCAAATGAGTAGAAGCATCTGATATGTGTCTTAAGACTGCATTTCTTTGGTCCTAAAATAATGTAAAGAAATATTTTACATAACATTGTAATATCTCATGCGTTTGTTTTAACATCAAACCCATAAGCCTAGTAAAAGAAATTTGAGAAATTCTTACTTTCATATAAGATAACTTACACCAAAATCAAAGGTAACACATTTTACATGTTTGAGCAATTTACAACCGTAAAGGCATAATAAGCATGGTCCTATAACACAATGAATGGATAAGAACCATTGCCTGTCAAGAAACAAGGGATATTCCAAAATATGATTTCAAGAAGGGTTCCCCAACCCCGGGTAAGTTCTCATTACCACCTCGTGAAAGATGAGTATCATCGAACAGAAATCATTGCCTCATGGAGTGCGCTGAGCAATTCTGATCACCTTTACCTGTCAGAGAAATCCATGATCAAATACAACCTCAAAGTGACCAATTACATTTATTCAAGAGAAAACATAAACAGGAGCATCGGGCACACGCACGAACATTACTTTTCTTGCACAATTCGCTACACAGGTACATGGGGCACTATGGAGATGAATCTAGGACAAATATTTGGTGATCAGAGGTAAGAAAAAGTTCTGGACCACCCATTTCAAAGATTACTGAGTAAATTATTGAAGGTTATCAGAGTAAATTATTGAAGGTTATCTCTTTTCCTATGAGAATCACAAAAACCAACTGATGAAAAACTGAAAAATAAAAAAGCAGATCGCCATACATTGATGTGGGTAGAATAAATCTGATATAGAAAACATGCAAGAAAGTAATTTTCTACAATCTTTCAATCTATAATTCTAATTCTGTTGATCTACATATAATCATAAAATGTTATACAACTATCTGAAGTCAGCTGAATGAATACTGTTTCTCCACTCAATCCTACTAATGACATGAAGGAATGAAATGAAGTACCGAATTCATGCTGGGGAACGGCAAAATGTACAAGCTGCGAGTTTTCGACCTTCCTTCATCAGAGCTTGGGACAAGTGAGAAGTATATAGAATATGGAGAGGATCATGAAGCCTACCAGGTTCTTTTTCATTTCTCTTTTTTCTTTTTGGATCTGAAGCAACATGGTTCTTCTCTCTGTCAACTAACCAATGACCTTGTGATCTTTTACCTGGCAAGTACTAAAAGGTCATTCCTCTCATATGTTTAAATCCTTCCATACCACATTTCTCACCAACCACCAGTCATAAATAGCAACCTATAGCAAGTTCAAAGTCTTGGCATAGGGATTTGTTTTTTTTAAACTAGTAACAGTAATGGTTTAAATGGCAAAGTTCTATTTGTCTATATAATTTAAGGAGGAAATGAAGAGGAAAGGACTAAGAATGTACTGGAGAGAGCAGAAACTGGCTACTGTAGGAAGTCCTATTATATAAAAGCGAACCATGAAACAGGTGACACTCTCAGCTAGCTATGGACTAAAATGTCCCTCATATTTCGTCAATCACACATCAATATGTGCCACATTGCTCATCTTTTCTCAGTAATAGAGTATTATAAATTAAGGAAACTGGTTACTACTTTTTTTCATCGGAAAGGAAACTGGTTACTATCGATAGCTAGTTGCCACCTTTTACTATATCTAGTTCCCAAATTAAGAGAACTAGTTTGTCATTGATGGTTGGCTTCCACTGAAGAGATGCATCCGCAAATTTCCTAAACACTAACTGGTATTTTGGAACTTCAACTCTCTTTTTTTTTTTGAACTTCAACTCTTTCTTGAAGATGAAAACACTATTCATACACACCCAATGTCAAACTCTTCTACTGAGCATGAAGGTAGCAAAAGAAGTTCACCATACATGTTCTTATCCATGCTTTGAGTATACCATTATGTGATCATTAACATAGCTACTATGATAATACAAATTAAAAGATGAAGGATGGGAAATTAAATAAAAAAACAAAAATAAAGGAAAGGCAACATAAAAAAAAAAACTCATATAAAAATTTTTTTTTTTTTTTTGTTGCCTAAGGGTAAAAAAAATGTACCTGAATCCCCTGCCAGTTTTCAATTGTTGGTCACATAATGCGACAGGCTGATGAGGCTGATCCAACTTGAAATACGGAAGAGAACTCATCAAGAGCTTAGACATTTATCGCGCTACATTCGATGTGCGTTTCCTCCTCTTGATTAATCCATTCATCAAGGTAATATAGGTGGTGTTATTTACAGAAATACCTTTTTGAATCATTTCTTCCATAACAAGCCTAGCTTCTTTAAACTTCCCTTCTTTACACAGCTCATCAATGCACTTCGTATAAATTTTAGAACTAGAAGACTCCTGTTCTGGTGAGTCACAGGTCACCATTTCTTGAGCCTTCTCTGTCTTCATTCCTTGGGAAATGAGTTTCTCCAGTGCAGCAAAAGAAGATTGATCAGGTAATTTTCCAGTTTCAACCATCTTGGATAGAAACTCCTCAGCTTCTTCAGTTCGGCCTGCCTCCATAAGACTGCATAGAATAGCATTGTAAGTAAAATGGTCAGGCCCTAGTTTCTTCTCTTCCATTTCTGAAAGAAGCTCAAATGCATCTTCCATTTTGCCTCCTTTGCACAGGCCCGTTATCAGCGTATTGTAGGTGATGACATCAACAGCTTTCCCTTTTGAGACCCATCTGTGGAAGAGCTTAACAGCCCTGTCTACCATCTGCTCTTTGCAGAGCCCGTGAAGAAGAATGTTACATGTAGTAACATCTGGCTTAAACGAGTTAGCAACCATTTGGTTGTGGAACTGAAATGCTTTCTCCACATCTCCTTCCCTGCAGTACCCATGAATCAGCGTGTTGAATGTAGTTTCATCAGGAACCAACCCACTCTCCAGAAGTTCATTCAATTTGGTCATCGCCTGCTCAGTCTTCCCTGACTTACAGAGTCCTCCAATAACTGAATTGTAGGTGACCACACTCGGAAGGATCTCTTTCTTCTTCATCTCATCCCAAAGCTTCAAGGCCCCATCTACATTCTCATCCTTAAAGTAACCCATGATCAAAGTACCATAGCTAACCTCATCAAGAACATAACCCCTCTTTGTGGCACTATGAAGCAGCTCATAGGCCTCATCGAGCCTTTCCTCTTTACAGAGTGTGTGGAGAACAGTGTTGAGAGCCACAGTATCCATCTTTAAACCTTTCAGAAGCATCTCATCCATTGTCTTGTAGGCTTCCCTCATGGTCCCTGCTTTGCAATACCCATTGATCAGAGTATTGTAAGTAATACAATCCGGATAAAATCCATTTTCTTCCATCTTCCTAATGCAATCACTCGCTTCCTCCATTCTCCCTTCTTTACACAACCCCTTGACTATTATATTATGGGTAAACAAATTTAGTTTCACACCCTTCGCGACCATTTCCTCAACCATTTTCATTGCTTCCACACTTGTCCTCCAATCAAAAGATCCATTAATTAACGTGTTATAAGTAACCACATCAGGTAACAATTTCATTCTCTCCATCTCATCAAGAAGCCTAAAAGCCTCTTCAATCCTACCTTCTTTACACAACCCACTTATCAACGTATTATAAGTCCGAACATCCGGTGGAAAATTACTCCTTGTCATCAATTCAATAGTATTCGCTGCCTCCTTCAACCACCCCAACCTACAATACCCACACACCAAAGTATTAAAAGTATTCCTATCGGGCGACAACCCTTTTTCCTTCATGTCAACGAGCAAATCCCGAGCCTCATTTAACAAACCCTTCTTACAAAACGCATCTAAGATCGTATTGTAAGTCACATTATCAGGAGAACACTGGAATTCAGTCGTCATCCTCTTTAAAAACTCCATGGCATCCTTAAACTTAGATTTAGAGCAATACCCACAAATCATTATATTAAAAGTGTTGGTATTAGGGGTAACCCCAAGCTTAATCAAGTTATCAAATACCTCCTTAGAAGCAGAAAGAGAATGGGAAGATCGGTCTCTTACCAGAGAATTTAGAAGAGTGTTGCACGTGAGGACGTTGGGGCGAAGACTTTTTCGCTTCAATTTGTGGAAAATCTGAAGAGCAAGGTAAGGTTTTTGGGCTTGAACATAAGCGCCAATGGCCGTGTCTAAGAGGGCTTTGGATGGGGGAGGGAAACGACAAGATGGGTGGAGGAGAGAATCATGGAGACGGTGACGAGGGTCTTTGGAGATGAAGGAGACAATGAGGGATTTGGCATCTGAGAATTTTTTGAAACGAATTAGAGGAGGAAGGATGGTGAGGAGAGAAGGGAGGGAATTGGTGTTGTGGGTGAAATGGGGAAGGTGAGATTGACACCATTTGAAGAAAGAGAGGAGGGTGATTGGACGAGTTGAGAGAGAAGATGAAGAGAGTATCGGTGGGATTAGATTTGGTGTGAGGTGGGGGATGTATTGGGCGAGAGATTGAAGAGAGGTTTGAGATGTGAGAATGGAAACGATGTTTTGGACGAGCTGTGATCGACATGGTGGTGATGGTGATGGTGGCGGTGGCGGTGGCGGTGGGGATAGTTGCAGTGGCGGTGGTTTTGATTCCATTGCATTTTCATCAGAGGCGGTAAATGGTGGTGGTGGTGGTGTTGGTGGTTGTTTCATCTGATTGGAACTGAGGGTTTAGTGAATGGAGTATTCTTTCAACTTTCGAGTTCAGGCTGTGCCGCCCAGAAGAAAGTAGTGAGAGAATCCAAGAAGATGAAGAAGAAGAAGAAGAAGAAGAGAGAAGTACTAGGGAACAACAAAAGGGATGCTTTGAGTGGGAAACGTCGTGGACCGTCGGATCGACCTGCTCAATAACTCAGTTCCGGTTCTTGAGAGTTCATGTGTTGGGTACTGAAATGGGTGGAACCAAAACTGATCCGGCCGATCTTTGGGTAATTTTGGTACCAATTAAATTCAACATTACATTCTTTTATAGAAAAGAATTATAAAAGTAATATAAAAAGGCTCCTTATATCTGTCGGCTATCGCATAGGCAATTGATAAAAACCACCTAAGTTAAGGGCTACTTGGTGATGTTAAGGACTATTGTTAAGAACTACCACGACCAAATCAAATGCTTTTGACTTGTTTAAAATAACCAACTTACATTTAACTCTAGCCAACAACCAAACAGATGCCTTTCTATGAAAAAAGAAAACGAACAGACTGTGTATTGTTCAACCTCACAGAGCCGCACATGCACATCTAATTTTTTTTTAAAATAATTTATTTTTTTATTTTTTATTTTCTTCACAATGCTCTGCTTTCTTTTGTTTTAATTTTTTTTTTTAATATTTTGACAACCAAATGCCTTCACGAAACTAATTTTGTGGAAAAAAAAACTCTTCCATTAATGGTGAAGTTTATTTTATACCATTTAAGACTCCCAAATATGAAATTTATGTTCGAAACTTTGAAGTTGAATGTACTTGATATTGTGATAACAAACAAGGTGCTAGCATGAGATGGTTTAAATTGGGATTACATGGCCCTTTTAGTTGAAAAAGTGATAAAGTTCATTTATCAGTAGCTTTAAACTGTCGAATTATATGGAAGGTTGAACTCTTTTACCAAAACAGGTTGAGATGACCGTTAACATTAACCTAGTTTTCGAAGATTTAGTTTTCGGATGCTGCATTGCTTCAAGTGATTGATAAGGAATCGCAGCGTATACAGAAGCCTTCCAAGAAGGGCTGCTCGACTACTGGTCTTCGAACATGGATTGAGCAAAGAATTACAGATTTCGGGAATTGGATTGAGGGATGTGCCCTAATAGAGTCCGAGTGTAATTTAAGCAATGCCGGGAGTTCTCTTTTTTCTTTCCTTCCTACATCATTGTTCATACCTTGCCATAATAGTAAAAAATTCACAACATAGTTTTGTCAATCAACCCGATGTGCTTGACGTGTTGCTCAACACAAGGAATAGAAACAGTAACCTAAATCAAAACCAGTATGATAGGCTGTTCGAGCCATTTTCATGGATTCTCTTAATAGACCTGTTCATGAACACCTTCATGAATCTACACCAAAACCCAGTTTGATATGGGTTGTTCGAGAAATCTTTTTATGGTTACTTCATGTAGACCTGTTCAGGAAAACTATGATAAATATTATGCCCAAGATAGATTGTCCGATTTGGCAAATAAAGAACCAAGAACAAATAATACTGAACTACTCAGTGAAGTTATGCTTCCTTCAATATGCAATCTAAACTTCAAATTGCAGAGAAGAGCGAGTTGCAGTAGAAGCAACAAGTGAATTGCGAATAGCCAACTGGATTAGATAGAACAGAAACTGATATTTACCAAATCAGGGCCACATGCACAAGACAGAAATGATCACGAAAACAATCACTGGAATTCACCATCACACATAAGTAAGAGGCAACCTAAAGTTGGATAAGACTCACCTTTTAACTGCATCTTTTGCTAGTGCAAATTCATTTTCCTAGGAGCTCCATTTCCTATGGTTAGGAAGCTAAGAGGGAGCAGAAAGTCCATTTCACAAAGAAGGGGTTGCAGCACATCCCAAAAACTACAGCTACTCATGAGACTAGATGCCTCGTGCCCTCGTCAATGAAAATGTATATAGAAAAAGTAAACAAAGTCCTTACTCCTGATTGCAGCATTTACTATATTTGCATAAACAAAGTCCGATACTAGCAAAGCATCAAAAGAAGGGTCGAGGCATGTCTATTTTCTACATAATCTTAGACATGCATAAAATATGAAGGTATAAACTCAACTCCAAGTAGCTTTGCACAAAATATAAGATCAAGCATGATAACCAATTAGCTGATGTAAGCAAGAAAGCTAGATTTAATAATCCCAAATACAAAGTGGTTGAAGATCAAATCCCTCATAGGGTATGTGAGAAAGTTCACCTCGATAACAAATCCAAGTCTTTCCCACGACATGTGCCCTCAAATCGTTTCTTACTACACCCATTCATGTCCTATATTTAATTTCCTCTTTCTTCCTTGTAACCTTTAACAAGAATAAAAGTTCTATTACTCACTATTGCGAATTTGAAATCACTAGTTTTTGTTATAAATTCGTAAACCAGTAGGGTGTTTTCCAATAGATTGGAAGGGATTCATTCTCTATTTTGCATCCCCTAGACTTACAGCTCATCCAACATTCTGCTATATAAATCATGGATCCACTTCTTGTTGTCTCATTATATTTTCATTTAGTACTATCAATAGAAACCAATCACATAACTCACTCCACTTTAATTACTGTCAACTAATTCAATAGTCCCCATCCTCACCAATAAGCCTTGTCTCCATAAAAAATTAAAATGCATAAAAGAAGTAATCCACTTGGTATTTCTGGCCACTTTTTTTTTTTGTTTTGACAGCAAAGTGACTTGGTGATTGATAATTAATGGATGAGCGCGGGTTCCAAACCAGGTTGTTATACCAAGACTCACTCACTGCACAAAGGAAACTAGATGGAATCTTCTTTTTGCCACCATCCGTAACTATAATTTTACCCTATAAAAGCTTAACTTAGGTAGCATACTATCTTAGTTTCATTTAGTTTATAATGTATCCCTCCATAATTTTGGTTCATTTATTCCTTCTCAGCTTCGACCATCAAATGCCCTACAACAAGGACCTCATCTAGAGAAATTTGAAAGAAAAAAAAACAACAAACAAACTTTATAATCAGCTGTTAAAGTGAAAGGACATCCAAAATTGTTGAACTCCATAATACAATAACTAATTGGTTCTCTAAGTTTGGTTTCTCTTCCATTTGTAATTTTCTCCATCAGTCTCTGTGTCTCAAAATTTTCTAAAGTGACTACAAAGTTCTATTCTAGATTGTGTAAAATAGAGACACCAGTATTCCCTCTATTCATTTGGCAATTTTATTGTTGTTTAACAGCATTCTTAACAAACAAGACAGATTTTTCACCAAAGTAAACAGAAAAAAAAAACAACCAAAAAGAGTTGGAACAGCTAGAATCAGAGAACTTTAATATTGTGTTGCCTTGAGGGTGAAATACTTTACAACTAATAATAATATACTTCTAAATTCACTTTGTTGTAAACCATAACCTAGAATTATGAAACCCATAATTCTATACCCATGAATTATGCTACATGTCAATAAGGCCCCTTGCAATCTTCTCTGCATACGCAAAAAGAGCAAAACAAAACAAATCTAAAGCCCTTCACGCAACAGATTCCCAACATTTCAAAACCCATAAAACTACCATCTCCCAATAAGTAAACAAAAAATTAAAATAAAGAGAATTACCCATTCATTAATCCAAAAGCTAACATTCAATAAACAGCAAACGTTCCAACTCAAAACCCTAAAATAAGATCTAGCATTACATGTTCTGCAAAATAACATCAAAAGTTCAAAATTCGAATTTTACTCTTTCTAAGATAGAAGGATAAAGATAAACTCATCGATTAATCAACGTTCTGCATGATATCTTCAGCAGTGAACTTGGTCCCCTTATCCTTATCGGCAGCTGCCCGTCCCTTAGCCTTACGGTCGAGAAGCGATTTTCGATCCTTATCAAGTCTGAGTTTGGTAATTACAACCTTAGAAGGGTTGATTCCTACATTGACGGTAGATCCATTAACCTTCTCTCTGGTGATTCTCTCAACATGGATCACCCACTTGCGACGGTAAACCTGAACAACTTTTCCTTCACGTCCTTTGAAGGTTCCACGGACGACCTGAACTTCGTCGTCTTTGCGGACTGGAACTGAACGGACGTTGTACTTGCTGCGGAGATCTGAGGAGAGAGGTGCACTCATGAGAACTCGACGGACGCTTGATGGCGCCGTGAAATGAGCTTTCCTGTTCTTCCTTCTTGAACTGGAAACCCTAGGATTGTACTTCATCTTTGCTTCTCTCTGCGAATCCTCCCTCTTTCTCTCTCTAAGATAGGTAAGGAGGGGAGAAGAGGGTTTAGGGTTTCGTATTTATAGTCCTTGGTTTTCTAGGGTTTCTGATTTGTTTTCTGATCCACTGGATTGGTCATTCCATGGTGGCACGACCATTAGATAGTGGGTCATGCCATTATTTGATGAACGGCTGAGTGTATTTTTCCACCTTATCCTACTCTGTAAAAGATTTCGGGTTATGAGAAAAAAAAAAATCCAATATTGGTCTTGTTTTCACTTCCATCTAAGGTCTTGAAGCACTAAAGAATTTTTAAATTTAATTCAATTAGCATATTATTTGCATTTTGTTAGTATACTAATTAAATTAAATTCAAAAAATTAAAATTAACTGAGTATGAAGTTAGACCGTATGTGAAATTTGGGTTAGATTCAAATTCCATTAATTACTGGAAAAAATTGCATTTTATTGTTTTTGTGCACTCCTCTCATGATTTGGGAGATTTTGTGATCAAAACTTTTTGACGATGCCATTAGTTTATCCCATATAATATTTGTAGGTACAGTTCCACTGTTCTCTTGTTGTAGTTTTTATATTTCTTTAGTGGCAATTTTTATATCCCTCCCCTTTGGTGGTGGTTTTATTGGTGGGTCGGTTGTACTAGGCAATTTTTATGTGCTTCTCACACACCTATCATAATGTATTCACCTTATAAAATATGTATCTTGGACAATAGTCCCCTCATTTAAAAAATATTTACAATTTTGAATATTTATTTTAATAGATGATACTATTTCCCATGCTACAACTAGTAAGTGTAAAGGTGTAGATGCATTGCCAGTAACAAAGTTCACTCGGACTAGCTACATGTAATTCAATATTTTTGTCACTTGAACTATTGAGATTTACAAATTTTGAAATTTGCAAACATGAGACCATATACTTCTTTCATGCAAAATATATCAATGACATATTAAGAAATAAAAAAGTTATTTTCTTTATAAGTACAAGTACAAATAAAAGTGTAAGATCGATGCAAATTACTCATGTGCAAGAACTTCTTCGATACAAATAGGCGGGATGTCTCTACAGCGGGTATGTGGACAGCATTGAAGGTATCGAATTTCGAGACTTGTGGAACTCGAGAATGGGATCCAAATCACGAGGTGATAAGTGCCATACGATTGTTTTGCAGGACACAAATCCCCCAAAATGTGCCAGAGGTTTGGCATTATCCTATTTTACGTATCTTTTGTTTGTCAATATTGTACTTCAGTTGTTGATTTACTTGCGTTTTTTGCTTTTAATTATTCTACGATGATGTTTGGACTTTTGGAAGAACCGAAATAGAATCGTTAATCCAAATTTTCAATTGCCAACTTCAATCCAACAATAATGATTAGCAAAATCTTTGAGAAAGCTGAAAGTTAAGTCATATTTCATCTAAATTAGCAACTCAAATCTTAGTGATACATCCTAAAAAATTTCTTATGTAGTCCCAAGCAACAACAAACAACAATTGCATTTTTCTTTATTAGTGGATTTATGTGTAAGAGGGCTTGAACCCAAGTCGTGAATTGGTACCATCCCCCAATAACTTTACCACTCCAACCGAGTGACACCTATATAACAACAGTTGCATATTTGAAATCCTTGAAAGCTTTATCAACACTGATCATATTAAAAAAAATAACGAGGATAATAATGTTATCGTTTGACATAAGAGGAAATACCATTAACTGCGCAAATAAAGGCAACCACTAATGAATGAAAAAACAGGGTGTGAATTACATGGGGGATATGAACCTAAATCTATGCTGTCAGCACCAAAATACTTTACACTCTATACTCTCTCTCTGGAGAGTAGTGCTATTTGGTCCGACCAAATGCTACAATTGGTGCCAAAAGCATAAGTGGTATGGTCGATTCTACTGCCAGATCAGTTGGAAAAGTATCTTAAACCACTTTAGGGTAATGGCGGTGGGTCCCACCTCCACATCAGCTTCAAGCACCAATTCTGATATGATAATGCTAAACTTACAACAAAATTCTACATAATTTTCTACCGAAAGCTAATCCGATAGTTATACTGTTTTTTCACATATCCTCGTGATACGCGTCCATTCCAAAGTAACATGCATCCATGGTAGATTGTACGTTCAATAGGAAATTTTGTAGCCTTTTCTGGAAGCCTAGCATCATCGTTCTGATATTTGGTCAGTCCAAAAATTGTTCTCGATAAGCACGGAGAGAGAAAGATAAATGATTTGATTTCAAAATAAAATAAAAAATTATGGATAATTGGGTAAGATGGGTGAGCAAAATCACCCATCATCCAGCCATCAGGTGTATATAGTCAACCCATCATTGTTTGACTAAACAGCATCCTACGATCTGATGATGGGTAATTTTGCTCACCCACCTTACTAGGGGGTGAACAAATGACACACCCAACTTTTATCCAATTATCCATTCAGGGGATGTGTATAGAAAGTCGTTTCAGTCTCTCACAGAGACGACTTTGATGCATTTGTGGAGTTGGAGGAGAAGTTATCCACGTGGAATCACCAAAGCCAAATCCCTCTCTCTCTTTCTCTCTCTCTCTCTCATCACTCTTCTATCTCTCTCTCTCTCTCACTCTCTGTATGTGCGCCTGAAATCGAGCGCAAGGTGAAACAAATGAGTCGTCTTTGCCATATCTCCGCAAAACCCTAAAACGTGTCATCTGGGATCTTAACCGCATTTGCTCTAGCCTAGGA
>MVGT01002786.1:91005-106934 GCA_002174775.1 Macleaya cordata
AAAAAAAACCTTATTAGGTTTAGAATTTGGGGAACTGAGTGCAAAAATGGAAGGAAGTAAAGGTAGTGGTAGTGGTGGTGAAAATGACAGCTCAAGCAATGGTCGACCTCCGAATCCACTCGCCGGAGCTTATCGACAGTTTTTCAGTAGCCCTCAGGTTACGTCGTCATGCAAGAAAACACTTGTTCGTCACCCATCTCTAGTATGTTTCTCTACCTCTCTCTCTCTTGCAAAGCTTCTCTGTTTTCCAATTCTAGGGTTTCACTTCTTTCTCTGTTTCTACTTTGCAATTGGTAGTTTGGTTGTTACACATTTTGTTCTTACATTTTTCAAGTCATGTTAATGAAGTCCTAAAACTGTGACACGGTTAAATCGAGAATTGATTGGAGGTTAGTGATTGTTTAAAATCAGAAGACTATAGAGAGTGATAATTTAGAAGCAGGATTGCCCTGTTCCCCCTTTTTCGCTTGGTGGCTTTAGTTGGTGGGAGGGATAGGGTAATGGGGTCCTTGAGTTTCTATCACCTCACTATCTCCCCACTGTATAATTGAGTAAACTTGATTTGGTTCAGGTAATGCGTATGTTATCCCTAGGTGGATTTCTTTTGTGTCTGCTGCTAGAGCTGCAAACAGAAGCAGGTTTTGGTGTGTCCAACTGTTTTTGTACCAAAAAGTTGTGAAAAGGTCAATTTATCTTTTGGTTTCCATAACTGTCTACCAAGGAAAAATGGGATGAACCGACACGACGACCAAAATGCTTTTGCTGCTCAATGGTTATTTTATAATACTAACTGTAGTTTTAGGGGGAAATCATATTTCAGTAGGTCATAGTGGGTAAAACAGTTAGAATTGAAACTTATGATGATTATCTTCCATAGATTCTATATTCAGACGTAGAGGGGCAGAATATGGTTGAGAGAAAAATTTGAGTTGAATTCTTGAGATAAATTTAAAGTTGACAAGTCATGGGACAATTTGCATATGCTTTAGCAAATTTTTCAATGATCACGGTGATGGTTTACTTGATTATTTCCCGGCAATTCTATCTCAGAATGCATGTTTATCTGGAGATGGAACTTGGATATCCTTTGGAATTAAAAGGTCTCTTTTCAATCTTGCTAATGCAACACGGGTTACTGAAAGAATCCAGTATGAGACAAAGTCCCGACGGACAGGATGGTCACACTTTATGAGGTTCTCTTATTCAGTTAATGGTGATTGGTGAATTTGTACAGGGTTCAACAAGTAGGAAAAAGCTGAGCGGAACCACTGCACGATCTAAGTAGATTAGGAATAGAGGAGGATGCATTCGAGGTGACCAAGCAGAGGACCATTTTACCCCCCAATTTATTTGTATACGCACCTGTAAAAGACTTGTTGTTGGGTCATCTTGTCATGTAGCCAGGTTGGTGGGGTGCATTGTGTCTATTAATTACCTTATAGTTTATGTGAAATGTATTACTGACTGTAGGAAAACTAGGGAAATCACCTTTGTCACCGTTCAAACATTCAAAAGGAGGATTCAGTCAAATAGTTTAGCTGTGATTTGGCACGATATTTGTAGTGTCGCACATTCTGATCATTGTGCGTTTTAATCACCACCTTATTGGCTGATTGAGTAGGATGGTTTGTGAGTGTGCATTTTGCAGCAGTATCTAACCTTTGTTGTTGCCTCTGTTAGTACTGCAGTGCCACCTTGTATGCTGCACTGGATAGCAGTGATAAGCTCGGTTTGAAGGAATATATTTATATCTAACTTGGAAGGCACAATGCATTTGCTTCCCACCAGTTTATTTTCCTTCTTGGCAACTTCTGACATTGCTTCGTCTCTCTGTCTTCTACTAATATTTGATTTGCTTTAGATGCATTGCTAATGGGCTGACATTGTTTAAGTGCCAAACTGAATCTTTCAGGAGTTGGGTTTCATAACTACTTTTAGAATCAACTACACAATTATTATGTCGCGAGTGAAATTACATGAGAGCAAAATTGTAATAAAAACTGTGTCCTAATGTCTGGTGTTTGTTTCGTCCTTTCACTTTTCATTTGACTGTAGTTTCTTGCTACTTACTGAATGCGTACGAATGCTAAGCATTTTAGGAATAAAATTGGGTTTTCTCTGAAGCTGCTTGCCATTGTTGGCTCTGCTTACAGTTACTAAATGACTTCTGACGCAAAGATGGCTGCCACGTGCAACTCATTAAATGACAAGTGGAAGTTAGTGAAGTTGCTAGATACGTCTCTTCTAGTTGAAAAGTTATTTTCCATGAGTTCTTATGATACAATATGGTTGCCATATTTATGTGGTGCTCCTTCAACTGTAGTTTTTCATTTTCTTTTTTATTCTTGTGTGTGTGTGTGTGTGTACCTTTATTTTCCCATATCTCCTCATTTTGTTCAACTTTACTTCCACATGTCTTACCTCTTTCCCGTTCTATCTTCTTTTCCTTGTTGGTGTTGGTCATACTATTTACTGGAGCTTGCCGTTATTATTAATGTTAATATTTATATTAATTACTAATATTATTCTTATATATATTTTTGTTTTCTGTCACGTGCCACTGAGTTATTTTTCATGTTTAGTGATCTCTTCTTGATCAAGCTAATAATAGAATATATCATAAAACAATAAATGATGACTACTTTATATCTTGAAAATCTTCTTCTTTCTGTCTCTGTGAATTGAGTTTCTGGTTATAGCTGTAGCAGCTAGAGATGACATTGGATGTTTCTTTTGGGAGCTGGAGTATCTGTTTTGTTGGTTATCTTTACATGTGAATTCAGATCTAGCTCCTTTGCTAAACAATGACAATTTTATATCTTGAGAATCTTGCTTAACAAACAATAAAAAAAGAATAATAATCTTGAGAATCTTCTTCTTTTGGTGTTTGTGGATTGGGTTACTGATTATAGCTTTAGCAGGTAAAGATGACATCGGATGTTTCTTTTGGGCCTCCAATGGTTGGGGAGCACTGTGAGGCGGAGTTCATTCCGATTGTTCGCTCTGGGGCCTGGGCTGACATTGGATATAGGCCGAGCATGGAGGACACATATGTTTGTGTTGATGATTTCATGCATGATTATGGGCTCAAGAATTTTGGGGAAGGGCCCAATGCCTTTTATGGGGTATTCCTTTAATTCCTTTATCCATTATTACTACTATATGGCCATGTTTTCGCAAAATGGAACCTAATGTTCTTATAAGGAAGGTCATGATACTCCATCAAATACATACCGCCCTTTCTAATGGATTGGAAAAACCATCAGTCCTGTCTTGCTTATCTTGACCCCTCACTATTGGCCCAAAGCTGATCATAACACCCTGTCTACTGGACTCTTTTATCTGGCGATTAATATGATAAAGACATATTATGCTGTCTTCTGTTTTATGGATCATCTAGGTAAGGCCCGTTGAAAAGCAAATCTGAACCTCTTGCATGTCAGCCACATATATATGCACATTTTTCTTTTTATAATAGTCAAGGCCGTTAAGGCTGGAAAGCAAGACCAGCATTATTCTTAGATCCTGGCTAGTAACCGGCCCAAGGGTGGACCCTCGGGGTAAGAGGTGATTGCAACTCCATTTTTCACAACTTAATGAAGGAAACATGCCTTTGTAGGATTGATCCCACAACCTTCTTTATTGAAGGCACATGACATACTGCCAAGTTTGACCATGCATTTTGGTTGACCGTGTGTAAGATCTATCTGAAATGCACCTCAATTAGCTGTGAGAAAAGACCAAAATGTATTATACCTTTCACCAAGTGGGAATGAAATTTCCGAAAATGCTCACAAGAAACTAAGAACTTCTTTCTCTGTTGTAAAATTTAATCCTTGCTTGCTAATGTTGAATAATTTCTTGGTTGGATCAGGTCTTTGATGGTCATGGTGGAAAACATGCTGCTGACTTTGCTTGCAACAATTTGCCAAGGTTCATCCTAGAGGATGAAGACTTCCCGAAGGAGATCGAGAGAGCAATGGCTTCTGCATTTCTGCAGACAGATAGTGCTTTTGCAGAAGCTTGCTCCATCGATGCTGCTCTTGCTTCCGGTACAACTGCCCTGGCAGCTCTTGTTATCGGGAGGTGAGGGTTTTTCATACTCCAACCTTTTTTTATGCAACTTTTTGATACGACCAAAATCCTTATTATCGTGACGATGGATTATTTATTTACTTGGAAACTGATCTAGATTTAGTGGTTAGTGTTGCTTTCAAGCCTTAGGTTTCCCCTTTTTTAGATTCGAGGTCATTTTGATCTAAGGATCATCTCGATGTGACCAAGTGGCGACTCTGAATCGACATTTACATCACATCCCCATGACCCATTGTGTTTGAACTTAGTTACTGTTCTCTTATTTGGTGCTTTCAGGTCATTGGTAGTGGCAAACGCCGGAGACTGCAGGGCAGTACTATGCCGACGGGGCAAAGCAGTTGAGATGTCGAGGGATCACAAGCCAATTTGCATCAAAGAGAGGATTCGGATAGAAGCTTCCGGAGGTTATGTTTACGACGGTTACCTCAATGGGCAGCTAAATGTTGCCCGTGCTCTGGGTGACTGGCACATGGAAGGGATGAAGGATCGGGATGGTGGTCCCCTCAGTGCGGAACCTGAGTTGATGAGGACAAGGCTGACTGAGGAGGACGAATTCTTGATCATAGGCTGTGATGGGATTTGGGATGTGTTCAGGAGCCAGAATGCGGTGGACTTTGCTCGGCGGAAACTCCAGGAACACAACGACCCAGTCATGTGTTGCAAGGAGCTGGTGGATGAAGCCCTAAAGAGGAAGAGTGGGGACAATCTAGCAGTTGTGGTGGTGTGTTTTGATTCGAAACCACCGCCAAGTCTGGTGACTCCAAGGCCACGAGTTCAGCGAAGCATATCAGCTGAAGGTCTAAGAGAGTTGCAAGGCTTCTTGGATAGTTTGGGGGATTGAAAAAGGTTCAAGCTAGGAGGTGGCATTTTTTTTTTCTTCTTCTTTTTGTAGCTTAGTTGTTGAGAATCCACAGAGGTGATTTTCCAACTGTAACATATGCGGCGGGCTGAGGCGGCAGATTTTTTCTTGTTTCCTTGAGAGTTTGATTCTAACTTACCTCCATTACCCACAACCTTTGATGTTTTTGAAATAGAATTTATGGTCTGAAATGGACTACAACCTCTGACTGTATTCTGTATTCACTGAACTCAAACGAGTCATTATCTATTAATGATCTCCAAATGAAGCAACCATGGATCCAAACCCAAGAAAACCTTGGGTGCACTGAAAAATTATGAGTGTTTTTGTATGTGAAAATCATATGCTGAGTGATTTTTACTTCAGAATTTAATGGTGTAATCTCTTATCGTGCTATACTATCAAGATAGGGGGTATGTTGGGAACCCAGGACGTGATTATCTGTGTGGGTCCCAGTCAGGAAGGTGGATTAGGATGTAAAAGACAATAATGATTTTTACAGGACAAGAGATCCTGAGAATGGGGGTTGCATGGAGAATGATGTACATGCCATTAGATTGACTTTGAATTTTGTGTGACGATATAGTTAGGTAGATGACCTTAAATTTTGTGTGGAAAAAACATCAACGTCATCTAACGATATGCACACGGGGTTTTTACATATTAATTACTCGGTCATCTAATGACATATACATAAGGCTCATTGCAATCATGTTCCCTTCTTAGCTCGTTTACTGATTGGTGGCTCAAAATTACTCAACACATCTGTTCTTATTAGGGTTTAGACAAATTGTATGCCATAATGATTTACATAATGAGCCGAACTTTTAAAAAACATATTCGGTTGTTGTATCATCAGCCGCATGTGATGAAGCCCTAATAATACAATATGTTAGAGCTAGCAAACATCGGGCACTGTAATACAATATGTTAGAGCAAACATGTGTACTATCTTTACAATATTAGGGTCCTCATATTATGTACTGCACTTGGGCCTCTGATGATCTGTTTATGTACAACAACTAAAAGCATTTTCTTCACAAACACACATTCTTCTTCTCTATCTCATCTCATCCCATCATCATGGGTTCCCAATTTCCAAAACTCTGCATGCTTGCCACGTGCATAAATAGCATAGAGACAGCGAGGATTGTATGATCAGATTGCATAACATAATAGGGGAACAATGAAGGAGAGAAAGAGAGGGGGGCCTAAATCTGCTGGAAATTTTGTGTCTTCACATATACGTCATTTTTTTCTTCAATCGTTGGGAGGGGGGGCACATGAAAGAGAGCACTGCTAGCTAGCTGCATGCTTCATCACGTTCTCCTCTCTCTCTCTCTCTCTCTCTCTCTCTTCTTTCTCTCTCATCTTTTTTCGATCTTTAAGATCCTACCAAAATGAAATGTTTTGATTCATATATAGTGGGCCTATCATCAAACATCTTTTCTCATCCTCACTCTCACTCTCCATTATTATTCGTTTCTTCTCTCTAAAGCAACAACAACAACAACGAAGTAATTTCTGTCTTTCAATGGAAGCCAAGTAGCTAACAGTCCACTCTTCTATAATCTATAATGTATATATTTTTCATGGAAATAAAAACCTTACAAATCTAATATATAAAAATCTTGGACTACTTTATTTTGTAAGAATTTGTGGCCCACATAACCCAGTATGATGATCCATAGAGTTTGCAAACCATGGGCTTTGTGTAAACCCAATCCCTTAGGCCCGTAAGTTATTGGGTCTATCTTATTAAGTTGTGTAGGTAAACACCCAATCACTACCTATGATGGAATAGGTAGTATATAAGTATTAGGGGTGATTAGGGTTCTTACTCTCACCCAATTCCAGTGCCTAAAACTCTCCATCAGTTTTGCACTCACCTCTCAAGTTCTTGGTGTGTTATGGGTAGAGACGTAAAACGATCACCCTATTAGTTTCGATGCTTCAAGATGATTTTGGATATGCGATCTAAGGTATGTCTCCTTAATTAAATTAAGTGGTTAGCATGATTATCAAGATCCTTAATTCATGTATTATTTCTGCATGATTGTTAGTACATGAATATAATAGATTTAACATATTTATTGTCAATTGATTTTAAATTGGATGACTACAAATTTTATTTGAATGTCTAAGAAAGTGATGTTACCGATCAAAAAATATATAGAAAAGTGATGTTTATAATATGCACAGTTTAGGGAAGGAAATTTATCAAAAAATTCTTCATTGGCATAAGTGTATGGTCCAAATTCATGGTTTCACTTTTCGTTGTTCTCGCATTTTCAAAGAAGGAAATGGTGCGGCGGATTGTTTAGCTAGTATTGGCGAAGGTTTAGCGGATCTTATATATTTAGGCCTTTGGGTCATTTCTTTCTGGTTGTGGTTCTATAATTGTATTTACCTAATTGGAATTTCTAGTGACGCTACATTTAGGTTTAGTTTCCCAGTTTCACTTTTTTTTTTTTTTAAAAAAATAAAAATTAATAATATGCACAATGATCCTCTTACTTTACAAGTGGGGTAACTTGTAAAAACTTTAAAGTAGGTGAACAAAACTAACACTCACTTTGGGCCAGCCTTGAAAATGATTATATACACACCCTGATCATGACAATTCCAACTTGGTTTTGATAAACACTAATAAGTTCACAACCATCTAGTTAGGGCATCATCAAAACCGAAAAAAAAAAAAAACCCATCTAATTAATAGGAGATCATCAGGTCATTTTAGACACAAATCCAGTATCTCCAGCTATCCTCAATTGACGACCAATGAATAGCTGCCACATGTCATGCATGTTACATTGGCTTTCTAATATGCAGACCTACTTTGTTCACCTACTCCTAACATGGGTAAAGAAAACCCCAATTATGTACGCCTATACCCATGGAGGCCCATAGAGGTGATTCAAAGCCTGATTCTAGTGTTGAGGATATACTTTTCATGATGTAAATCAATAATCAATCCAATAATACTTTTCGAATGGATGGTTTTACAAAAGTGGTGTCATACGCCTATATGGCAGTGTAGGACTCACTATTTTTCTCTCTCAAAAGTATTTTGAAGGGTTTCCAACTTACATAGCAATGGGACTAATCATACCACATAAGTATCGGACATAGGTTTTGCAACTTAATCGGTACAAATAACACTACTCATATCTAAAAATCAATTAATTTTAAAATTTTAAATTAATATTAGAAGTTGATTGGAAAATTTTACGCTAATTAAAAAGATACGTAAAATTTACTAATTTTTAATTAAGGTGGTTAATTATTAGAAGTTTGAGAACCCGAAGATGTTTTTGATTATGATTAGGTGGGTGATTTGATCATCAACTCTAAATGGGTGACGAGAGAGAGAAAGAAAGAGTGATTAGCAGCTTTGAAATTAAAACTAGAAAATTTGTTGAGTGGGGGAGGAAGAAAAAAAATAAAATAAATAGAAGACAGCAAATGAAGGTAGAAGATATCATTGCCGCCATCTCCTCAGACCATCATCACGGCTTCCTTATTATCCCCCGTTCATTATTGGCTGGGTCCCGCATGTCACACTTCGTCTACACTCTACACCAAAACCATTTGGCACGCACCATTATCAACTGCCACGTGTCATATCTGTTCTCAATCGAATTTAAATGAGCCCACCTACATATATATTTTGTGGTTCCTAGCCGTTGGAATTTTGAATTTTGTGTACTTGAAACCCTAAATTATGACAAAAAGGGAAAATTATATTAAGTTTTTGTATGTAGTTTGAAAATAGTGATTTTGATATAATTTCTCCTAAGGTGTTTTTAATGTACCTATAGTTCAAACGATAATGCTACACTTATTGTAAAGTATACTGCAAATTATACTGCAGATGCTATTTATGAGAATATTTGTGTCAATTGGAAAATGACGCAAATCACGAGAGATATGAGATTATTTGAAAACTATGAGATAATTTTTACAGTATTGTTTGCAGTACGAAATGCAATAAGAATTTGAGAACAACACAAATCACAAAGGATGTATGATTATTTGAAAACGGTAGAATGACTTTGTAGTAAATTTAGCATTTTCCGCACCAACCCAATAAATGGGGCAGTCAGTAGCAGACTCCGTACTCAGTAGTCTTTTGATCACGAATTTGGTGGGCCAACAACCCTAGCTGTTTAACATACTGGAATTGGCATTGGACGGTCTATATTTAACTATCTCCCACGTGTAAGCATCCCACAGTTGCCGACCGCATCATTACTGGGTCAACAAAATTTGTAAAGAACAAATTGACATCTCTTGCCGTCCGCTCGTTCATCTGATGGCTGTAGAGAGACCCTTACATGAACATCCAACGGTTAGAATCGTTAGATTAACTAGTAGTGGTGGGCTCATGCAAGCTTAAGTGTCCAGATTGTTTCTCACTATATCCAGATAATTTTTGTCGTTTGATGTTCTGTAATAACTACTGTTTTTCATCATTTTTTTTATTTAAATGCGGAAAAATTAAAGTATTATTCAGATTAATAATAAAAAATCTGTGGAAAATTCATAATAATGTAATGTAAAATATTTAATGTGCAATGATGAAATAAGAATAATATTTTTTTCTTGTTTTTATATTTTAATTATTTTCTAAAACTAATTTGAAAATATTACTGGAACAATTCATGATAATGATGTTTAAAAGAAGTTTTAATTACCATAAAAATTGTAACTTCAATGTTTTGTTATAATAAAGTACGTTATTTTTAATTGTTGGGAATTAAGATGTATTTAAGATAGAGTTAGGATTTTTAAGTATGTCTTAAATGTACTCATTTTAAACTAAAAATCCTAATTCTATCTTAAATACATCTTAATTCCCCAACTCTATCTTATTTTAGAGTTAGGATTTTTAAGTATGTATTAAGATGTATTTAAGATAGAGTTAGGATTTTTACCATAAAAATCCTAACTCTATTTTAAAATTGAACTATCAATTTTATCATTAATTGACAAACGATAGACCATTATGCAGTTAGAAAGAACTCATTTTCAACTAAAATAATTTACAGGATGAGAAAAAACATCCTCACTTAAAATCAGGTACTAGATTATTTATATATGGGATCTACAATATTTTGTACAACAACAAAGATACTCCACAATTTTAAAATGTTTATTTTAGAATTCTAATTTTAAATAGGAAACAACTTATTGAACAAGCCTTTTAATATTTTATTAAATTTATATTTAATAAGTAACTCCAACAACCAAACTTTTTAATTAAAACAATTCAATCAAATAACTTTTACTAAACGCTGAAATTTATTAAAAAATCAATAAATTTTTACTCTCCTTAATCCACCATTAAATTTGGTTACTACGACCCACTTCTTCTTTTACTAATTTTAGTGGGGTCCAAGGACGGTGCTATTTGAACATTGACACCAATGTTACAATTATAACATCATAATTTTGCTCAAAAACTCCATTTTTGACTGCTAAATACCAAAAAACCCATAAACATTTCATAATAGCCAAAATTCCCTTATTTTTTTTTATTTTACCATTTTATACTTTTTAAGGGATAAAATTTCTGTTTACCCCACTAGTCAATAATTCTTTTTTTTTAAATTCTATTTTTTACCCTTTTTTAATTAGAGAATAATATCTTAATAAGATTCTATTCCTTAATTGGTGCTTAATTGATAATTTTGAATTTTAGTTTCCTACTTTGTTTAAAATTATTTTTATCTCCTTAATATTTTAAAGATTTTTTCTTCTATAAACTACTATATTTATTGTTATTTTCTAACCTAAAAGACAAAAGAGAAAAATATTTTGATTTCACTTTTTTTTGTTAATAAAACAATGGTTCCACTAGTGCATTATGAATAAAAAAGACCATTCTCTCAATTTTTTTGTTACGAATCATATTTGTGTTTGAGTTTTTTTTCTCCTGCAAAATATATTTTTTCTAGATCAAATTAATTTTTTTTATGCATTACAATTTTTGCAATTTGTATTGATTGACTTAAAAATTCGTTGTTTGGTAATAATGAGGACTTTTAAAGGTAGATGCGCTTTAACCACTTTAATCTTTAAATCGAAGCTTTATTGTTTACACTTCGTTTGAATATTGTAAAATTTTTGCACGTGTCAATCGTTTTGCATTGACTCTATGTTTCTTTAATTTTTTAAATTTTCATTGACAAATTAATTTTTGCTTATGCATTATAATTTTTGCATTTTATATTACCGGAATAAAAATTCTATTGTTTCATTTTTGGTTGTGCAAAAAATTTTTAGACTCATTTGTTTCATTTTTGTGCATATGCTAAAAACATTTTGCACGTTTAAGTCATTTTGTACTAACTATATTTTTTATTAATTAATTCTAGAATTTTGTATTGGTAAAAAACGAGCCATAAAATTAAGCAAATGACTACATAAAAGTGTTGTAAACAAAGGTTATGACTATAATAGGCAGAATTTGAAAATCTTAATTAGAGAGAAAACTTAGGTTAATTTAAGTATGATCTAATTCAAAGAATATTTTTAGGAAAGATTTAATATCTTATCTACATTAAATGCTTCAATATGTCCTATTACTAAATTTAGGAGTTGGTCAAAATTAATTTCTTCCTTATCTAATAAGGGCAAATACGTCTATACATCTAATTTTGAGAATTTTGGGGATTTTGAAAAGTTCATGGAGTTTTTGGACAGGTATTTCAAAATTTTGGGTGTTTTAGTCGTTCTCCGTTATAACATTGGACTGTGGGGTCTACATGGTTATACTTCAAGAGCTAAAATTTTGTGAGATTGTTCTCTTCACTATTGAGATCATACTCACAAAAAATCAGCCCATTCTAAAACATCTAATACTATAAAAAATTGAATCTTTTTTATCACCGTTCATTTCTCACCGTTATTTACAATCAACTTTCGATCAATTTTGATGGGGTTAGAAGTTAGAAGTTTTAGAATGTTATGATTTTTTGTGAGGATGATCTGCAAAGTGAAGAGAATAAATTCACAAAATTTTAATTATTGAAGTGTAACCATATGAGCCCACAATCTATTATTACAATTGTAACATTTGATCTCAATGTTCAATAGTAGCGTCCCAGTTCCAAATATAGACACAAAAATCAATTCAAAAATCAAACCCATGGAGACTTTCCAGTAGCCATTTCTTTTTCATTCAAACCATCCAAATTATTCATAATTCAACTCTCTCTCTCAGCCCTGCCCGTACTCACGTTTCTAAAGTTTCTACCGTTTTATTCGTTTTTTGCGTAAACGAAACGTTCTTTTAGCCAGCACGACCACTTCACTTGTGTTCTCAGCTTTTTCACTTTTTTCAGCCTCGTGATACCTACTACTCTATCTCTCTTCTTTCTCTCTCTAAAACACACAAACACAAACCCTCTATTATTTCCACCACCACAGTAGAACCTTTCTTCCTCCTCCTCCACCTCTCTATCTGCCATATGGCTTCTCGCCGTAAAACCCCTTTTCATTACCAGAATCAGAAACCAGTACCCCATAAAACCGACCAATAAAACCTAGCTTCCCTGTAATAAACTCATCAAAATCCCCTTTCTTTCTCTCTCTAATGGCATTCTTTTCTTTCTCTAGATTTGTTGTTGTTTTCTGTGTTTTGATTGTAATTTTACTTGGTGAACAAGTCGATTCAGAGCCGACTCAAGACAAACAAGCTTTATTAGATTTCATCAACAGAACCCCTCACGCTAATCGTCCTCAATGGAACTCATCCGATTCGGTCTGCAACTGGGTCGGGGTCGAATGCGACCCAAACCAATCTTACGTCTACTCTCTCCGTCTTCCCGGTGTTGGACTTGTGGGTCAGATTCCGGCGAATACCTTAGGGCGTTTGACCCAGTTGCGTGTTCTTAGTCTCCGGTCGAATCGTCTCTCAGGCCAGATTCCGTCTGATTTCTCTAACTTGAAACTCCTCCGTAGTCTCTACCTACAGAACAATGTCTTGTCCGGTGAGTTCCCCACGAGTCTGACCCGTTTAAGTCGGCTAACTCGGTTAGACCTTTCGTCTAATAACTTCACCGGAAAGATACCTTTTTCAGTCAACAATCTGACCCACTTAACCGGTCTTTTCCTAGAAAATAATGGGTTTTCGGGGAACCTTCCCAGCATTAATGTTCAAGGTTTAGAAGGTTTCAACGTTTCTAACAACAATCTTAACGGTTCTATTCCTGCAACCCTACAGAAATTCCCGGCTTCCTCTTTTTCCGGTAATTTAAATCTCTGTGGAGGTCCTTTAAGTCCATGTCAATCATTTTTTCCTCCATCTCCTTCTCCAAATTCCCCAGAAACCCTAGTTAAGAAGAAGTCCAAAAAGCTCTCTACAGCAGCAATTATCGCGATTTCTGTTGGCGCAGGTATAATTTTATTACTCCTCTTAGGTTTGATTCTTATTCTTTGTTTACGCCGTCGTAAACAACCGGCGAAACCACCGAAACCGTTACCTAGATCGATAGCTACCGAAACTGGTACTTCATCATCAAAAGACGAAATTGTTGGTGCATCTGCAGCAGAAGCTGAAAGAAACAAATTGGTATTTTTAGATGGTGGGATTTACAGTTTTGATTTGGAAGATTTGTTAAGAGCATCTGCAGAAGTTTTGGGGAAAGGAAGTGTGGGTACTTCTTATAAAGCGGTTTTAGAAGAAGGAACTACTGTGGTGGTGAAGAGATTGAAAGATGTTGTTGTTACAAAGAAGGAATTCGAGATGCAGATGGAGGTTTTAGGGAAAGTTAAGCATGAAAATGTGGTTCCTTTGAGGGCTTTTTACTTTTCAAAGGATGAGAAGCTTCTTGTTTATGATTTCATGGCTGCCGGGAGCTTATCTGCACTTCTACACGGTATGATTTCGTTTTATTTTCATCTTTTTTTCTTACCCATTTTGTTTCTCTCTCTAGTTTTTAGCAGTGAAGAAAAAGCTCAATCGAGCTGGAGCTGTTACAGTCATGAAAATTCTATCTTTTTTGTTGGAATTTTATTCATTAACAAGGGTAATTAAGTCAATTTGTGAAAAACACCCGCATGTCATACTGGCTCAGTATTCGAGTAAGTGGAGAATTCTAACCAGCACAGGGTGCGCATATGCCTCCGCTAATTTCTCCTTGTTGGCAAGAATGAACCTAACGACTTTTTATATTTACCTTTCTGCCACAAACATACCCCTTGTATGTTTCATGTATCTCGACCGACATACTTGCGGTCCCACTTTGATAAATCTACACTCTTACCCCTGAATGTTAGGGGTATTTTTGGCAATTAATGTCTTGACAATAGGCAGCTTGATAAAAAAAACATGAGCTAAAAAAAATTCAACATGTAAAAGAACAAGAATATTTGGTTAAGTAAAATGATAGTTTATTTATGGGTATTTTGGTAAATTTTTATTTGGTTCGTCTAACTGAGAGGACCTGTAATGTGTTACAGGGAGCAGAGGTTCGGGTCGGACACCACTGGACTGGGACAACCGGATGAAGATCGCACTAAGTGCAGGACGAGGCCTAGCTCACCTCCACGTGTCGGGTAAAATCGTCCACGGCAACATCAAATCATCAAACATACTCCTACGATCGGATCTTGACGCCTGCATTTCGGACTTTGGGTTAAACCCGCTATTCGGGACATCAACACCACCCAACCGTGTAGCAGGCTATCGTGTACCGGAGGTAGTGGAAACCCGAAAGGTGACGTTTAAGTCGGACGTGTACAGCTTCGGGGTGCTGTTGTTGGAATTACTGACAGGGAAAGCACCGAATCAGGCGTCGTTGGGAGAGGAAGGGATTGATCTGCCGAGGTGGGTCCAGTCAGTGGTGAGAGAAGAATGGACGGCTGAGGTTTTTGATGTGGAACTAATGAGGTACCATAACATTGAGGAAGAGATGGTGCAGTTGTTGCAGATAGCGATGGCTTGTGTATCAACGGTGCCAGATCAAAGACCAGCGATACAAGAAGTGTTGAGGATGATAGAGGATATGAATAGAACAGAGACTGATGATGGTTTACGACAGTCGTCGGATGATCCTTCTAAAGGAGGTTCTGGTGGCCATACTCCTGCTGGATCTAGAACTCCTCCAGCTGCGGTTACACCTTAGGCTTTCTCAATAACAAAAAAAAAAAAAAAGGAAATGAAAAGAAAAAGAAATGAAGAAGTGAAAAAAAATGTAATGCGTGATTTGTGGGTCCCACCTTAAGTTGTTCAGTCTGGCACAAATATTTGTTTTATAATTTTTTATTTGTTTTTTTTTCTGGGTTATTAGGGATTTTTTTAGGGTTTTGAATTGTTTGGATGATGGTGGGGCCCCCTTTGTTGGTGGGGGAGAAGTTCCATGATCTTAATGGGAACGGACCGTTGGATGACTTTTGTTGGCTCTATTTTTCTAATTTCTTTGTTTTTTTTTTTTTTTGTTTTCAAAATCTGGTGGGACAAAGTGATGTACGAGATCGTTCATATGGCCAGGCTTGAATAACGTTGTTGTGTATTGGTCATCGATCTTGCTATTTTCATTTTGGAAGATCAGGCGACGACATACATAATATTCTGTGAATCTTCTAATCTGCACCGTTGGATTTTTCAAAATCAATCTGTTTATCAAGGGGTGTAGTGTATGTTACTATGCTATTATATGCCATTTCCAGGTGGGGTCCACACTTTGGACGGGACCCCACTTTGTTTGTTTGTTTGTTACGGTAAGAAAGAGCTGGAGCAGGAGATTTACTAATCTAATTTAGTTGTTCTTTGGACAACACGAAACGAAGAGATTGATGACACGTGGTGCAAAAATGAAGGTGGTGATGAGCGGCAGTATTTCGATGAGAGAGAAGAGTTTTTTTTTTTTTTGGATGGTAGTGTGTTTATGGTGTTTCTTGGCTGGTTGTGCGAAGTTGAGAACTCAGAACTGAAGAGTCTGAGAAAGAAGTGGTGGTGAACAGGCTG
>MVGT01002786.1:107087-137113 GCA_002174775.1 Macleaya cordata
AAGTCAAGCAGAAAGAACACCTTCTAAATCCAACTCAAACATATCTACTTGACTTTCTTCATCAGGCGTCTCAAAATTACAGTGCACAATTTTCACCCCACCCATCAACATGTGTAGCACACTAGCACAATTTGTTGGTTATGAAAATTTTGACTGTGCTGTCGATCGATTGTAAAAGAATTGTGATGGTATATCTGTTTTACCCGCATGTGGTAGTAAAATGTTGTGTGAAAAATATAAAAATGTTGGGCGGAAATATCTGATCCCAATTTTTGTTATCTTCTGCTGTAGTTGCTTATAAACGAATGCTGATGCTTCTGATTTTTTGTTTTATTTCGTTTTTCAAGTTCCCGTTAGGTCCGAAGTGTTAACATCTTTATTGTCGTGTTACTCTCTCAAATTACCTCAAGTAAAAGAAAATTAATAAAACTAAACTATATTTCATTTCAATAATATTAATTTTTAAATATCGATGACAGTCTTACCAAAAAGCCTATAAAATTTTTTACCGCATGTACAATCTACCGTGGATACATATAATTTTGGGATGGATGGAAATCACAAAGATATTAAATTTGATAAAAAATTATGTAAGATTTTGCAGTAAATTTAACATTATCCTCTAAATAATTACGTTTTAAAAGGAAAACAAGGTTAATAATAAAATAAGCACGTGCGTTGCCTAGAAAAGGTTAAAAAAAAAAAAAAAAGCAAGAGGGGTGGAAATTAGAGTTCCCAATACGGGGGGCCCTCTTTCTTGTTCCTCCCCACCGAAAGTTGGACTGTTGTTAACACTTTTGGTCTGTCTTTCAAACTGTTGAGCATTTGTGCTTTCTCTGTGTTAAAAACAAAAACAAAAACAAAATAAAATGTCACCTTTTCTTGTCTGGTTTTTCTTATTTTTTTATTTTTTACTTTTTGTCTTTATAAGCTTCTAAAATTCCCTATTTTATTAAAGAAGACAAGTAAGAGTGTGGTGGGACCCACTTTGATCATCTTACTTACCAGCTGTGAGCCATCTGATTTTTGTATTTCTAATTCTTTTAATTTCAATCATTTTTGCCATCCCTTTTTCCGATATAATGTAGATCCAATGGTTTAAAATTAAAATCATCTTATAGGAATGGAATGATTTTTATAAATGCACCTCATCTAGTCATCTTGGGCAGGTAGGTGGTGTTTGTTTCATTTTAGGCATCGTTTGAATTTTGAATTGAGTTAGATTTTCAGCTCAATTTTTTAGCTGAATATTTTACTTCTCAATCAGATTTCATAAGTGAACCACACCTCGATCATCCTTTCAGAAAAAAAATAAGTATAGATGGTCTAAAATTAGACTCAATCAGAGTTGAATTTTAAATCAGATTTCAAATAAGTTTTCGGCTAATAACAAACACTATCTAATCTTAATTATACACCAAACATAAAAGCTAGTAAGCCATTTTTGTTTTTTTTTTCTATTTTGTTTTTAGGTACGTAAAAAAAAAAAACTTTAAAATTTTATTCTCATCTTTTGAATTAAAAAAAAGTCCAAAGCATAAATAAAGAGAATAGTTTGAAAATTCGAGGTTGATTGAAATTACCAAAAATTTATGGGGGCCTGAAAATAGTGCCACATGTCATTTTTTGGGTTGAAAGGTTCAAAGAACTCCCTGGGGGTGATTAAATTATTGTATTGTGCTTTGTGTTCAATTATTTAATTTTCTTTGTATCCAAATGAGATCATGTAGTTTATTCTCAAAAAATCATAGTTAGACAAATCTGTACATTATTTTTTTATAAATGCATAATTGTCTTATTTTGGCCTCTGAATTTTTTTTGTTAGAAATGGTCTATAGTTGTTTTAAATTGAGGTAAAAAGAATAGTGTCTGTCTAACCTATACTCACTGTTATTATAATTCAAAACTTGTAAGCAAAGGTATGATCATTTCTAGGAAACTCTTGTTTTTGTGGCTTTTTGTTTTTTCAATTAAAATAAATATATTTGGTATTTAATAAACTTTAACATTAAATGGCGAAAATCAGATATTTTCGTAGCAAAACAATCAACAATGTTTTTTTAAAAAAGAAAAAGAAGTTATTATATAAAGAGTCCTGATTTCACGAGCCTGAGCTTAAAAAAAAAATTTAAGCCCAACTTATACACAACCGTTGGATGTTCACTTCATTAGTAGGTAATTGCATATACTTCCGGCTATATATGGGTAGGAGTTAAAACTTTTTTTAAGCTTGGGCTCGTAAAATCATTCATTTTTTTAAGGACTTCTACTTAAAGACTTCACTTTCATTTTTTCTTCTAGGGGTCCTAATGACATTCTAGCCAATCAGAGATGAAAAAAAGAGGAGTTGTAACTATCAGAATTCCTTAAACAATACTTTTCATCTTAATAATCATTCATAACATCAAAAGTGGAAAATTAATTTTCAGTGTTGTTAATTCAACCCAGTGTTGTTAGATTAGGTTAAATACCCAAATTAAGACATCTTTCTTCAGGGTAGTGCATTCTTTCTAGATATCTTAAAAGACTTGAAAGTTGCAAACCTAACTTTGCAAGTTACAAGCAGTAATTAGAATGAAGTCTCAACAACTAAAGAGAATTTAGATGGATTATGGTTTAGACTTTTAAGTAAAGAAAATGAACAAAAACCCATTGAAGTCTCACCCATCCTTGAGAACTATATTGAATGCAGAATCCATTTCTGTCAGCTATTAAAAAAAGTTCAATTAAGAATGAAAATGACAGGCACTTATTAATACATACTGGGAGATATGGTTGAGATATTCTTTTCTTACAAGATTTTGACATGTATGAGATATGACATTGGACACAGTCTGTAGGACCTAAATGGGGATGAGTTCAAGGCTGATTTTGATTTTCTGGACCAGCTTCGATCAGGCTTCAAAACCCTCGGCTCAAGCCCACCCATTCAAATTGTCCAGCCCGGCTCGATTGTTGGATCAGGTGAGGGATGGGTTTTGAAAGATCGGGCCAGGCTCCAGCCTATGGGCTATTTGTCATCCCAATTGCACATGAGAACTGAAGGCTGGTTTCAGCATCTAAAATCAAGATCATTACCAAGAGCAAAATTGACTTATAGACAAACTTCCAACAGAGATGTGCCTACAAAACTCAGATTGGAGCTAAAAGAAAGCCTATATACTTACGTTTCCTATTCATTTGAATGATCAAGAATTGATATACAAGGTCCTACTCGAGCTCAAATTACACATTTTCGGACAACAGGCGTTTCAGTGAAGACCTGTCCTTTGGCAAATCAAATGGACATTGGAGCTGTCACACGGTTTCTAGATGGTTTCCTTTGCTCAATAGCATTTAGTCTCCAAGAGAATGAACCTCTGAAGTCTGTTTGAGCTTCTAAATGAAACTTCCATGCCTTCAGCAATCATTATCTTCTCTTGCTTGACCTCTCATGAATCTGCCATTCTTATCCTGAAAACATGGAAAACCCATTCGATAGGAAGAAATATTTAATAAGATCAACAAGGCATTGGTGCATATTCACTCCTTGCAGCCAAGTTACACGGATGTCTGAAACGGTTTCTCTCATCCATTCCCAATCTGTCCATCTCCTTATAAACCAGGATATCACCAAATTAGTCACTGGCTTCAGATCAGTTTCACTTAATATAATACCAATTTAAACGCTTGGTTAAGAACATGGGATCTCGTTGTTATTAACCATGTTAAGTTGATCCATGCATCTCATTTCCCTTTCCAACCAAGATAGTGTCTCATAAATTTCCTCTGTTTGTGGGTGTGACTTATCGCCAGCAACAAATACATGAAGTTCTGTTCCGATTTGAATCCAACTGCACCCAGGGTTTTTTCTCAGCCTTTTCTCTTTCATTAGGTTCCTCAACTTCAGCACCTCGTCCCATCTTCCTGCAGCTGCATAAGTATTTGAAAGTGCCACATAATTTCCTGAGTTATCTGGTTCCAGTTTGAATAAGTGTTTGGACAAGTACTCCCCTAGCTCAATCTTCTTGTGTTCTTTACAAGCGGCGAGCAATGATCCTAATATATGGGCGTCAGGCTCAAACGGCATTTCGAGAATAAACCTAAGAGCTTCATCTAGACTTCCACAGCGAGAAAGAAGACTCACCACACAACCATAGTGTTCCATACTTGGCTTCACTTGGTATTCAGAGACCATATTAGTAAAAACCTCCAAACCTTTCTCCACCAACCCAGCATGGCTACATGCTGATAAGAGAGCAGTGAACGTGATCCCATCTGGTCCCATATTCTCATTCTGCATCTGTTTGAAGATTTCAAGAGCTTCTCCAGCTTGGCCATGTAGTGAATACCCAGACATCATCGCGTTGTAGATAGGCAACTCCTTGTTATGAAGCATGTCAAAAAATCTCTTAGCTAGATGTAAACTCCCACATTTAGCATACATGTCTATAACAGAGGTTATAATGGAAAGAGAAGAAAAAAGTTGACATCTTGTTATGTACCCATGTATGGCCCTCCCGTATTCTAATGATGCTATGTTTATGCAAGCTGAGAGCAATGAAATGATGCTCGCAGTATTAGGCTGGAGCCCAAGAAGTTGCATTTCTTTGAAACGAAGGATGGCCTCACCCCCATATCCATTTTGAGCCAAACCAGATATGAGAGTAGTCCAAGTGATCAGATTAGGTTGCATACCGGTAGACTGCATCTGTGAGAAGATGTTTTCAGCCTCAATGACCTGCCCACTTCTTAGGAATCCCAAGATCACCAAGTTCCATGAAATCACATTTGGAGGCACACCCTCTAACTGCATCTGATAAAACAATTTCAAGGCCTCACCACTCATACCTGATTCGGCGTAAGCAGCTATTAGTGTGTTCCATAATGTGAGATCCTTTTGTGTTGTTTTCTCGAAGACCCGTCTAGCATTATCTGTTCTATCACATTTTGCATACATATCTACAATGCTACTTGCGACCACCACATCAGAGTCAAGGTTATTTCTAATACAGAAACTATGACACTCTTTACCAAGCTCTATATTTCTTGATTTAGCAGAGGCAGACAATATGGATGTTAGAGTCACTGAGTCGAATCTCAAATTCTCTAACCTCATCCTATGGAAGGAATCTATGGCATCCTCGACTTTCCCATGTTGCACATAGCCAGAAATAAGTAAATTCCATGTCACCACATCTCTTTCCACCATGCCCGTAAATACAAGCTCAGCATCTTCAATGAAACCAACCTTTGAATAGAAATTTATAAGAGAACTTCCCAAGATATTATCAAACTCTAGACCACTAAAAACTGCAATTGCATGACCTTGTTTACCCTCATCAAGAGCTTCTAAATTTGCAGCCGCAGAAAGAAAGCTAGCAACTGTAACTCGAGTGGGTTCAACACCTTCCATTCTCATACAGTAAAAAACCTCCATAGCTTCCTCGTTCATCCCATTTTGGACATAACTCACTATCATTGAATTCCAAGCAACTACATTCCTGTCAGTTATTGCATCGAACGCCTTTCTTGCATCCTCTAGAAGACTACATTTCCCATACATATCCACAAGACTACTAGCAACAAAGACACAACAATCAAAATCCATTTTCAGAGCATACCCATGAACCCCTTTTCCAAACCCAATCAATTGTAAGGCAGAGCAAGCTTTCAAAGCATTTGGAAGAACAAAATTATCAGGAAAAAACCCATTTTCATGCATTTCACAAAAGCCCAATAAAGCTTCTTCATTTGAACCCATTCTACAACATAATCCAATAATAGCAGACCAAGAGAAAACATTCTTTCTCCGGAGTTTGTGAAAAAGTTGAGTTGCAACATTTGCAAGATCACATTTTGCGTAGAAAATTATCAACTTTGTTTCTATATATTCGTTCTTAGAGAAGACCCCACCATTTTTAAGGATTCGGCCGTGAATTTGCTGACCTGTGAAGAGAGCTCGCTCATAGACACAACCCTGAAGGATTTCTCCATAGATTTCTGGTCCAATTTGGAGATTTTTGTAGTCCATTTGGGTGAGAAGAGCAATGGCTTCTTTAATTCGACTCTCTTTGCAAAGAGAAGAGATTTGGTGGAAGTAAGATTTGTATAAAATCTGAAGTTTTTCCTCATTTTCATTGAGTTTGGTAAAATGGGTTGATTTGAAACTGAGATTCTCTCTGGTTTTGGCGGGTTTGGGATGAGAGAGATTAAAATTTGATGTGGTGTGAAGAGGAAGAGAAGCCATGCATGAAGAAGATAAATAACGGGTGATGAGGATATAGTTATCGTCATCGTCACATAGACAGTGGAGGGTATTTTCGTCAGACTAAAACTTCAACTTATAACTCCCACAGCAGAGGAATCAGCACTGGTATAGCAGGTTTCCACGAATTTGCCTTACACGTCGCAAATTTCTATTGCCATGATTTTTCGCAAAATTAATAGCATCATCCTTAAAAAAAAATCAGTCCCCACAATCAGTCCCCACTAGGTGGAGCACTAGTGGTTGTGCATCTCTCTCATAATTTGTGATATTTTGGGTTTAAATTTTTTTTGGTTGTGGTTTGCTATTAACCATGTAACATTTTGGAGCCCTCTATTCGTTTGTGGTGGTGACGTTTTTTCGTGTAACAATTTTCGTATTCTCTTAGATGTTGGTGGTTTCCATTTGGTGAAGATTTTCGAGCACTAGTCGTATATCTTCCCCTTGCGTTGTATCCTGTGGGTAATAGTAACGAGTAATAGTACTTTGTCATCTCAATAAGATCGATTTCCAGTTTCCACCAAAAACTTTACCAAAACCAGAAAGACTTGTTAGAGGAAGAGAATGCTGTTGAAGTTGAGCGATCAGTATGGGGAGATCCGGAATGATCAAGTGAGGTTTGAAGAACTTTAATCCAAGTAGTAACTTTTTTTTTTTTTGTTGGATTTGTTCTGTTTTTTTGTTAGATTTTTAGATTGTAGATGACTGTTTTAGAGTTGTTTTTGCTTAATCTGGATCAACATAGCACGTAAGAACTATGCATTGAATATACAATAGAAAGAAGGATGCATTGAAATTTCAGAGTCCAATTATGCTATGAATGTAGCTAAATGTGAAAAGCTTTTAGGGTTTCTAGAGACAAAAGTGGATCAGTAAACTGGATGATCCCCACAGAAATTTAAACCAAATATTCATTTATCCAAAGTTAAACTCTCGTGAAACCCTTCACTGTAATCTCATCTCCACTCTCCACACACCAGGGATTCTAGCATTTCTAATTCAATAAAATTTTGACTTGGAAGTTCAATAATTGGATCATTCAGTTAATCTATTACTTCATCTGAAACATACTGAAATTTTTTCTGATAAACATCGCGGCAAGGACAATTCGTAGTAAGATTATAGTTAGGATGGGGATAATATTGGAGCCAAGCCAATTACATGTTCCTTAGAAAACCATAGTTCTCTCGTAATATACTTCTAGCTAGAATTATATGAACTTCCATAAACTTCATTTAATCAAATTTGGTACAATAAAAATCTGGAAAGAACTACATGAACTTGAAAATACATGATTAATATACAGAAAACCCAGTCTTCACAGTGTCGATGCAACCATGAAAGAACCTTACGTTAGAACAATTAAGGACAACCTTTCGTATAACTTAATATCTGACATACAGAGTTGAACCTTATAACAAGTTAACAACAACAAAAACTTGAAAATGTTTTAGTACAGCTTCAGTTCCTGGGAAGTGTACATTAGAGGACAGAACTTACCACCATCTTCAAAACAACCCTATGTTTTGTGCGATAATCTGCCAAAACCATTCTCATCTTCTCTGGAAGTTAAGTGCCCTTATGGCGAAGCCAAAGACGAAGGCAAAAAACACATTAATCCCAACAACAACAACTGCAACCACCGGAAGGAAACCACGTCGGAACCCAAAATAACTCCTCAAGAAAACTTCCACTGTTTCACCCGTTTCAAGTCTTTCCTGTATATCTCCAAACTGTGTAACAACCAATCCATACAAGGTCCAAGCGACAGGACAGGCCCAGTAGTACCATCTCCACCAGATCGGTATTCTCTGTAATCAACCGATAAAACATTAGTGACACAAACCTGTCAACCATCTAACTAAAACCGATTTTTAAAGAATAGTTCCTTTGCAAAAAAATATTTAAAGAATGGATATATCCATTGCAACATACCGTTCGTGGGACAACAAATCCAGAGAAGAGATTCCATAATCCATAGAAAGCAGAACCAATAATGGCAGCGATGTTATGGTTGGGAGTCACGGCCACCGTCATCATCCCATAGTATGTAAAATATAACAATGAAAAGTACGTGAAGAAGAAATACCAAAAGAACTTCGCAACGGTCCATTCAAATCCGATCATGGAATACACTATAAGTGAATATATCACAGCCTGAACAAAGACATATGGAATCTCAATTGCTACCTGCAGTGAAAAGAAGCGAATTCAGTGAAGACATAGACTAAAATATCTCTTCAATAAAAATCTGCTACGCTAAACTTCTTGAAATAATCTGAAGAAAACAAAACTTCTCGAAAGAATATAAGGAATTACCTGTCCAAAGGCATAGGGCAAGGCAGAGTACATTCCAGCAGCTCTTTCTCTGTAAAAGACTGTTCGTTCGACAGCAACAACTGGCTGCACCGATGAGGTATTTTGAACGCCGAGAAAGAGAACAGCAGCATACATAGAACCCATAGCATTAAACAGATCCTGTCTCCTGGTCCTGCATCTCTCGAAATGGAGATTAAAAATGGAAATAAGGGGAAGAAAAAAAATGTAAAGATTGGGTGTTCTGGATTTTCATAGACTTACGTCTTGGTTCCAAGATCCCAGAATATTGTACCGAACATCAAGGCGATGATGGCTGTGAAAAAATATCTCACTGCATTGTATGGAGGGTTTCGCCAATATGACCTATACTGTTTCCATAAGCAGGCTGTGCATTGACTGAAGAAAGATCTTGAGTACGTAGTAGGGAAGTAAAGGTCTTTTGAAGCAGGAGGAGGGATACTTAGTTCCTTGATGAGCTCTTTGTTCCTCCTGAAAACAGTTCCCATAGATCATCATTAAGAGTTTTTCTTTTAGGGACGGAGATCATCAGTAAGAGTTAAGAGTAAAAATATTAGCTTCATCTCAGGCATTTCCAATTAAGAGTTTATTATTAAGTTAACCCACCTATATACTTCTGAGTTTCGGTATACTTCGGTGAAGTTAACACCTAGACCAGTTTCCTGTGCTGGCGAAGTAACCTCCAACATCCACGTTGCGGGATTATAACCCTCCTTTATTTTACTGACTCCTTGAATTCCCTGGAATGAAATCCAACACATTGTTATAACTAATTATTGAGTAGTTAACTAGTTAACGGAAGTCTTTGAGAGTAAACAGAAAGCCCTATTGGGTTTTCACATATTATAGGCTTCACCTCAAAGTAGCTGATCAGATGGCATGAATGGCGACCCAATGGCCCAACGTAAATTTCCTCTCCTCCTCGCTTCATTAGGAATAGCTGTAATACCGAATTAAGGATTTCAGTATGTTAATACGATGAATATAGTAACAGATCGCTAATTCTTTAATCTTTAATGTCTCTCACCTCATCGAAGGCTTCGAATATGTCAATGCTGGGCTGGTGAATGGTGCACACAACAGTTCTTCCTGTGTCTACAGTGTTCCTCACCGTTCTCATCACAATTGCTGCTGCCCTCGCATCGAGCCCAGATGTTGGCTCATCCATAAATATTATAGACGGGTTCGCAACAAGCTCAACTGCAATGGTTAACCGTTTTCGCTGCTCAGTTGAGAGACCATTTACACCAGGCAACCCAACCAATGCTTCTCTCAATGAAGTCAGCTCTACAAGCTCCATAACCTCCTCAATGAACATCTGCAAATATTTATTAGTTTTTGCCGTCAGTCTCTTAAATGGATTATATCTTCTTATTGTTCTTTTGTTTTTGTTTTTTCCAATCTATGATAAATCCATTATATCTCAAACTGACCAACCTTTCTTGTTGAAGGATCGACTTCATTTGGTAACCGGAGCCATGCAGAATAGAGAATGGACTCGTAGACTGTGACATGGGGAGAATGGATATCATTCTGCTCACAGTATCCTGATATGCGAGCAAATGTTTCTTGCTTCTTTGGGTAGCCAGATATCGTGATGCTTCCTTCGATGTAGCCGCCGGTTTTTCTTCCCGCCAAAACATCCATAAGAGTAGTCTTACCAGCACCACTAACACCCATTAGAGCTGTAAGAACTCCTGGCCTGAAAGCTCCACTGACACCCTTCAGAAGCTCCAATCGATCTTCGGTAACACCTTGAACTTTCATTTCCTGAAAAGCATTCAATAAAAGTTTTAATTTGAAAACATTGTGATCAATAGTAATTCGAAATGATCTGTTATACTATTAAATACAATTTATCACTTTTTGAAGCTTGAGATTACCTGTGGCATGTCGACAGAGTATGTAATTTCATCAAAAGTGATAGAAAGAGGTTGAAATGGAAGAACCATTCCACGCTTTCTGTTTTGATTAGCTTCATTAATGGCTTCCATCCTGGTAGATGAGGAAGTTGAGATACTTCTGTTAATTTCCTCGCTCCTTTCTGCATTTATATTAACCTAATTCAGTCGACACCTTGAAAGCATACACTTGTAGAAAGTAAACAAAAAATGTGTTAGAAGCGTAATCACCTCCAGATCGACGACTTGTGGAGCTCTTTTTTCGGGACAATGACTCCATCTCTTCTCCATTTTGTTTAGATAGTGAATCTTCAGATATAACAGCCTGAGGCTTTCCAAGTGCTGCAGAAATATGATTAAAGGATTAGAAAATGTCGTCTCAGTTAAAAAAATTGAACAAAAACAAAAGAAAATACTCACGATTGAGATAAGTAAGAGCCAAAGTGAAAAAGAGGTTGAATAGGAGGACATATCCAAACAATGCCCCTACTCCAATCCAATACCAATATGGTTCGGCGAACAATCCACGGGATTTCAAAACTGCCACTCCCAGTGGTTCTTTAAAACCAGGAAGAACCTATAAAACAGTAATTAATTCAAATCTTAGCTGATTTCAGTTGAGAAACATTTTTATGTTTCTGGTTTTCTACTTGGAAGTTATAGCACTTACTTTGTTCCAGCTCTTCCCAAGAAACTCATTAGCTGCAATTGCATTCTGCCCATACATCAAGGGAGATACCCAGTATCCCCAAATCCACCATTTTTTCACATTTTCTGGAGCAAAGAGAGAAGGATTTTCAAAATTGAAAAATAAAAGTAAAAAAAAAACAAGCTTGTTCAAGAACTGAAAATCCTTTGTTCAATTTAAGATCCAATAAAGTACCTCGTGACAAAATGAAACCACTGAAGGCCAAAAGAATAAGTAATGCGAATGATGCAATTGTGTTTGCAACAATCATGTCTCTTCCTATTCCTGCAACTATTCGGAACAGTCCCGAAGCCATCTGGTGAACGAATAGCAGTACAAAGTACTGTTTAAACAACCTGTAGAAAGAAAATTTTAATGGTCAGTTCTTAGAACTGCAAAATATGGAATACATATCCGAAACTTCATGAGCAGAGTTATCACAACTTGGTCTCTTGATTTTCTTTACCTTCCCACGTTTGGATCAAATCCAATTACATAGTAAGTGAGGAACACCCAAACAGCAACTTCTGCAAATGTGATGGGAATTTTGAGGATCCATGTAGGAAGAGTATATGCCCATGCAGGAAAAAAGAGCAGGTCTCTTTGCTTGTAAAAGACAGGAAGCTTTACAACGGTCATCGCAAGTTCCGAAAACCCATTAAACAAAATCACTGTAAGAGTGAAAAACAGAGCTCCCATATATACCACACCATCGTTAATGTCATTTCGTTTCATTTCAGTACGCAGAAAGATTGTCATCGCTATAACGGCTATAATCATAAGCTGAAACCAAAAGGAAATAACGTAAATCGTAATCACAAGTTTGGAACTTCACTGATAATAAATTTAAAAAAAAAAAAAAGATTGGAACTTGAAAAGGAAAATAAGAGGAACTTGTTAACTCACTTGAAACAACTTGAAGATATAAACGAAAGAGTTCCTTTTCATCAACAAATATTCTCTCGAGGTACAAGCTTTCAGAAGTTCCTTCTTGCTAATTCCATATTTCTTAGTTGTCAAAGCAGCCGGGTGGCTCTTAGCTTTGTCGAATGGAGTGGCGAGTTCGTCTCCTAATCTTCGCCCAACATGGAATGACTGGAAAGCCTCTGCGAAATCCTTCACTGAGATGAAACTGTATGGCTCGTCTTTATGTGCCCAGTATTGTTTCTGATCTTTTTTCGATGTCACCTATAACAGGAGGGAAGAATTCATAATTAGGCTTTAATAAAGAACAATTGAGATATACAAACAGATAGGAGAAGAAAGGAAAGAAAATCTACTTCTTGCAAGAAGTCTGCAACTCCTTTCCTCTCTGGACATTTGAAGCCCATAGATTCAAAAAACTCGAGAACATTTTCACGAGGGCCTTGGTAAACAATCTGCTGATCTGAGATGAGAATAATGTCATCAAAGAGATCATAAGTTTCTGGTGCCGGCTGAAGAAGAGATATTACAGCAGTTCCATTCATAATATGGATGGTTTGCCTAATTGAATTCACAATCTGAAACGTCGTTGAACTGTCTAGACCCGTAGATATCTCATCCATGAACAATGCTCTCGCTGGTCCAACCAGCATTTCCCCTTCAAGTAAGGATCAAAATTTCAAAATACTATCTCACAACAAGAAATTCAATTCAATCTACTGACAAAAAAAACGACTTGATGACCATTTTCAGACTAGGATATGAGTTCTACCTGTTGTAACACGCTTCTTTTGGCCACCAGAGATACCCCTCACCATTTCATCGCCCATCATGGTATCAGCACAGATTTCCAACCCCAAAATCTAACATTTTAAATTGTAACATGAAAAAGAAGTAAGAATTTCATATCGGCGAGTCTAAAAAAATTTCATTCATAACCATAGATGTTTTTAGCAATGATACCTTTAAAATATAGTCTGTAACTACACTGGCTTCCTGCCCTTCTAATGCTGCTGACTGTGTGATTAGAAATGAAATATTTCAAAAGTCCATTAAATATATCACGTTCGAAAATCCAAGACGCTCATCATTTAACACTGTCAAATAACTACAGACATGAATTTGAAACAAAAGATAAAATCAAGCTAATTAAAACTCAAGATTGAATGGAACCTCCATGTAACCAAAAACTTGTCAACAGAAATTTCATTCTATATAATTGGAATAAACCCCATCAATTAAGAAAAAATCCCTCACCTTCATGTAGACATCAATATCAGGATCAGGCTTAATATTTGCTGCTTTTTCTCTTCTTGACAGCTCTGTCAACATATCTGCAGATTTTCGAAAAATCCAACACCTTTGATTCAGATTATGTGAAACTCCTCTGGACTACATCTTGTAAACCAAATTCAATTATTTTTAACTTACCGTAACCGGTTCCCGCCCCTTGACATCTCGCTGAGAACGCCAAGGTTTCTCTTACTGTCATTTCTCCAATATGAAGATCATATTGACTAATATATGCAGATGTCCTCTGTGGGACAAACTCATCCATTTCATGGCCATTGTAAGTCACTCTTCCTGATACCTGATGTTTTAGAAAGAACCCATTTCAGTTTTTGAGGCCGAAAACAAAATTATGAACAAAATAACAACTAAAATCTCACTCCATGAAATCAGAAGAGGCTGAAAATTTCATTACCTTAAGATCTTTATCAAGCTTTCCAGCCAAAGCCAAGAGCAGTGTAGTCTTTCCAGAGCTTGGGGGCCCTAAAAGCAGTGTCAATCTACATAACTCAAATTAACAAAATTAGAGATAATATTTGAAGTTTATCAAAAAAAAAATTAATAGAATAGAATAGAGAGCAAGTGTTCTTACCTGCAAGGCTTGATGATTCCACTAATATCATGAAGGATTGTAAATGGTTTCTTTCTACTAGGAAGAATATGGAGAAAGCTCAAAAACCCCTGTAAATCCAAATAAGAAATTGGGTATAATAAGTACAGTTGAAAAACCCAAAACAAAAAAGGGTTACAGAAACTAAAAACAGCATAAATGATTTTGCAAATACAATTTATATTACCTCTACAGTATTAGCAAAGAAGTTGACTATTGTAGGTAATGCTCTGCCACCCACATAAGCTTCAGCATCTACACTTAGATGCTCATACCTTACTTCGATTGTTGGAATATCAATTCCAACCCTGAGATAAACAATCAAACAGAGAGAACTCAAAAAAGAGATCTTAAAAAAAAAGGGTCCAAAAACATAAAGAACTTTAAACTTCAACAACAAGAGAGAGAGAGAGAGAGAGAGAGAGAGAGAGAGAGAGAGAGAGAGAGAGAGAGAGAGAGAGAGATGTTACCTATCAATTCGATTCTTGAGCTTCAACAAGAACTTCTCGTTATCCTCCTCTGCAACTCTCAACAGCCTCTCTATCAACTGCCTCTTCTCTTGAAACCCAAGGTTTTGAATATCAACTTCCCTGGATTCACCCTCTTCTCCAGTAAGAAGTCCCTTCCTAATACGATTATAAGTAGGAAGCTTTTCTAAAGCAGCCCATTTTAGAGCTTCTTCATCATCTTCATCTCGAGAAGACCTTGAAAATACTTCAACAGCGCTGTTCCTCCAAATTGAAGAACTGTTTCTCCTTAAACTAGCAACTCTATAAAGCTCACCGCTATCCATTAAAACCACCCAAAACCGCAAAACCTAAAACTACCCCACTCAAATCCAACAAAACCCAGAAAGATTTTTCTTCAAGTTTCAAGCTTAGAAACTTAAAACAATAAATTCCAGAGCTTGAACAACTCAGAAACAGAGCTTACCCACACAAAAAAAATAGATTAAAACCAGAAGTAGGGTTTTTTCATTTCTTCTCCTCTCTCTTTTTCACAACCTTTGTTGCAGAGAGGTAGAGTATCAATGGTTACTTACTTGACTGCAGAAAAGTTGACAAAGAAACAGATTTTATATAGAGTATTAATTACTTAATCAATGCAAGAAAGAGAGAGAGAGAGAGAGTCGGTTTTTTTTATAGAGCTTCTAGATTGATTTCTGGAAGAGTTTAAGATCTCCAGTCAGTCAATCCATTGGAGAGTCAACGCATCTCTCTGTAATTGATTTACTCGCTGCCTTCTTGGTTTGACCATTGAATTTTTCTTCAATTTCACGACAAAGCTATCTGTTGTCAGCTTGACATGGACTCTAACAAATATGTCAGTTTTTAAATCTTTGCAACCAAACCCTTCATTTTGGAACTTAATTACCATAGTTTGATTCTTCTTCTTTTTTGGTAGGAAGAATAGTTCCTTGTACTCTCACATTTTTGGATACCATCCTTCATCAAACTAGAGTCACTTTCAGCAATTCAATCCATTCTAGCATTCCAAATCTAATGAAATATTGATTTGAAGTTAAAATCATTGGATCATCTAAATGTGTAGGCGTGCCCTACCGATTTATGAATAAGGACAATACAGAGAGGGGGACATAATGAGCCTTACCCACGCCAGAAGAAATTAGGAATCCACATAAAGGAAACCGAAAATAAAATCCACAAATTCTCTGTAAATGAAACACTTCTAGAATTACATGAACTTTAACAATTTAATAACTTAATTGAATCAAATTTGGTACATAAAAATATGGAAAGAACTCGATGAACTTGAAAATACATGATAACTATACAAAAAACCAAGTCTTCGCAGGGTCGACGCAACCTTGAAAGAACCTTACCTAGAACAATTAAATATCTAACATACAGTGTGATAAGAACAAATCAAAACCTTATAACAACAACAACAACAACAAAAAAAAATTTTTAAGAAGTTTTAGTACAACTTCAGTTCCTCTGCAGTGTACATTAGGGAGGGACAGGACTTGTCACCCTCTCGGGAACAGATTTATGTTCCAAGTGATACTCTGCTCTTATCTTCTCTGGAAGTTAAGTGATCTTATGGCAAAGGCAAAGATGAACGCGAAAAGCACATTAATCCCAACAACAACAACTGCAACCACCGGAAGGAAATCGCGTTCGAACCCAAAATAATTCTTCATGAAAAATTCCACTGTTACACCAGAGTCGTCCATAATTTTCTGTATATCTCCAAACTGTGTAACAGCCAATCCATACAAAGTCCATGCAACAGGACAAGCCCAGTAGTACCATCTCCACCATATCGGTATTCTCTGTAAGCAATCCAAAAAACATTAGTGGTGACTCAAAGAAATAAGAAAAATAAAAACCGTCTCAAAAAGAATATTTAAAGAATGGATATATCCTTTTCAACATACCGGTCGTGGGACTATAAATCCTGAGAAGAGATTCCATAATCCATAGAAAGCAGAAGCAATAATGGCAGCAATGTTATGGTTGGGAGTCACGGCCACCGTCATCATCCCGTAGAACGTAAAATAACACAATGAGAAGAACACAAAGAAGAAATACCAGAAGAACTTCACAGCTGTCCATTCAAATCCAATCATGGAATACACTATGATGCCATAGATCGCAGACTGAAAGAAGATATATGGGACCTCAATTGCTACCTGCAACGACAAGAAGGGAGTTGAACAACAACATAGACCAAAAACTTTCTTCAACAAAAATATGCTATGTTAGACTTCTCGAAAGTATCCGGTAAAAAACGGATCAAGAAAAAAAAAATCTTAAAAGAGTACAAACAAATACCTGTCCAAAGGCATACGGCAAGGCAGAGTACATTCCAGCGGCTCTCTCTCTGTAAAACACTGTTCTTTCCACAGCAACAACTGGTTGCACGGATGAAGTGTTTTGCACACCTAGAAAGAGAACAGCAGCATACATAGAACCCACAGCATTAAACAGGTCCTGTCTCCGGGACCTGCAATTTTCGAAATGATGGAGATTAAAAACTGGAAATAAGGTGACAATAAATGTAAAGATTGGGTGTTCTGGATTTTTGTAATATGACTTACGTCTTGGTACCAAGATCCCAGAATATTGTACCGAACATCAAGGCTATGAAGGTTGTGAAGAAAAATCTCACTGCAGTGTATGGAGGGTTTCGCCAGTATGACCAATACTGCTTCCATAGGCAAGCCATGCATTGAGTGAAGAAAGATCTTGAGTACTTGGTAGGGAAGTAAAGGTCTTTTGAACCAGGAGGAGCGATACTTAGTTCCTTGATGAGTTCTTTGTTCCTCCTAAAAACAGTCAACATACATCATCAGAAACAATTAAAGCAAAAATATGTAGTTTCATTTCAGGCATCTCCTATTGAGAGTCTATAAACAAGTTAACCCCACCTATATAGTTCTGAGTTTCGGTATATCTCGGTGAAGTTAACCCCTAGACCACCTTCTTGTGCTGCTGAAGTAACCTCTAACATCCACGTTGCGGGATTATAACCATCTTTTATTTTACTGACTCCTTCAATTCCCTGGATAAAATGCAAGAGATTCTTATCAGTACTTAACGACAAGTTATGGAAGGAAGTACTTGAGAGTAGAAACTAGAAAGCCCTATTTGTTTTTGACATTTTATAGGCTTTACCTCAAAGTAGCTGATCAGATGGCATGAACGTCGACCCAATGGCCCAACGTAAATTTCCTCTCCTCCTCGCTTCATTAGGAATAGCTGTTATCCAGAATTAAGGACTTCAGTATGTTTTTACGACATATATAATAATAGATTGCTAGTTCTTTAATCTTTAATATCTCTCTCACCTCATCGAAGGCTTCAAATATGTCAATGCTGGGTTGGTGAATGGTGCACACAACAGTTCTTCCGGTGTCCACAGTGTTCCTCACTGTTCTCATCACAATTGCCGCTGCCCTCGCATCAAGCCCAGATGTAGGCTCATCCATAAATATTATAGATGGGTTTGCAACAAGCTCAACTGCAATGGTTAGCCGCTTTCTCTGCTCAGTTGAGAGACCATTCACACCAGGCAGTCCAACTAGTGCTCCCTTCAGTGAAGTCAGCTCTACAAGCTCCATAACCTCCTCAATGAACATCTGCAGTCATTTATAACCAATTATATCCTCTTTCTTCTTTTTTATCGAATGATAGTAAACTGATTAATCATATATTTTCTTCACTAGATAGTTAACCGATTATATCCAAATTGACCAACCTTTCTTGTTTTAAGATCGACTTCATTAGGTAACCGAAGCCACGCAGAGTAGAGAATGGACTCATAGACTGTGACATGGGGAGAATGGATATCGTTCTGCTCGCAGTATCCTGATATTCGAGCAAATGTATCCTGCTCCTTTGGGTAGCCAGATATCATGATGCTTCCATCGATATATCCACCAGTTTTTCTTCCCGCCAAAACATCCATAAGAGTAGTCTTACCAGCACCACTAACACCCATTAGAGCTGTAAGAACTCCTGGCCTGAAAGCTCCACTGACACCCTTTAGAAGCTCCAATCGATCTTCGGTAACACCTTGAACTTTCATTTCCTGAAAAGCATTCAATAAAAGTTTTAATTTGAAAACATTGTGATCAATAGTAATTCGAAATAATCTGTTATACTATTAAATACAATTTATCACTCTTTGAAGCTTGAGATTACCTGTGGCATGTCGACAGAGTATGTAATTTCATCAAAAGTGATAGAAAGAGGTTGAAATGGAAGAACCATTCCACGCTTTCTGTTCTGATTAGCTTCATTAATGGCTTCCATCCTTGTAGATGAGGACGTTGATTCGATACTTCTCTTAATTTCCTCACCCCTTTCTGCATTTATATTAACTTAATTCAGATGACACCTTGAAAGCAGAAACTTGCAAAAGTACACAGAAATGTGTTATAATCATAATCACCTCCAGATCGACGACTAGTGGAGCTCTTTTTACGGGACAATGACTCCATCTCTTCTCCAGTTTTTATGGCCATTGAATCTTCAGGTATAACCGCCTGAGGCTTTCCAAATGCTGCAGAAATTTGTTAACAATATTAGAAAATGACATCTTAGTTCCAAAAATTTAATGAAAAAAAGAAAAGAAAATACTCACGATTGAGATAAGTAAGAGCCAAAGTGAAAGAGAGGTTGAATAGCAGGACATATCCAAACAATGCCCCAACTCCGATCCAATACCAGTATGGTTCGGCGAAGAATCCACGTGATTTCACAACTGCTACTCCCAGTGAGTCTGTAAAACCAGGAATAACCTACAAAACAGTAATTAACTCAAACATTAGCTGATTTCAGTTGAGAAACATTTTTTTATTTTTGGTTTTCTACTTGGAAGTTATGATACTTACTTTGTTCCATCTATCCCCAAGAAACTCATTTACCACAATTGCATTCTGCCCATACATCAAAGGAGATACCCAGTATCCCCATATCCACCATTTTTTCACATTGTCTGTAGCAAAGACAGAAGGATATACAAAGTTCAATAACAACAAAAGCCAGATCAAAATCCAAAATTAAAAAACAGAAGCACATTCAATAGCTGAAAATTTATTTCTTCATTTTAACTTTGATAAAATACCTCGTGACAAAATGAAACCCCCAAGGGCCAAAAGAATAATTAACGCGAATGCTGCAACTGTGTTTGCAACAATCATATTTCTTCCTACTGCTGCAACTGTTCGGAATAGTCCTGAAGCCATCTGATTAACAAATAGGAGTAGAAGGTACTGTCTAAACAACCTGCAGTTAGAAAATTTTAAAGGTTATTTTTCAGAACTGCGAAATCTGGAACACAAATCCGGAACTTGGACAAAGTTATTACAACTTGGTCTTTTGTTGGTCTTCTTTACCTTTCGACGTTTGGATCAAATCCAATTACGTAGTAAGTGAGGAACACCCAAACAGCAACTTCTACAAATGTGATGGGAATTTTGAGTATCCATGTCGGAATAGAGTATGCCCACGCAGGATAAAAGAGCAGGTCTCTTTGCTTGTAAAAGACAGGAAGCTTCATAACGGCCATAGCAAGCTCTGAAAACCCATTAAACATAATCATGATAAGAGTGAAAAACATAGCTCCTATATATATCCCTCCATCGACAACGTCATTTCGTTTCATTTCAGTACGCAGAAAGACTGTCATCGTTATACTGGCCATAATCACAAGCTGCAACCAAAAGGAAAATAAGTAAATCATAATTAAAAGTTTGGAACTTGACGAGAAAATTCCAGAGGAACTTGTTAACTCACTTGAACCAACTTGAAGATGTAAACGAACGAATTCCTTTTCATCAGTAAGTATTCTCTTGAGGCACAAGCTTTCAGAAGTTCCTTCTTGCCAATTCCGTACTTCTTTGTTGTCAAAGCAGCCGGGTGGCTCTTGGACTTGTTGAATGGAGTGGCAAGTTCGTCTCCTAGTCTTCGACCAACATGAAATGATTGGAAAGCCTCCGAGAAATCCTTCACCGTGATGAAACTGTATGGCTCGTCTTTACGTGCCCAGTACTGTTTCTGATCTTTTTTCGATGTCACCTATAACAGGAGTGAAGAATTCATAATTAGGTTTCAAACTTTCAATAAAGAACAAAATGAGAAAAACATTAACAAACAGATACGAGAAAGGTAAGAAAATTACTTCTTGCAAGAAGTCTGCAACTCCTTTCCTGTCTGGACATTTGAAGCCCAGAGACTCAAAAAACTCGAGAACATTTTCACGGGGACCCTGGTAAACGATTTGCCCATCGGACAAGAGAATAATGTCATCGAAGAGATCATAAGTTTCTGGTGCTGGCTGGAGAAGTGATATCACAGCGGTTCCATTCATAATATGGATGGTTTGCCTTATTGAATTCACAATCTGAAATGTCGTTGAACTGTCTAGACCCGTAGATATCTCATCCATGAACAATGCTCTTGCCGGTCCAACCAACATTTCCCCTATAAGTTAGAATTGAAAATTCAAAATTATTATTTCGCAACCAAAAATTCTTTTCAATCTCCATTTGTAGACTAGATATGAGTTGTTCTACCTGTTGTTACACGCTTCTTTTGTCCACCAGAGATACCCCTCAACATTTCATCACCCACCATGGTGTCAGCACAGATTTCCAAACCCAAAATCTAAAATTTGGAATCATTACATAAAAAATAAGTAAGAATTTCATATTGGCAACTCTAAAAAATTTCCCTCATAAACCATAGATGGTTTTGCAGTGATGATACCTTTAAAATGTAGTCTGTAACTACACTGGCTTCCTGCCCTTCTAATGCTGCTGCCTGTACAATTAGAAATGAAAAACCTCAAAATCAATGAAATATATTAAGTTTGAAAAAGTGGGATGCTCGTCACTTGACACTATCAAATAAATGCGGACAAGATTCCGAAACCAAAGATGAAATCAAGCTAATAAGACTGAACGGAAGCTCCATGAACCCAAAGACTGGTTTTTTGCGTGACCAAGTGAACTTCATTCTAGATAGAATCTTCAAGATGAAATCAATTAAGAAGAAATTCCTCACCTTCATGTAGACATCGATATCTGGATCAGGTTTAATGTTGGCTGATTTTTCCCTTCTTGACAGCTCTGCCAACATATCTGCAGATCGTCCAAAAAATGAAACAATTTGATTCAGATTATGTAAAAAAACAGCTAGACTATATCATGTATTAGACCAAAACCATTTGAATTTTAACTCACCGTAACCAGCTCCAGCCCCTTGACATCTGGCCGAGAAAGCTAAGGTTTCTCTGACAGTCATTTCTCCAATATGAAGATCATGTTGACTGATATATGCTGATGTTCTTTGTGGGACAAACTCATCCATTCCATGGCCATTATAAGTCACTCTACCTGATACCTGATGATCCAAAAACAATCCATTTCAGTTTTCGAGTTGGAAAACAAAATAATTCACAGAATTTTAACAAAATAGCAATTAAAATCTCACTCCATGAAATCAGAAGAGGCTGAAAATTTCATTACCTTAAGATCTTTATCAAGCTTTCCAGCCAAAGCCAAGAGCAGAGTAGTCTTTCCAGAGCTTGGGGGCCCTAAAAGCAGTGTCAATCTACAAAACTCAAACAAACAAAATTAGAGAAATGAATCTCTAAAACTACTAAAAGCTAAATTCATAGATTTGAAGTTTATCAAAAAAAAAATTTGAAATGAAAAACATTGATTTAAATAAAGAGAAAGTGTTCTTACCTGCAAGGCTTGATGATTCCACTAACATCATGAAGGATAGAAAATGGTTTCTTTCTACTAGGAAGAACACGGAGAAGGCCCAAAACCCCCTGTAAATCAAAATGAAAATTATGGGTATTCTAAATTTAGTTGAAAAACCCAAAATAGAAAAGGATTACAAAAACCAAAAACAGTATAAAAGTTTATTTTGGATGTACAATTAATTTACCTCTACAATATTAGCAGAAAAGTTGAGAATTGTAGGTAAAGCTCTGCTTCCCACATAAGCTTCTGCATCTATATTTAGATGCTCATACCGTACTTCGATTGTTGGAATATCAATTCCAACTCTGAGAAAATCAATCAAACAGAGATCTCAAAAAAACAGGGTCTAAAAAACACACTTCAGACTTCAACAACAAAATCAAATTAAGAGAGAGAGAGAGAGAGAGAGAGAGAGAGAGAGAGAGAGAGAGAGAGAGAGAATTGTTACCTATCAATTCTATTCTTGAGCTTCAACAAGAACTTCTCATTATCCTCCTCTGCAACTCGTAACAACCTCTCTATCAATTGCTTCTTCTCATGAAGCCCAAGATTTTGAATATCAACTTCCTTAGCTTCACCCTCTTCTCCAGTCAGAATTCCCTTCCTTATACGGTTATAAGTGGGAAGCTTCTCTAAAGCAGCCCATTTCAGAGCTTCTTCATCATCTTCATCTCTTGAAGATCTCGAAAATATTTCTAGAGTATTGTTCCTCCAAATTGAAGAACCGTTTCTCCTTAAACTAGCAACTCTATAAAGCTCACCGGTATCCATTAAAACCACCCAAAACCGCAAAACCCAAAACTACCCAACTCAAATCCAACAAAACCCAGATTGATTTTTCTTCAAGTTTAAATCTTAGAATCTTAGAACAATGAATTCAAGAGCTTAAACACCTCAAAAACAACTCACCCACAAGACCAAAATGGATTCAAATGCAAAAAATCAGAGATGGGTTCTTTTGATTCTTCTTCTTCTACTTTGTTTTTCTCACCTTTTCTTCTTTTTTTTCGCAGAGAAGGTGGAGTGTTAATGGGATTTGTGATTTGAGAAAAAGTTGAGAGAGAAAGAGATTTATATATAGTAGACTACTTAATTAATTAATCACTGAAACAGATAGGCGGCTTTTTACTAAAGATCTAGAATAAAAACGTGGTTTTGAATTAAGAAATTAGTTTCTTTTAGAAAACATTAAGACGTAATCAGGTCAATAATTCCACGAGACATTCGACGAAACAACTTGATCATGCCGCCTTGCTTTGACCATTGAATTTTCTTCATCAATTTCTCCGGTGCTGTCACGAAAAAGAGAAAAACGTAGTAATTCAGCTGTCAGCTCGACTCATATTCATCAGTCATGGTAGATGCACTGGATTCGAGGATTTTAAATTTTGGAACCAACTAATTATGTCGTTTTTGTGGCTAATTTATGTGGCTCTAGAAAATAGCCATAGTTAGTGGTGGTTCTAGTATTACTGATTAGAATAGTTCAACCTAGGTCCCGAAAGTTAAGTCCCAAAATCTGTTATGTTTTATTTGTTGTAGGGAATCTGCAATTTAGGGTTGATTTTTAATGACAATGTCTTCTTAAAAATTAAAATACTTAAAAAATACTTTTAATATATCAAAAGTTTTATGAAATTTAGATTTAACTATAATTCCATCTATTTTTTAACTATGCTAACAATATGCAAATTGAGTTTTAAGATTTTTTTGTTGTCTGGAGTAGAAGTGAAAATACGTCATAATATTGAATTTTTTTTTCTCGTAATCTAAAGTTTTAATAGTAATTAATGGTTGAAAAAGATGTTTAAAATTTATCAATGTTTAAAAGTTGATTTTCATCAAAAATTAACTCTTACTCCACGAGTGTGCTTTTCACATTAGTAATTAGAACTGTTCCCTTCTACACTTTTTATTTGAGTTCATTATTTTCACTTAAAACAGTTGAAAAACATGAAAGAAAGAAGAACCCATTTGTCAAAAAAAAAAAATGAAAAAGATTATTGAGTTCATTTTTTAACTTATCGTTGAAAAACATGAAAAAAGAAGATCCCATTATTTAAAAAAAGAAATAAGAAAAACAAAATTAAGAAAGAAAAAGATATGGTAATTGAGATGTCAGGGAAGAATTGGCAAAGCCTGCTGACGTTTCATTCCGTTAAGTGTTGGCGTGAAATACAGTTTAACTTCTTAATTAATTTGATCGACAAATTAAGGGTCTAAATAATTTATTTTGGAGAAAGTACAAGTACTTCAACAGCTAATTTTAATTAATAAATTAGGATTTTGTTAACATGTGCCCTAAGGCACATGATAAGCTTTTAGGTTTTGTATTTTGTTTAGTTTCTCAAGGTTGTCAAAATGAGCTTATTTTTGGATATGTATGTTATTTATACTATTTGGATCATATCTAAAAAAATCAGCTCAATCAGATACCTCTAGCACCTTCTAACACCAAGAACACTTAATTTAGATTTTAATAGTGTAATGAACGGCTGAAATTTAAAGTGATTTATTTGGAGGGTTAGATATTTCTGATTGAGCTGATTTTTTGTAGACATCTTATAAATAATGATAATATTATGTATACAAAAATTCAGCTGATTTAAAGATCTCTAACTTGTAAAAAAGTTCCTTTAAAAATAACCTTATCGCGTGCCCTTAGGGCACAAGTTAACAGGACCCAATAAATTAAGGGCAGAAGAGTTCATGAATACGGCGCTACTTGACTGCAGAAAATTAATTAATATTTGTATATTGCGCTAAAAAAAGAAAAAAAAACACAAAAACATTTTTGAATTTGACTTTAAAAAATTCATACAAACATTCACACGAGTCAAATTCAATATGTTAACTTTAAAATTGTTTTAAAATTTACGGGCCTTTGTGTTTCAGCGATCCAAACCTTATTTTTAAAAATTAATTTACACTTAAAATAAATTACAACTTGTAAATCTCAACTAGAACAAAACAAATAAAAATATCATTTTATGAAAAACATAAAAAATAAAATTTTTATGTTTTATAAAATTCTAGATATTTTTATTGTAAATTTTAAAACAGTTTTGGATGTAATAAAAAAAATATTTATTAATTTTAGCGTAAATAATTTTTGAAAATAAATATTTAGATTGCAAACCACACAAAAATAACTATAAAAACATACAAAAAAAACACTTAGTTTTTTCTTTAAACTTTTGGGTTGTTTTCATTATTGTATTGACACAATTTTAAAAGAATCTAACCAAACACATTTCGAGCTCCAAAATCTTTTGTATCCCTTATTTAGGATTAAGAATCAACCACCACCTTAATTATTAAACTCCCTACATTTGCTAATTGAACTTAATTGAACATGAATAGTTTTTTTTTTTAAATAAAAAGAGAACAATAATTTTTTTTGGTCGATAAAAGAAGATATATAGAATAGATAAATCGGTACATAAGAAATGTACAACACAGGCACCTTACACATCAACCAAAAAATAAGAAAGACAAACTCATCAACCAGTAAAAACCTTACTGACAAAAAGGAAAGCCTCTCTTAACCCAACCCTAGCCACTATTCTTCCAACTACTTCTCTGCTCCAGTGCTAAATTTTGCAGTCTACCTACCAATAAATAAATCAGGCCATCTGCCAACAATATGGTCTATTGATAATCCCTTAAATTCGTCATATCCTTGCACCCAAAAGAAAACTTGAACTTTGATGTCATTAATGAGACCCTCCATCTTAACCTCTTTTCCTTTAAACGCAACTCTATTCCTCGCTTTCCAAATTCTCCAGCAAATAGCCGTTGGAAGGAATCTCCATAACATCTTCCCTTTCTTGGGTAAGCCTTTAGGCTTCCAAGCATGTAGAAGAGTTAACAAGGAGTTAGGCATGATCCAGTGTTGATTTACAACTGAGAGAAAGTATACCCAAACTTCCCTTGAGATTTTACAGTGAAAGAGTAAATGCTGGTTCGTTTCTTCTGCGCAGTTACACAAATAGCAACAATTCGGAATAGACCATTCCCTAATTCTCAGATTATCTATTGTCAGAAGCTTATCTTTACTCACTAGCCACATGAAGAATCCCACCTTATATGGACAGCCACGCATCCAAATCAGCTGTATGGGTATGAGTTATCCAGTTCTCGATCTTTCTCCCTGTAAAATGTTGAAACAGAAAATTTACCTTTCTTATCTCCCAGCCACCAAATTCTATCATCATTTTCAGTCAGAACCACTCCATCTAAAATTCCTAACAACTCCATCAAATCATCTATCTCATGATCATAGAGTCTTCTCTCAATTCTCAAGTTCCACTCATTTTTATCTTGATTTGTGGTACGACTTTGATTTACTGATAATTGCTTATTTCTGGTAATTCGATATAAGCTATTGAATCTTTCACTGAAAGGTTCCTCTCCTATCCAGACGTCTTCCCAGAATCTGGTTTGATTTCCTTTTCCCTAATAAGGGCACATTTTAATGTTAAAGATTTAGTGTTTTGTTTAGTTTTTAGAGTTGTCTAATCAAGCTGATTTTTCATAAATGTGTTAATTTCACTATTTGAATCATATCTAAAAAAATAATCAGCTCAACCGGATACATCTAACAGCATGAACACTTCATATAAAATTTAATGCTATTAATAAATGACTGACATTTAAAATTAATTTTTTGGTGGGTTAAAAATTTCTCTGATTATATGTCGATAAAAAATGAGCTGATTTAAATACTTCAATAAAAAAAAATTCCTACAACTATCAATAATAATTCTTCTTGAGGCACCGCCAAGTCGATAGGTAGCTATTTAGTTGAAGGTACTGGTAATTAACTAATTAATGAGAAAAAAGACTGGCATCAAGAAAAGTTCACAAGGCTAAATTTTTTTTCGAGAAATACGTTTTTTTTTTTTTCTCAGTGATGGCCAAAAATATCGACCAAAAAGCTTAGCCAACTTTGGCCTAGTGCTTATAAAATCAAATGTAAATAAACTAAAGTAGGTGGTGTTTGTGTTATTTTTAGGTGTTACATTTTTTTAATTTGACTTGTGTAAATGCTTTTAATATTTGTATCTTGGTAGCGTAGAGTCATAATATTAAATAGAGTATTCAACTAAGCAAAATTTTATATGAACCTCTGACTTGATGTACAATAAAAATGAGATTATCTGAAAATTCTTAAGTTTTAAATCTTACACAACTCAAACTAAGATTCACATGAACACTCAAAAGTGAAAACCTACAAAAACAAATAAAAAACACAAAAAATTTTTTTTAGACCGACAGTTCTTTAGATCAAATGCTAAAAACTTATGTGACAAGTAGGACCCTGCATGCCACTCTTGCATTTAGTTGGTGTTCAAAATAACATTACTCAAAAACACAAGCACCACCTTAATTTTGTATATTTTGGCAGTGGTTAAAGTAGAGCATGCAAATGATTCACGATCTGCCAACCCTATCCTAATCCTACCTGTCAACTAAACGGATAGAGTTAGGGTTAGATATTTTCTGATCCGTTACCACTTCAACTCTGTTAAGATTAGGGTCGACTGTTTAATTATTTTATACAAAAATATGCTTAAATGGATAGAATTAAAATTTGAAAAATTAACTCATTTCATAAATTTGTCAAAGTTAAAATTAGATAATCTTGATCCGTTAACCTGCCAATCCACCTAAGATCGAAATTAATCCAAGCCGTTGCATGGTCTAGGTTAAAGAAGACTGAAAGGTAAAGAATGTATATTTGGAAGTAAGTGGTTAAAGACTGTAAGGTGAAAAAGGCAAGGGAAGGGACACACAACATTTCCCAATTCATACTCAAAGGGGAGGGAGGCAAATCTAATATCACAAAAGTTACTGGGGACGTTAAATTCAATAAAACAGAGACCTTTCCATATTTATTGATTTTTTTTTTCTGCTTGGTTTCTAGAAGAAATTGAAATTGAAATTGAAATTGAAATTGAAATTGAAAAAGGAAAAGTCCTGCCCTATTTATTGGAGGATGCATGCATGCTGCTTCTTCCTGAAACGCTGGTCCTTAACCTAATAACTATTTATTTATTTTTAGTACGATTCTTTTTCTTTTTTTCTTGGAAATCATAAAGCTTCGTTTTGTGTGAAAAGGAACAAGTGAACCAAAATGGAAATACGTGGCCTGTTTGAAATACCTCCTTCTAGAAGCTCGTTATTTTCTTCTAATTTTTAGTCAGACACGGGGAATCCGCATCGAACTTTTGATGATCAATTCTGTACTTTAAATTTCTCCACCTGGAGAGAAGAGAATCATTTATTGGCGGACAATGAGACGTCCGTCCCAATTCTCCAGTTTTTATGGGAACCGCCATAAAAAAAACAAAATAATGTACCATTGCCGTCGGGACTTGGGAAGGGACCTCACTCAGGAGGAGGAGTGACTCTCCACCTCATACGTTATCGTTCTTATGATTTGTTTGAACGTTTGGAAATAGACTTTAGAGACTATTTGTATGGGTTTTTTTTTGGTATGGATTTCGTAGGAATTAGAAATTTGGTGGCAAATTAATTAGATTTATAAATTAATTTTTTACTAAATTCTTAATCCTGGTAAAATCCTTACTTAAAAATTCTTTATCCAAGCAGACTATTAGAACAGGGACTAATATTTCAGCGATCTCAAATATATTATGGTAATACCTTTTGTACCTTGGTCAAATGATGTTGTACAATAGCTAGATTACGTATAAATTAAGTGGATTTAGTTTAAAGTCAAAATAATAGACTAAGTCTCTCTCTTTTTCTTTTGAATGAGGATATATATATATAGTGTCCATTTTCACACACAATTAATAAAAGATCGATATTCTCCTACAAGGATAATATAAAAATTTTACAAAAATAAATTAAGATTAATTTGATCATTTGAATGATTACACGCTCGTGACATTACACATAGTTTTCTTTTAATCAATGATCCAGTTAATATGATGGTTTGTTTGCACCAGAGATTTCCATGAACTAAATGACTGGAATACTTTTTTTATGAGCAATAGTAGGCACCGCTATATTGCTAGTATTAATATATATCAAAAAGTGAGCATGATTTTTTTTATGCCAATTTGTTTTTTAATTTTTTAATTTCAAAGAAATATATTCTTATTTTCTAATCATTATTCGACAATGGGTGTTCCTAAACTTTTGCAAATGTATATTTAAAAGATAAAATATTGTTTTGAATAAGTGCACATGGTATTATTTGAAACGCCTACAACTGTAATCCATAAGCCAATTTCTATTATCAACAAACTGTAAATCTTTTTAATTCAAAAAAAAGAAAAAAAAAACATTAATTAAAGGTCATCCTACCTAGAGCTGTTTGTTGTCAGAATTTTATCTCAAAGTGTTCTAGAATATTGCGTACCAACAAAAAAAAATGTTGTTTTTCAACAATTTTAAATTCGGTAATTTTTAAATGCAAGATAATTTTGTATTATCAAATGATACATTACGGCATTGTTCAGAAAAACGAACGTACCTAGAAATAGGGATGGCAACAGGGCAGGGCGGGGTCGGATTTGCCTTCCCTATCCCCGTCCCCATCAATATTCGGGGCGGGGCGGGGCGGAGATTGTGAATCCTCTATAAGGGTCGGTTCCCCGCGGGTCTCCATTTCCACCTCAAATCACAATCTTAATAAAAAATTTCAACAAAATTTATATTTAAATAATATTTTTAAAAGTTAAAAATTAATAACATATAATAAATAATGTAAAAATAATTGACATACATATATATTTATAAGTATATAT